>JBAIAA010000016.1:600000-1180938 GCA_037893245.1 Crossaster papposus
ATTTGCTCTAATTTGCTCTCATTTGCTCTCATTTGCTCTCATTTGCTCATTTGCGCTCATTTGCGCTCATTTGTGCTCATTTGCGCTCCTTTGCTCCTTTGCTCATTTCCTCATTTCCTCATTTCCTCATTTCCTCATTTCCTCATTTCCTCTCATTTGCTCATTTGGTCATTTGCTCATTTCCTCATTTGCTCATTTCCTCATTTGCTCATTTGCTCATTTGTTTATTTGCTCATTTGCTCTCATTTGCTCATTTGCTCATTTGCTCATTTGCGCTCATTTGCGCTCATTTGCTCTCATTTGCTCATTTGCTCATTTGCTCATTTGCTCATTTGCTCATTTGCTCATTTGCTCATTTGCTCATTTGCTCATTTGCTCATTTGCTCATTTGCTCATTTGCTCATTTGCTCATTTGCTCATTTGCTCATTTGCTCATTTGCTCTCATTTGCTCATTTGCTCATTTGCGCTCATTTGCGCTCATTTGCTCATTTGCTCATTTGCTCATTTGCTCATTTGCTCATTTGCTCATTTGCGCTCATTTGCTCTCATTTGCTCATTTGCTCATTTGCTCATTTGCTCATTTGCTCATTTGCTCATTTGCTCATTTGCTAATTTGTTTATTTGCTCTCATTTGCTCATTTGATCATTTGATCATTTGATCATTTGCTCATTTGCTCTCATTTGCTCTCATTTGCTCATTTGCTCATTTGCTCATTTGCTCATTTGATCATTTGATCATTTGCTCATTTGCTCATTTGCTCATTTGCTCTCATTTGCTCATTTGCTCATTTGCTCATTTGCTCATTTGCTCATTTGCTCATTTGCTCATTTGCTCATTTGCTCTCATTTGCTCATTTGCTCTTTTGCTCATTTGCTCATTTGCTCATTTGCTCATGTGCTCATGTGCTTATTTGCTCATTTGCTCATTTGCTCATTTGCTCATTTGCTCATTTGCGCTCATTTGCTAATTTGCTCATTTGCTCATTTGCTCATTTGCTCATTTGCTCATTTGCTCATTTGCTCATTTGCTCATTTGCTCATTTGCTCATTTGCTCATTTGCTCATTTGCTCATTTGCTCATTTGCTCATTTGCTCATTTGCTCATTTGCGCTCATTTGCTCTCATTTGCTCATTTCCTCATTTCCTCATTTCCTCATTTCCTCATTTCCTCATTTCCTCATTTGCACTCATTTGCTCTCATTTGCTCTCATTTGCTCTCATTTGCTCTCATTTGCTCTCATTTGCTCTCATTTGCTCTCATTTGCTCCTTTGCTCATTTGCTCATCTGCTCTCATTTGCTCATCTGCTCTCATTTGCTCATTTGCCCATTTGCTCATTTGCTCATTTGCTCATTTGCTCATCTGCTCTCATTTGCTCATTTGCTCATGTGCTCATTTGCTCATTTGCTCATTTGCTCATTTGCTCATTTGCTCATTTGCTCATTTGCTCATTTGCTCATTTGCTCATTTGCTCATTTGTTTATTTGCTCATTTGCTCTCATTTGCTCATTTGCTCATTTGCTCATTTGCTCATTTGCTCATTTGCTCATTTGCTCATTTGCTCATTTGATCATTTGCTCATTTGCTAATTTGTTTATTTGCTCATTTGCTCTCATTTGCTCATTTGATCATTTGATAATTTGATCATTTGCTCATTTGCTCTCATTTGCTCATTTGCTCATTTGCTCATTTGCTCATTTGCGCTCATTTGCTCTCATTTGCTCATTTGCTCATTTGCTCATTTGCTCATTTGCTCATTTGCTCATTTGCTCATTAGCTCATTTTCTCATTTGCTCATTTGCTCTCATTTGCTCTCACTCGCTCTCATTTGCTCTCATTTGCTAATTTGCTCATTTGCTCATTTGCTCATTTGCTCATTTGCTCATTTGCTCATTTGCTCATTTGCTCATTTGCTCATTTGCTCATTTGCTCATTTGTTTATTTGCTCATTTGCTCTCATTTGCTCATTTGATCATTTGATAATTTGATCATTTGCTCATTTGCTCTCATTTGCTCATTTGCTCATTTGCTCATTTGCTCATTTGCTCATTTGCGCTCATTTGCTCATTTGCTCATTTGCTCATTTGCTCATTTGCTCATTTGCTCATTTGCTCATTTGCTCATTAGCTCATTTTCTCATTTGCTCATTTGCTCTCATTTGCTCTCACTCGCTCTCATTTGCTCTCATTTGCTAATTTGCTCATTTGCTCATTTGCTCATTTGCTCATTTGCTCATTTGCTCTCATTTGCTCTCATTTGCTCTAATTTGCTCTCATTTGCTCTCATTTGCTCTCATTTGCTCATTTGCGCTCATTTGCGCTCATTTGCGCTCATTTGCGCTCCTTTGCTCATTTCCTCATTTCCTCATTTCCTCATTTCCTCATTTCCTCATTTCCTCATTTCCTCTCATTCGCTCATTTGCTCATTTGCTCATTTGCTCATTTGCTCATTTGCTCATTTGCTCATTTGCTCATTTCCTCATTTGATCATTTGCTCATTTGCTCATTTGCTCATTTGCGCTCATTTGCTCTCATTTGCTCATTTGCTCATTTGCTCATTTGCTCATTTGTTTATTTGCTCATTTGCTCTCATTTGCTCATTTGATCATTTGATAATTTGATCATTTGCTCATTTGCTCTCATTTGCTCATTTGCTCATTTGGTCATTAATGCTCATTTGCTCATTTGCGCTCATTTGCTCATTTGCTCATTTGCTCATTTGCTCATTTGCTTATTTGCTCATTTGTTCATTTGCTCATTTCCTCATTTGATCATTTGCTCATTTGCTCATTTGATCATTTGCGCTCATTTGCTCTCATTTGCTCATTTGCTCATTTGCTCATTTGCTAATTTGTTTATTTGCTCATTTGCTCTCATTTGCTCATTTGATCATTTGATCATTTGATCATTTGATCATTTGCTCTCATTTGCTCATTTGCTCATTTGCTCATTTGCTCATTTGCTCATTTGCGCTCATTTGCGCTCATTTGCTCATTTGCTCATTTGCTCATTTGCTCATTTGCTCATTTGTTCATTTGCTCATTTGCTCATTTGCTCATTAGCTCTCATTTGCTCTAATTTGCTCTCATTTGCTCTCATTTGCTCTCATTTGCTCTCATTTGCTCTCATTTGCTCATTTGCTCATTTGCTCATTTGCTCATTTGCTCATTTGCTCATTTGCTCATCTGCTCATTTGCTCCTTTGCTCATTTGCTCATTTGCTCATTTGCTCATTTGCTCATTTGCTCATTTGTTTATTTGCTCATTTGCTCTCATTTGCTCATTTGATCATTTGATCATTTGATCATTTGATCATTTGCTCTCATTTGCTCATTTGCTCATTTGCTCATTTGCTCATTTGCGCTCATTTGCGCTCATTTGCTCATTTGCTCATTTGCTCATTTGCTCATTTGCTCATTTGTTCATTTGCTCATTTGCTCATTTGCTCATTAGCTCTCATTTGCTCTCATTTGCTCTCATTTGCTCTCATTTGCTCTCATTTGCTCTCATTTGCTCTCATTTGCTCTCATTTGCTCATTTGGTCATTTGCTCATTTGCTCCTTTGCTCATTTGCTCATTTGCTCATTTGATCATTTGCTCATCTGCTCTCATTTGCTCATTTGCTCATTTGCTCATTTGCTCATTTGCTCATTTGCTCATTTGCTCATTTGCTCATTTGCTCATTTGCTCATTTGCCCATTTGCTCTCATTTGCTCATTTGCTCTTTTGCTCATTTGCTCATTTGCTCATTTGCTCATGTGCTCATGTGCTTATTTGCTCATTTGCTCATTTGCTCATTTGCTCATTTGCTCATTTGCGCTCATTTGCTCATTTGCTCATTTGCTCATTTGCTCATTTGCTCATTTGCTCATTTGCTCATTTGCTCATTTGCTCATTTGCTCATTTGCGCTCATTTGCTCTCATTTGCTCATTTGCTCATTTCCTCATTTCCTCATTTCCTCATTTCCTCATTTCCTCATTTGCACTCATTTGCTCTCATTTGCTCTCATTTGCTCTCATTTGCTCTCATTTGCTCTCATTTGCTCTCATTTGCTCTCATTTGCTCCTTTGCTCATTTGCTCATCTGCTCTCATTTGCTCATCTGCTCTCATTTGCTCATTTGCCCATTTGCTCATTTGCTCATTTGCTCATTTGCTCATCTGCTCTCATTTGCTCATTTGCTCATGTGCTCATTTGCTCATTTGCTCATTTGCTCATTTGCTCATTTGCTCATTTGCTCATTTGCTCATTTGCTCATTTGCTCATTTGATCATTTGCTCATTTGCTCATTTGCTCATTTGCGCTCATTTGCTCTCATTTGCTCATTTGCTCATTTCCTCATTTCCTCATTTCCTCATTTCCTCATTTCCTCATTTGCACTCATTTGCTCTCATTTGCTCTCATTTGCTCTCATTTGCTCTCATTTGCTCTCATTTGCTCTCATTTGCTCTCATTTGCTTCTTTGCTCATTTGCTCATCTGCTCTCATTTGCTCATCTGCTCTTATTTGCTCATTTGCCCATTTGCTCATTTGCTCATTTGCTCATTTGCTCATCTGCTCTCATTTGCTCATTTGCTCATGTGCTCATTTGCTCATTTGCTCATTTGCTCCTTTGCTCATTTGCTCATTTGCTCATTTGCTCATTTGCTCATTTGCTCATTTGCTCATTTGCTCATCTGCTCATTTGCTCATTTGCTCATTTGCTAATTTGTTTATTTGCTCATTTGCTCTCATTTGCTCATTTGATCATTTGATAATTTGATCATTTGCTCATTTGCTCATTTGCTCATTTGCTCATTTGCTCATTTGCTCAATTGCGCTCATTTGCTCATTTGCTCATTTGCTCATTTGCTCATTAGCTCATTTTCTCATTTGCTCATTTGCTCTCATTTGCTCTCACTCGCTCTCATTTGCTCTCATTTGCTAATTTGCTAATTTGCTCATTTGCTCATTTGCTCATTTGCTCATTTGCTCATTTGCTCATTTGCTCATTTGTTTATTTGCTCATTTGCTCTCATTTGCTCATTTGCTCATTTGCTCATTTGCTCATTTGCTCATTTGCGCTCATTTGCTCATTTGCTCATTTGCTCATTTGCTCATTTGCTCATTTGCTCATTTGTTCATTTGCTCATTTGCTCATTTGCTCATTAGCTCATTTTCTCATTTGCTCATTTGCTCTCATTTGCTCTCACTCGCTCTCATTTGCTCTCATTTGCTAATTTGCTCATTTGCTCATTTGCTCATTTGCTCATTTGCTCATTTGCTCATTTGCTCATTTGCTCATTTGCTCATTTGCTCATTTGCTCATTTGCTCATTTGCTCATTTGCTAATTTGTTTATTTGCTCATTTGCTCTCATTTGCTCATTTGATCATTTGATCATTTGATCATTTGATCATTTGCTCTCATTTGCTCATTTGCTCATTTGCTCATTTGCTCATTTGCTCATTTGCGCTCATTTGCGCTAATTTGCTCATTTGCTCATTTGCTCATTTGCTCATTTGCTCATTTGTTCATTTGCTCATTTGCTCATTTGCTCATTTGCTCATTTGTTTATTTGCTCATTTGCTCTCATTTGCTCATTTGATCATTTGATAATTTGATCATTTGCTCATTTGCTCTCATTTGCTCATTTGCTCATTTGCTCATTTGCTCATTTGCTCATTTGCTCATTTGCTCATTTGCTCATTTGCTCATTTGCTCATTTGCTCATTTGCTCATTTGCTCATTTGTTTATTTGCTCATTTGCTCTCATTTGATCATTTGATCATTTGATCATTTGATCATTTGCTCTCATTTGCTCATTTGCTCATTTGCTCATTTGCTCATTTGCTCATTTGCGCTCATTTGCGCTCATTTGCTCATTTGCTCATTTGCTCATTTGCTCATTTGCTCATTTGTTCATTTGCTCATTTGCTCATTTGCTCATTAGCTCTCATTTGCTCTAATTTGCTCTCATTTGCTCTCATTTGCTCTCATTTGCTCTCATTTGCTCTCATTTGCTCATTTGCTCATTTGCTCATTTGCTCATTTGCTCATTTGCTCATTTGCTCATCTGCTCATTTGCTCCTTTGCTCATTTGCTCATTTGCTCATTTGCTCATTTGCTCATTTGCTCATTTGCTCATTTGCTAATTTGTTTATTTGCTCATTTGCTCTCATTTGCTCATTTGATCATTTGATCATTTGATCATTTGATCATTTGCTCTCATTTGCTCATTTGCTCATTTGCTCATTTGCTCATTTGCGCTCATTTGCGCTCATTTGCTCATTTGCTCATTTGCTCATTTGCTCATTTGCTCATTTGTTCATTTGCTCATTTGCTCATTTGCTCATTAGCTCTCATTTGCTCTCATTTGCTCTCATTTGCTCTCATTTGCTCTCATTTGCTCTCATTTGCTCTCATTTGCTCTCATTTGCTCATTTGGTCATTTGCTCATTTGCTCCTTTGCTCATTTGCTCATTTGCTCATTTGATCATTTGCTCATCTGCTCTCATTTGCTCATTTGCTCATTTGCTCATTTGCTCTTTTGCTCATTTGCTCATTTGCTCATTTGCTCATTTGCTCATTTGCTCATTTGCCCATTTGCTCTCATTTGCTCATTTGCTCTTTTGCTCATTTGCTCATTTGCTCATTTGCTCATGTGCTCATGTGCTTATTTGCTCATTTGCTCATTTGCTCATTTGCTCATTTGCTCATTTGCGCTCATTTGCTCATTTGCTCATTTGCTCATTTGCTCATTTGCTCATTTGCTCATTTGCTCATTTGCTCATTTGCTCATTTGCTCATTTGCTCATTTGCTCATTTGCTCATTTGCTCATTTGCTCATTTGCTCATTTGCTCATTTGCGCTCATTTGCTCTCATTTGCTCTCATTTGCTCATTTCCTCATTTGCTCATTTCCTCATTTGCACTCATTTGCTCTCATTTGCTCTCATTTGCTCTCATTTGCTCTCATTTGCTCTCATTTGCTCTCATTTGCTCTCATTTGCTCCTTTGCTCATTTGCTCATCTGCTCTCATTGGCTCATCTGCTCTCATTGGCTCATCTGCTCTCATTTGCTCATTTGCCCATTTGCTCATTTGCTCATTTGCTCATTTGCTCATCTGCTCTCATTTGCTCATTTGCTCATTTGCTCATTTGCGCTCATTTGCTCTCATTTGCTCATTTGCTCATTTGCTCATTTGCTCATTTGCTCATTTGCTCATTTGCTCATCTGCTCATTTGCTCATTTGCTCATTTGCTAATTTGTTTATTTGCTCATTTGCTCTCATTTGCTCATTTGATCATTTGATAATTTGATCATTTGCTCATTTGCTCTCATTTGCTCATTTGCTCATTTGCTCATTTGCTCATTTGCTCATTTGCGCTCATTTGCTCATTTGCTCATTTGCTCATTTGCTCATTAGCTCATTTTCTCATTTGCTCATTTGCTCTCATTTGCTCTCACTCGCTCTCATTTGCTCTCATTTGCTAATTTGCTCATTTGCTCATTTGCTCATTTGCTCATTTGCTCATTTGCTCATTTGCTCATTTGCTCATTTGCTCATTTGCTCATTTGTTTATTTGCTCATTTGCTCTCATTTGCTCATTTGATCATTTGATAATTTGATCATTTGCTCATTTGCTCTCATTTGCTCATTTGCTCATTTGCTCATTTGCTCATTTGCTCATTTGCGCTCATTTGCTCATTTGCTCATTTGCTCATTTGCTCATTTGCTCATTTGCTCATTTGCTCATTTGCTCATTTGCTCATTTGCTCATTTGCTCATTTGCTCATTTGCTCATTTGCTCATTTGTTTATTTGCTCATTTGCTCTCATTTGATCATTTGATCATTTGATAATTTGATCATTTGCTCATTTGCTCTCATTTGCTCATTTGCTCATTTGCTCATTTGTTCATTTGCGCTCATTTGCTCATTTGCTCATTTGCTCATTTGCTCATTTGCTCATTTGCTCATTAGCTCATTTTCTCATTTGCTCATTTGCTCTCATTTGCTCTCACTCGCTCTCATTTGCTCTCATTTGCTAATTTGCTCATTTGCTCATTTGCTCATTTGCTCATTTGCTCTCATTTGCTCTCATTTGCTCTAATTTGCTCTCATTTGCTCTCATTTGCTCTCATTTGCTCATTTGCGCTCATTTGCGCTCATTTGCGCTCATTTGCGCTCCTTTGCTCCTTTGCTCATTTCCTCATTTCCTCATTTCCTCATTTCCTCATTTCCTCATTTCCTCTCATTCGCTCATTTGCTCATTTGCTCATTTGCTCATTTGCTCATTTGCTCATTTGCTCATTTGCTCATTTCCTCATTTGACCATTTGCTCATTTGCTCATTTGCTCATTTGCGCTCATTTGCTCTCATTTGCTCATTTGCTCATTTGCTCATTTGCTCATTTGCTCATTTGCTCATTTGCTCATCTGCTCTCATTTGCTCATTTGCTCATTTGCTCATTTGCTCATTTGCTCATTTGCTCATTTGCTCATTTGCTCATTTGCTCATTTGTTTATTTGCTCATTTGCTCTCATTTGCTCATTTGATCATTTGATAATTTGATCATTTGCTCATTTGCTCTCATTTGCTCATTTGCTCATTTGCTCATTTGCTCATTTGCGCTCATTTGCTCATTTGCTCATTTGCTCATTTGCTCATTTGCTTATTTGCTCTCATTTGCTCTCACTCGCTCTCATTTGCTCTCATTTGCTCTAATTTGCTCTCATTTGCTCTCATTTGCTCTCATTTGCTCATTTGCGCTCATTTGCGCTCATTTGCGCTCATTTGCGCTCCTTTGCTCCTTTGCTCATTTCCTCATTTCCTCATTTCCTCATTTCCTCATTTCCTCATTTCCTCTCATTTGCTCATTTGGTCATTTGCTCATTTGCTCATTTGCTCATTTGCTCATTTGCTCATTTGCTCATTTGCGCTCATTTGCTCATTTGCTCATTTGCTCATTTGCTCATTTGCTCTCATTTGCTCATTTGCTCATTTGCTCATTTGCTCATTTGATCATTTGCTCATTTGCTCATTTGCTCATTTGCTCATTTGCTCATTTGCGCTCATTTGCGCTCATTTGCTCATTTGCTCATTTGCTCATTTGCTCATTTGCTCATTTGCTCATTTGCGCTCATTTGCGCTCATTTGCTCTCATTTGCTCATTTGCTCATTTGCTCATTTGCTCATTTGCTCATTTGCTCATTTGCTCATTTGCTCATTTGCTCATTTGCTCATTTGCTCATTTGTTTATTTGCTCATTTGCTCATTTGCTCATTTGCTCATTTGCTCATTTGCTCATTTGCTCATTTGCTCATTTGCTCATTTACTCATTTGATCATTTGATCATTTGCTCATTTGCTCATTTGCGCTCATTTGCTCTCATTTGCTCATTTGCTCATTTGCTCATTTGCTCATTTGCTCATTTGCTCATTTGCTCATTTGCTAATTTGTTTATTTGCTCATTTGCTCTCATTTGCTCATTTGATCATTTGATCATTTGATCATTTGCTCATTTGCTCTCATTTGCTCATTTGCTCATTTGCTCATTTGCTCATTTGATCATTTGATCATTTGCTCATTTGCTCATTTGCTCATTTGCGCTCATTTGCTCATTTGCTCATTTGCTCATTTGCTCATTTGCTCATTTGCTCATTTGCTCATTTGCTCATTTGCTCATTTGCTCATTTGCTCTCATTTGCTCATTTGCTCTTTTGCTCATTTGCTCATTTGCTCATTTGCTCATGTGCTCATGTGCTTATTTGCTCATTTGCTCATTTGCTCATTTGCTCATTTGCTCATTTGCGCTCATTTGCTAATTTGCTCATTTGCTCATTTGCTCATTTGCTCATTTGCTCATTTGCTCATTTGCGCTCATTTGCTCATTTGCTCATTTGCTCATTTGCTCATTTGCTCATTTGCTCATTTGCTCATTTGCTCATTTGCTCATTTGCTCATTTGCTCATTTGCTCATTTGCTCATTTGCTCATTTGTTTATTTGCTCATTTGCTCTCATTTGATCATTTGATCATTTGATAATTTGATCATTTGCTCATTTGCTCTCATTTGCTCATTTGCTCATTTGCTCATTTGTTCATTTGCGCTCATTTGCTCATTTGCTCATTTGCTCATTTGCTCATTTGCTCATTTGCTCATTAGCTCATTTTCTCATTTGCTCATTTGCTCTCATTTGCTCTCACTCGCTCTCATTTGCTCTCATTTGCTAATTTGCTCATTTGCTCATTTGCTCATTTGCTCATTTGCTCTCATTTGCTCTCATTTGCTCTAATTTGCTCTCATTTGCTCTCATTTGCTCTCATTTGCTCATTTGCGCTCATTTGCGCTCATTTGCGCTCATTTGCGCTCCTTTGCTCCTTTGCTCATTTCCTCATTTCCTCATTTCCTCATTTCCTCATTTCCTCATTTCCTCTCATTCGCTCATTTGCTCATTTGCTCATTTGCTCATTTGCTCATTTGCTCATTTGCTCATTTGCTCATTTCCTCATTTGACCATTTGCTCATTTGCTCATTTGCTCATTTGCGCTCATTTGCTCTCATTTGCTCATTTGCTCATTTGCTCATTTGCTCATTTGCTCATTTGCTCATTTGCTCATCTGCTCTCATTTGCTCATTTGCTCATTTGCTCATTTGCTCATTTGCTCATTTGCTCATTTGCTCATTTGCTCATTTGCTCATTTGTTTATTTGCTCATTTGCTCTCATTTGCTCATTTGATCATTTGATAATTTGATCATTTGCTCATTTGCTCTCATTTGCTCATTTGCTCATTTGCTCATTTGCTCATTTGCGCTCATTTGCTCATTTGCTCATTTGCTCATTTGCTCATTTGCTTATTTGCTCTCATTTGCTCTCACTCGCTCTCATTTGCTCTCATTTGCTCTAATTTGCTCTCATTTGCTCTCATTTGCTCTCATTTGCTCATTTGCGCTCATTTGCGCTCATTTGCGCTCATTTGCGCTCCTTTGCTCCTTTGCTCATTTCCTCATTTCCTCATTTCCTCATTTCCTCATTTCCTCATTTCCTCTCATTTGCTCATTTGGTCATTTGCTCATTTGCTCATTTGCTCATTTGCTCATTTGCTCATTTGCTCATTTGCGCTCATTTGCTCATTTGCTCATTTGCTCATTTGCTCATTTGCTCTCATTTGCTCATTTGCTCATTTGCTCATTTGCTCATTTGATCATTTGCTCATTTGCTCATTTGCTCATTTGCTCATTTGCTCATTTGCGCTCATTTGCGCTCATTTGCTCATTTGCTCATTTGCTCATTTGCTCATTTGCTCATTTGCTCATTTGCGCTCATTTGCGCTCATTTGCTCTCATTTGCTCATTTGCTCATTTGCTCATTTGCTCATTTGCTCATTTGCTCATTTGCTCATTTGCTCATTTGCTCATTTGCTCATTTGCTCATTTGTTTATTTGCTCATTTGCTCATTTGCTCATTTGCTCATTTGCTCATTTGCTCATTTGCTCATTTGCTCATTTGCTCATTTACTCATTTGATCATTTGATCATTTGCTCATTTGCTCATTTGCGCTCATTTGCTCTCATTTGCTCATTTGCTCATTTGCTCATTTGCTCATTTGCTCATTTGCTCATTTGCTCATTTGCTAATTTGTTTATTTGCTCATTTGCTCTCATTTGCTCATTTGATCATTTGATCATTTGATCATTTGCTCATTTGCTCTCATTTGCTCATTTGCTCATTTGCTCATTTGCTCATTTGATCATTTGATCATTTGCTCATTTGCTCATTTGCTCATTTGCGCTCATTTGCTCATTTGCTCATTTGCTCATTTGCTCATTTGCTCATTTGCTCATTTGCTCATTTGCTCATTTGCTCATTTGCTCATTTGCTCTCATTTGCTCATTTGCTCTTTTGCTCATTTGCTCATTTGCTCATTTGCTCATGTGCTCATGTGCTTATTTGCTCATTTGCTCATTTGCTCATTTGCTCATTTGCTCATTTGCGCTCATTTGCTAATTTGCTCATTTGCTCATTTGCTCATTTGCTCATTTGCTCATTTGCTCATTTGCGCTCATTTGCTCATTTGCTCATTTGCTCATTTGCTCATTTGCTCTCATTTGCTCATTTGCTCATTTGCTCATTTGCTCATTTGCTCATTTGATCATTTGCTCATTTGCTCATTTGCTCATTTGCTCATTTGCTCATTTGCGCTCATTTGCGCTCATTTGCTCATTTGCTCATTTGCTCATTTGCTCATTTGCTCATTTGCTCATTTGCGCTCATTTGCGCTCATTTGCTCTCATTTGCTCATTTGCTCATTTGCTCATTTGCTCATTTGCTCATTTGCTCATTTGCTCATTTGCTCATTTGCTCATTTGCTCATTTGCTCATTTGTTTATTTGCTCATTTGCTCTCATTTGCTCATTTGCTCATTTGCTCATTTGCTCATTTGCTCATTTGCTCATTTGCTCATTTGCTCATTTGATCATTTGATCATTTGCTCATTTGCTCATTTGCGCTCATTTGCTCTCATTTGCTCATTTGCTCATTTGCTCATTTGCTCATTTGCTCATTTGCTCATTTGCTCATTTGCTAATTTGTTTATTTGCTCATTTGCTCTCATTTGCTCATTTGATCATTTGATCATTTGATCATTTGCTCATTTGCTCTCATTTGCTCATTTGCTCATTTGCTCATTTGCTCATTTGATCATTTGATCATTTGATCATTTGCTCATTTGCTCATTTGCGCTCATTTGCTCATTTGCTCATTTGCTCATTTGCTCATTTGCTCATTTGCTCATTTGCTCATTTGCTCATTTGCTCATTTGCTCATTTGCTCATTTGCTCATTTGCTCTCATTTGCTCATTTGCTCTTTTGCTCATTTGCTCATTTGCTCATTTGCTCATGTGCTCATGTGCTTATTTGCTCATTTGCTCATTTGCTCATTTGCTCATTTGCTCATTTGCGCTCATTTGCTAATTTGCTCATTTGCTCATTTGCTCATTTGCTCATTTGCTCATTTGCTCATTTGCTCATTTGCTCATTTGCTCATTTGCTCATTTGCTCATTTGCTCATTTGCTCATTTGCTCATTTGCTCATTTGCTCATTTGCTCATTTGCTCATTTGCTCATTTGCGCTCATTTGCTAATTTGCTCATTTGCTCATTTGCTCATTTGCTCATTTGCTCATTTGCTCATTTGCGCTCATTTGCTCATTTGCTCATTTGCTCATTTGCTCATTTGCTCTCATTTGCTCATTTGCTCATTTGCTCATTTGATCATTTGCTCATTTGATCATTTGCTCATTTGCTCATTTGCTCATTTGCTCATTTGCTCATTTGCGCTCATTTGCGCTCATTTGCTCATTTGCTCATTTGCTCATTTGCTCATTTGCTCATTTGCTCATTTGCGCTCATTTGCGCTCATTTGCTCTCATTTGCTCATTTGCTCATTTGCTCATTTGCTCAATTGCTCATTTGCTCATTTGCTCATTTGCTCATTTGCTCATTTGCTCATTTGCTCATTTGTTTATTTGCTCATTTGCTCTCATTTGCTCATTTGCTCATTTGCTCATTTGCTCATTTGCTCATTTGCTCATTTGCTCATTTGCTCATTTGATCATTTGATCATTTGCTCATTTGCTCATTTGCGCTCATTTGCTCTCATTTGCTCATTTGCTCATTTGCTCATTTGCTCATTTGCTCATTTGCTCATTTGCTCATTTGCTAATTTGTTTATTTGCTCATTTGCTCTCATTTGCTCATTTGATCATTTGATCATTTGATCATTTGCTCATTTGCTCTCATTTGCTCATTTGCTCATTTGCTCATTTGCTCATTTGATCATTTGATCATTTGATCATTTGCTCATTTGCTCATTTGCGCTCATTTGCTCATTTGCTCATTTGCTCATTTGCTCATTTGCTCATTTGCTCATTTGCTCATTTGCTCATTTGCTCATTTGCTCATTTGCTCATTTGCTCTCATTTGCTCATTTGCTCTTTTGCTCATTTGCTCATTTGCTCATTTGCTCATGTGCTCATGTGCTTATTTGCTCATTTGCTCATTTGCTCATTTGCTCATTTGCTCATTTGCGCTCATTTGCTAATTTGCTCATTTGCTCATTTGCTCATTTGCTCATTTGCTCATTTGCTCATTTGCTCATTTGCTCATTTGCTCATTTGCTCATTTGCTCATTTGCTCATTTGCTCATTTGCTCATTTGCTCATTTGCTCATTTGCTCATTTGCTCATTTGCGCTCATTTGCTCTCATTTGCTCATTTCCTCATTTCCTCATTTCCTCATTTCCTCATTTCCTCATTTCCTCATTTGCACTCATTTGCTCTCATTTGCTCTCATTTGCTCTCATTTGCTCTCATTTGCTCTCATTTGCTCTCATTTGCTCTCATTTGCTCCTTTGCTCATTTGCTCATCTGCTCTCATTTGCTCATCTGCTCTCATTTGCTCATTTGCCCATTTGCTCATTTGCTCATTTGCTCATTTGCTCATCTGCTCTCATTTGCTCATTTGCTCATGTGCTCATTTGCTCATTTGCTCATTTGCTCATTTGCTCATTTGCTCATTTGCTCATTTGCTCATTTGCTCATTTGCTCATTTGCTCATTTGTTTATTTGCTCATTTGCTCTCATTTGCTCATTTGCTCATTTGCTCATTTGCTCATTTGCTCATTTGCTCATTTGCTCATTTGCTCATTTGATCATTTGCTCATTTGCTAATTTGTTTATTTGCTCATTTGCTCTCATTTGCTCATTTGATAATTTGATAATTTGATCATTTGCTCATTTGCTCTCATTTGCTCATTTGCTCATTTGCTCATTTGCTCATTTGCTCATTTGCTCTCATTTGCTCATTTGCTCATTTGCTCATTTGCTCATTAGCTCATTTTCTCATTTGCTCATTTGCTCTCATTTGCTCTCACTCGCTCTCATTTGCTTTCATTTGCTAATTTGCTAATTTGCTCATTTGCTCATTTGCTCATTTGCTCATTTGCTCATTTGCTCATTTGCTAATTTGTTTATTTGCTCATTTGCTCTCATTTGCTCATTTGCTCATTTGCTCATTTGCTCATTTGCTCATTTGCTCATTTGCTCATTTGCTCATTTGCTCATCTGCTCTCATTTGCTCATTTGCTCATTTGCTCATTTGCTCATTTGCTCATTTGCTCATTTGCTCATTTGCTCATTTGTTTATTTGCTCATTTGCTCTCATTTGCTCATTTGATCATTTGATAATTTGATCATTTGCTCATTTGCTCTCATTTGCTCATTTGCTCATTTGCTCATTTGCTCATTTGCTCATTTGCGCTCATTTGCTCATTTGCTCATTTGCTCATTTGCTCATTTGCTTATTTGCTCTCATTTGCTCTCACTCGCTCTCATTTGCTCTCATTTGCTAATTTGCTCATTTGCTCATTTGCTCATTTGCTCATTTGCTCTCATTTGCTCTCATTTGCTCTAATTTGCTCTCATTTGCTCTCATTTGCTCTCATTTGCTCATTTGCGCTCATTTGCGCTCATTTGCGCTCCTTTGCTCCTTTGCTCATTTCCTCATTTCCTCATTTCCTCATTTCCTCATTTCCTCATTTCCTCTCATTTGCTCATTTGCTCATTTGCTCATTTCCTCATTTGCTCATTTGCTCATTTGCTCATTTGCTCATTTGCTCATTTGCTCATTTGCTCATTTGCTCATTTGCTCATTTGCTCATTTGCTCTCATTTGCTCATTTGCTCATTTGCTCATTTGCTCATTTGCTCATTTGATCATTTGCTCATTTGCTCATTTGCTCATTTGCTCATTTGCTCATTTGCGCTCATTTGCGCTCATTTGCTCATTTGCTCATTTGCTCATTTGCTCATTTGCTCATTTGCTCATTTGCGCTCATTTGCGCTCATTTGCTCTCATTTGCTCATTTGCTCATTTGCTCATTTGCTCATTTGCTCATTTGCTCATTTGCTCATTTGCTCATTTGCTCATTTGCTCATTTGCTCATTTGTTTATTTGCTCATTTGCTCTCATTTGCTCATTTGCTCATTTGCTCATTTGCTCATTTGCTCATTTGCTCATTTGCTCATTTGATCATTTGCTCATTTGCTCATTTGCGCTCATTTGCTCTCATTTGCTCATTTGCTCATTTGCTCATTTGCTCATTTGCTCATTTGCTCATTTGCTCATTTGCTCATTTGCTCATTTGTTTATTTGCTCATTTGCTCTCATTTGCTCATTTGATCATTTGATCATTTGATCATTTGCTCATTTGCTCTCATTTGCTCATTTGCTCATTTGCTCATTTGCTCATTTGATCATTTGCTCATTTGCTCATTTGCTCATTTGCTCTCATTTGCTCATTTGCTCATGTGCTCATTTGCTCATTTGCTCATTTGCTCATTTGCTCATTTGCTCATTTGCTCATTTGCTCATTTGCTCATTTGCTCATTTGATCATTTGCTCATTTGCTCATTTGCTCATTTGCGCTCATTTGCTCTCATTTGCTCATTTGCTCATTTGCTCATTTGCTCATTTGCTCATTTGCTCATTTGCTCATCTGCTCATTTGCTCATTTGCTCATTTGCTAATTTGTTTATTTGCTCATTTGCTCTCATTTGCTCATTTGATCATTTGATAATTTGATCATTTGCTCATTTGCTCATTTGCTCTCATTTGCTCATTTGCTCATTTGCTCATTTGCTCATTTGCGCTCATTTGCTCATTTGCTCATTTGCTCATTTGCTCATTAGCTCATTTTCTCATTTGCTCATTTGCTCTCATTTGCTCTCACTCGCTCTCATTTGCTAATTTGCTCATTTGCTCATTTGCTCATTTGCTCATTTGCTCATTTGCTCATTTGCTCATTTGCTCATTTGCTCATTTGCTCATTTGCTAATTTGTTTATTTGCTCATTTGCTCTCATTTGATCATTTGATCATTTGATAATTTGATCATTTGCTCATTTGCTCATTTGCTCATTTGCTCATTTGCTCATTTGCTCATTTGCTCATTTGCGCTCATTTGCTCATTTGCTCATTTGCTCATTTGCTCATTTGCTCATTTGCTCATTTGCTCATTTGCTCATTTGCTCATTTGCTCATTTGCTCATTTGCTCATTTGCTCATTTGCTCATTTGTTTATTTGCTCATTTGCTCTCATTTGCTCATTTGATCATTTGATAATTTGATCATTTGCTCATTTGCTCTCATTTGCTCATTTGCTCATTTGCTCATTTGCTCATTTGCTCATTTGCGCTCATTTGCTCATTTGCTCATTTGCTCATTTGCTCATTTGCTCATTTGCTCATTTGCTCATTTGCTCATTAGCTCATTTTCTCATTTGCTCATTTGCTCTCATTTGCTCTCACTCGCTCTCATTTGCTCTCATTTGCTAATTTGCTCATTTGCTCATTTGCTCATTTGCTCATTTGCTCATTTGCTCTCATTTGCTCTCATTTGCTCTAATTTGCTCTCATTTGCTCTCATTTGCTCTCATTTGCTCATTTGCGCTCATTTGCGCTCATTTGCGCTCATTTGCGCTCCTTTGCTCCTTTGCTCCTTTGCTCATTTCCTCATTTCCTCATTTCCTCATTTCCTCATTTCCTCTCATTCGCTCATTTGCTCATTTGCTCATTTGCTCATTTGCTCATTTGCTCATTTGCTCATTTGCTCATTTCCTCATTTGATCATTTGCTCATTTGCTCATTTGCTCATTTGCGCTCATTTGCTCTCATTTGCTCATTTGCTCATTTGCTCATTTGCTCATTTGCTCATTTGCTCATTTGCTCATCTGCTCTCATTTGCTCATTTGCTCATTTGCTCATTTGCTCATTTGCTCATTTGCTCATTTGCTCATTTGCTCATTTGTTTATTTGCTCATTTGCTCTCATTTGCTCATTTGATCATTTGATAATTTGATCATTTGCTCATTTGCTCTCATTTGCTCATTTGCTCATTTGCTCATTTGCTCATTTGCTCATTTGCTCATTTGCGCTCATTTGCTCAATTGCTCATTTGCTCATTTGCTCATTTGCTTATTTGCTCTCATTTGCTCTCACTCGCTCTCATTTGCTCTCATTTGCTAATTTGCTCATTTGCTCATTTGCTCATTTGCTCATTTGCTCTCATTTGCTCTCATTTGCTCTAATTTGCTCTCATTTGCTCTCATTTGCTCTCATTTGCGCTCATTTGCGCTCATTTGTGCTCATTTGTGCTCATTTGCGCTCCTTTGCTCCTTTGCTCATTTCCTCATTTCCTCATTTCCTCATTTCCTCATTTCCTCATTTCCTCTCATTTGCTCATTTGGTCATTTGCTCATTTCCTCATTTGCTCATTTCCTCATTTGCTCATTTGCTCATTTGTTTATTTGCTCATTTGCTCTCATTTGCTCATTTGCTCATTTGCTCATTTGCGCTCATTTGCGCTCATTTGCTCATTTGCTCATTTGCTCATTTGCTCATTTGCTCATTTGCTCATTTGCTCATTTGCTCATTTGCTCATTTGCTCATTTGCTCATTTGCTCATTTGCTCATTTGCTCATTTGCTCATTTGCTCATTTGCTCATTTGCTCATTTGCTCATTTGCTCATTTGCTCATTTGCTCATTTGCTAATTTGTTTATTTGCTCATTTGCTCTCATTTGCTCATTTGATCATTTGATCATTTGATCATTTGCTCATTTGCTCTCATTTGCTCATTTGCTCATTTGCTCATTTGCTCATTTGCTCATTTGCGCTCATTTGCTCATTTGCTCATTTGCTCATTTGCTCATTTGCTCATTTGCTCATTTGCTCATTTGCTCATTTGCTCATTTGCTCATTTGCTCATTTGCTCATTTGCTCATTTGCTCATTTGTTTATTTGCTCATTTGCTCTCATTTGCTCATTTGATCATTTGATAATTTGATCATTTGCTCATTTGCTCTCATTTGCTCATTTGCTCATTTGCTCATTTGCTCATTTGCTCATTTGCGCTCATTTGCTCATTTGCTCATTTGCTCATTTGCTCATTTGCTCATTTGCTCATTTGCTCATTAGCTCATTTTCTCATTTGCTCATTTGCTCTCATTTGCTCTCACTCGCTCTCATTTGCTCTCATTTGCTAATTTGCTCATTTGCTCATTTGCTCATTTGCTCATTTGCTCATTTGCTCTCATTTGCTCTCATTTGCTCTAATTTGCTCTCATTTGCTCTCATTTGCTCTCATTTGCTCATTTGCGCTCATTTGCGCTCATTTGCGCTCATTTGCGCTCCTTTGCTCCTTTGCTCCTTTGCTCATTTCCTCATTTCCTCATTTCCTCATTTCCTCATTTCCTCTCATTCGCTCATTTGCTCATTTGCTCATTTGCTCATTTGCTCATTTGCTCATTTGCTCATTTGCTCATTTCCTCATTTGATCATTTGCTCATTTGCTCATTTGCTCATTTGCGCTCATTTGCTCTCATTTGCTCATTTGCTCATTTGCTCATTTGCTCATTTGCTCATTTGCTCATTTGCTCATTTGCTCATCTGCTCTCATTTGCTCATTTGCTCATTTGCTCATTTGCTCATTTGCTCATTTGCTCATTTGCTCATTTGCTCATTTGTTTATTTGCTCATTTGCTCTCATTTGCTCATTTGATCATTTGATAATTTGATCATTTGCTCATTTGCTCTCATTTGCTCATTTGCTCATTTGCTCATTTGCTCATTTGCTCATTTGCGCTCATTTGCTCAATTGCTCATTTGCTCATTTGCTCATTTGCTTATTTGCTCTCATTTGCTCTCACTCGCTCTCATTTGCTCTCATTTGCTAATTTGCTCATTTGCTCATTTGCTCATTTGCTCATTTGCTCTCATTTGCTCTCATTTGCTCTAATTTGCTCTCATTTGCTCTCATTTGCTCTCATTTGCTCATTTGCGCTCATTTGCGCTCATTTGTGCTCATTTGCGCTCCTTTGCTCCTTTGCTCATTTCCTCATTTCCTCATTTCCTCATTTCCTCATTTCCTCATTTCCTCTCATTTGCTCATTTGGTCATTTGCTCATTTCCTCATTTGCTCATTTCCTCATTTGCTCATTTGCTCATTTGTTTATTTGCTCATTTGCTCTCATTTGCTCATTTGCTCATTTGCTCATTTGCGCTCATTTGCGCTCATTTGCTCTCATTTGCTCATTTGCTCATTTGCTCATTTGCTCATTTGCTCATTTGCTCATTTGCTCATTTGCTCATTTGCTCATTTGCTCATTTGCTCATTTGCTCATTTGCTCATTTGCTCATTTGCTCATTTGCTCTCATTTGCTCATTTGCTCATTTGCGCTCATTTGCGCTCATTTGCTCATTTGCTCATTTGCTCATTTGCTCATTTGCTCATTTGCTCATTTGCGCTCATTTGCTCTCATTTGCTCATTTGCTCATTTGCTCATTTGCTCATTTGCTCATTTGCTCATTTGCTCATTTGCTAATTTGTTTATTTGCTCTCATTTGCTCATTTGATCATTTGATCATTTGATCATTTGCTCATTTGCTCTCATTTGCTCTCATTTGCTCATTTGCTCATTTGCTCATTTGCTCATTTGATCATTTGCTCATTTGCTCATTTGCTCATTTGCTCATTTGCGCTCATTTGCTCATTTGCTCATTTGCTCATTTGCTCATTTGCTCATTTGCTCATTTGCTCATTTGCTCATTTGCTCTCATTTGCTCATTTGCTCTTTTGCTCATTTGCTCATTTGCTCATTTGCTCATGTGCTCATGTGCTTATTTGCTCATTTGCTCATTTGCTCATTTGCTCATTTGCTCATTTGCGCTCATTTGCTAATTTGCTCATTTGCTCATTTGCTCATTTGCTCATTTGCTCATTTGCTCATTTGCTCATTTGCTCATTTGCTCATTTGCTCATTTGCTCATTTGCTCATTTGCTCATTTGCTCATTTGCTCATTTGCTCATTTGCTCATTTGCGCTCATTTGCTCTCATTTGCTCATTTCCTCATTTCCTCATTTCCTCATTTCCTCATTTCCTCATTTCCTCATTTGCACTCATTTGCTCTCATTTGCTCTCATTTGCTCTCATTTGCTCTCATTTGCTCTCATTTGCTCTCATTTGCTCTCATTTGCTCCTTTGCTCATTTGCTCATCTGCTCTCATTTGCTCATCTGCTCTCATTTGCTCATTTGCCCATTTGCTCATTTGCTCATTTGCTCATTTGCTCATCTGCTCTCATTTGCTCATTTGCTCATGTGCTCATTTGCTCATTTGCTCATTTGCTCATTTGCTCATTTGCTCATTTGCTCATTTGCTCATTTGCTCATTTGCTCATTTGCTCATTTGTTTATTTGCTCATTTGCTCTCATTTGCTCATTTGCTCATTTGCTCATTTGCTCATTTGCTCATTTGCTCATTTGCTCATTTGCTCATTTGATCATTTGCTCATTTGCTAATTTGTTTATTTGCTCATTTGCTCTCATTTGCTCATTTGATCATTTGATAATTTGATCATTTGCTCATTTGCTCTCATTTGCTCATTTGCTCATTTGCTCATTTGCTCATTTGCGCTCATTTGCTCTCATTTGCTCATTTGCTCATTTGCTCATTTGCTCATTTGCTCATTTGCTCATTTGCTCATTAGCTCATTTTCTCATTTGCTCATTTGCTCTCATTTGCTCTCACTCGCTCTCATTTGCTCTCATTTGCTAATTTGCTCATTTGCTCATTTGCTCATTTGCTCATTTGCTCATTTGCTCATTTGCTCATTTGCTCATTTGCTCATTTGCTCATTTGCTCATTTGTTTATTTGCTCATTTGCTCTCATTTGCTCATTTGATCATTTGATAATTTGATCATTTGCTCATTTGCTCTCATTTGCTCATTTGCTCATTTGCTCATTTGCTCATTTGCTCATTTGCGCTCATTTGCTCATTTGCTCATTTGCTCATTTGCTCATTTGCTCATTTGCTCATTTGCTCATTTGCTCATTAGCTCATTTTCTCATTTGCTCATTTGCTCTCATTTGCTCTCACTCGCTCTCATTTGCTCTCATTTGCTAATTTGCTCATTTGCTCATTTGCTCATTTGCTCATTTGCTCATTTGCTCTCATTTGCTCTCATTTGCTCTAATTTGCTCTCATTTGCTCATTTGCGCTCATTTGCGCTCATTTGCGCTCATTTGCGCTCCTTTGCTCATTTCCTCATTTCCTCATTTCCTCATTTCCTCATTTCCTCATTTCCTCATTTCCTCTCATTCGCTCATTTGCTCATTTGCTCATTTGCTCATTTGCTCATTTGCTCATTTGCTCATTTGCTCATTTCCTCATTTGATCATTTGCTCATTTGCTCATTTGCTCATTTGCGCTCATTTGCTCTCATTTGCTCATTTGCTCATTTGCTCATTTGCTCATTTGTTTATTTGCTCATTTGCTCTCATTTGCTCATTTGATCATTTGATAATTTGATCATTTGCTCATTTGCTCTCATTTGCTCATTTGCTCATTTGGTCATTAATGCTCATTTGCTCATTTGCGCTCATTTGCTCATTTGCTCATTTGCTCATTTGCTCATTTGCTTATTTGCTCATTTGTTCATTTGCTCATTTGCTCATTTGCTCATTAGCTCATTTTCTCATTTGCTCATTTGCTCTCATTTGCTCTCACTCGCTCTCATTTGCTCTCATTTGCTAATTTGCTCATTTGCTCATTTGCTCATTTGCTCATTTGCTCTCATTTGCTCTCATTTGCTCTAATTTGCTCTCATTTGCTCTCATTTGCTCTCATTTGCTCTCATTTGCGCTCATTTGCGCTCATTTGCGCTCATTTGCGCTCCTTTGCTCCTTTGCTCATTTCCTCATTTCCTCATTTCCTCATTTCCTCATTTCCTCATTTCCTCTCATTTGCTCATTTGCTCATTTGCTCATTTGCTCATTTGCTCATTTGCTCATTTGCTCATTTGCTCATTTGCTCATTTGCTCATTTGCTCATTTGCTCATTTGCTCATTTGCTCATTTGCTCTCATTTGCTCATTTGCTCTTTTGCTCATTTGCTCATTTGCTAATTTGTTTATTTGCTCATTTGCTCTCATTTGCTCATTTGATCATTTGATCATTTGATCATTTGCTCATTTGCTCTCATTTGCTCATTTGCTCATTTGCTCATTTGCGCTCATTTGCGCTCATTTGCTCATTTGCTCATTTGCTCATTTGCTCATTTGCTCATTTGTTCATTTGCTCATTTGCTCATTTGCTCATTTGCTCTCATTTGCTCTCATTTGCTCTCATTTGCTCTCATTTGCTCTCATTTGCTCTCATTTGCTCATTTGCTCATTTGCTCATTTGCTCATTTGCTCATTTGCTCATTTGCTCATCTGCTCATTTGCTCCTTTGCTCATTTGCTCATTTGCTCATTTGCTCATCTGCTCTCATTTGCTCATTTGCTCATTTGCTCATTTGCTCATTTGCTCATTTGCTCATTTGCTCATTTGCGCTCATTTGCTCATTTGCTCATTTGCTCATTTGCTCTCATTTGCTCATTTGCTCATTTGCTCATTTGCTCATTTGCTCATTTGCTCATTTGCTCATTTGATCATTTGCTCATTTGCTCATTTGCTCATTTGCTCATTTGCTCATTTGCGCTCATTTGCTCATTTGCTCATTTGCTCATTTGCTCATTTTCTCATTTGCTCATTTGCGCTCATTTGCGCTCATTTGCTCTCATTTGCTCATTTGCTCATTTGCTCATTTGCTCATTTGCTCATTTGCTCATTTGCTCATTTGTTTATTTGCTCATTTGCTCTCATTTGCTCATTTGCTCATTTGCTCATTTGCTCATTTGCTCATTTGCTCATCTGCTCTCATTTGCTCATTTGCTCATTTGCTCATTTGCTCATTTGCTCATTTGCTCATTTGCTCATTTGCTCATTTGCTCATTTGCTCATTTGCTCATTTGCTCATTTGTTTATTTGCTCATTTGCTCTCATTTGCTCATTTGCTCATTTGCTCATTTGCTCATTTGCTCATTTGCTCATTTGATATTTGATCATTTGCTCATTTGCTCATTTGCGCTCATTTGCTCTCATTTGCTCATTTGCTCATTTGCTCATTTGCTCATTTGCTCATTTGCTCATTTGCTCATTTGCTAATTTGTTTATTTGCTCATTTGCTCTCATTTGCTCATTTGATCATTTGATCATTTGCTCATTTGCTCTCATTTGCTCATTTGCTCATTTGCTCATTTGCTCATTTGATCATTTGCTCATTTGCTCATTTGCAGATTTGCTCATTTGCTCATTTGCGCTCATTTGCGCTCATTTGCTCATTTGCTCATTTGCTCATTTGCTCATTTGCTCATTTGCTCATTTGCTCATTTGCTCATTTGCTCATTTGCTCATTTGCTCTCATTTGCTCATTTGCTCTTTTGCTCATTTGCTCATTTGCTCATTTGCTCATGTGCTCATGTGCTTATTTGCTCATTTGCTCATTTGCTCATTTGCTCATTTGCTCATTTGCGCTCATTTGCTCATTTGCTCATTTGCTCATTTGCTCATTTGCGCTCATTTGCTCTCATTTGCTCATTTGCTCATTTCCTCATTTCCTCATTTCCTCATTTCCTCATTTGCACTCATTTGCTCTCATTTGCTCTCATTTGCTCTCATTTGCTCTCATTTGCTCTCATTTGCTCTCATTTGCTCTCATTTGCTCTCATTTGCTCCTTTGCTCATTTGCTCATCTGCTCTCATTTGCTCATCTGCTCTCATTTGCTCATTTGCCCATTTGCTCATTTGCTCATTTGCTCATTTGCTCATCTGCTCTCATTTGCTCATTTGATCATGTGCTCATTTGCTCATTTGCTCATTTGCTCATTTGCTCATTTGCTCATTTGCTCATTTGCTCATTTGCTCATTTGCTCATTTGCTCATTTGTTTATTTGCTCATTTGCTCTCATTTGCTCATTTGCTCATTTGCTCATTTGCTCATTTGCTCATTTGCTCATTTGCTCATTTGCTCATGTGCTCATGTGCTCATTTGCTCATTTGCTCATTTGCTCATTTGCTCATTTGCTCATTTGCGCTCATTTGCTCATTTGCTCATTTGCTCATTTGCTCATTTGCTCATTTGCTCATTTGCTCATTTGCTCATTTGCTCATTTGCTCATTTGCTCATTTGCTCTCATTTGCTCTCATTTGCTCTAATTTGCTCTCATTTGCTCTCATTTGCTCTCATTTGCTCTCATTTGCTCTCATTTGCTCATTTGCTCATTTGCTCATTTGCTCATTTGCTCATCTGCTCATTTGCTCCTTTGCTCATTTGCTCATTTGCTCATTTGCTCATCTGCTCTCATTTGCTCATTTGCTCATTTGCTCATTTGCTCTTTTGCTCATTTGCTCATTTGCTCATTTGCTCATTTGCTCATTTGCTCATTTGCTCATTTGCTCATTTGCTCATTTGCTCATTTGTTCATTTGCTCATTTGCTCTTTTGCTCATTTGCTCATTTGCTCATTTGCTCATGTGCTCATGTGCTCATTTGCTCATTTGCTCATTTGCTCATTTGCTCATTTGCGCTCATTTGCTCATTTGCTCATTTGCTCATTTGCTCATTTGCTCTCATTTGCTCATTTGCTCATTTGCTCATTTGCTCATTTGCTCATTTGATCATTTGCTCATTTGCTCATTTGCTCATTTGCTCATTTGCTCATTTGCGCTCATTTGCGCTCATTTGCTCATTAGCTCATTTTCTCATTTGCTCATTTGCTCTCATTTGCTCTCACTCGCTCTCATTTGCTCTCATTTGCTAATTTGCTCATTTGCTAATTTGCTCATTTGCTCATTTGCTCATTTGCTCATTTGCTCATTTGCTCATTTGCTCATTTGCTCATTTGTTTATTTGCTCATTTGCTCTCATTTGCTCTCATTTGCTCATTTGATAATTTGATCATTTGCTCATTTGCTCTCATTTGCTCATTTGCTCATTTGCTCATTTGCTCATTTGCTCATTTGCGCTCATTTGCTCATTTGCTCATTTGCTCATTTGCTCATTTGCTCATTTGCTCATTTGCTCATTTGCTCATTTGCTCATTTGCTCATTTGCTCATTTGCTCATTTGCTCATTTGCTCTCATTTGCTCATTTGATCATTTGATAATTTGATCATTTGCTCATTTGCTCTCATTTGCTCATTTGCTCATTTGCTCATTTGCTCTCATTTGCTCTCATTTGCTCTCATTTGCTCTCATTTGCTCCTCTCATTTGCTCCTCTCATTTGCTCCTTTGCTCATTTGCTCATCTGCTCTCATTTGCTCATCTGCTCTCATTTGCCCATTTGCTCATTTGCTCATTTGCTCATTTGCTCATCTGCTCTCATTTGCTCATTTGCTCATGTGCTCATTTGCTCATTTGCTCATTTGCTCATTTGCTCATTTGCTCATTTGCTCATTTGCTCATTTGCTCATTTGCTCATTTGCTCATTTGTTTATTTGCTCATTTGCTCTCATTTGCTCATTTGCTCATTTGCTCATTTGCTCATTTGCTCATTTGCTCATTTGCTCATTTGCTCATTTGATCATTTGCTCATTTGCTCATTTGCTCATTTGCGCTCATTTGCTCTCATTTGCTCATTTGCTCATTTGCTCATTTGCTCATTTGCTCATTTGCTCATCTGCTCTCATTTGCTCATTTGCTCATTTGCTCATTTGCTCATTTGCTAATTTGCAAATGAGCAAATGAGAGCAAATAAGCAAATGAGCAAATGAGCAAATGAGCAAATGAGCAAATGAGAGCAAATGAGAGCAAATGAGAGCAAATGAGAGCAAATGAGAGCAAATGAGAGCAAATGAGAGCAAATGAGCAAGAGAGCAAATGAGCAAATGAGCAAATGAGCAAATGAGCAACTGAGCAACTGAGCAAATGAGCAAATGAGCGCAAATGAGCGCAAATGAGCGCAAATGAGCAATTGAGCAAATGAGCAAATGAGCAAATGAGCAAATGAGCAAATGAGCAAATGAGCAAATGAGCAAATGAGCAAATGAGCAAATTAGAGCAAGTGAGAGCAAATGAGAGCAAATGAGGAAATGAGCACATGAGCAAATGAGCCAATGAGCAAATAAGCAAATGAGCAAATGAGCAAAAGAGCAAAAGAGCAAAAGAGCAATTGAGCAAATGAGCAAATTAGCAAATGAGCAAATGAGCAAATGGGCAAATGAGCAAATGAGCAAATGAGCAAATGAGCAAATGAGCAAATGAGAGCAAATGAGAGCAAATGAGCAAATGAGCAAATGAGCAAATGAGCAAATGAGAGCAGATGAGCAAAAGAGCAAAAGAGCAATTGAGCAAATGAGCAAATGAGCAAATGAGCAAATGAGCAAATGGGCAAATGAGCAAATGAGCAAATGAGCAAATGAGCAAATGAGAGCAAATGAGAGCAAATGAGCACATGAGCACATGAGCAAATGAGCACATGAGCAAATGAGCAAATGAGCAAAAGAACAAATGAGAGCAAATGAGAGCAAATTAGAGCAAATGAGAGCAAATGAGCAAATGAGCAAATGAGCAAATGAGCAAATGAGCAAATGAGCAAATGAGCACATGAGCAAATGAGCAAATGAGCAAATGAGCAAAAGAGCAAATGAACAAATGAGCAAATAAGCAAATGAGCAAATGAGCAAATGAGCAAATGAGCAAATGAGAGCAAATGAGAGCAAATGAGAGCAAGTGAGAGCAAATGAGCATATGAGCAAATGAGCAAATGAGCAAATGAGCAAAAGAGCAAAAGAGCAAAAGAGCAAAAGAGCAAAAAAGCAAATGAGCAAAATAGCAAAAGAGCAAAAGAGCAAAAAAGCAAATGAGCAAATGAGCAAATGAGCAAATGAGCAAATGCGCAAATGAGCAAATGAGCAAATGAGAGCAAATGAGCAAATGAGCAAATGAGCAAATAAGAGCAGATGAGCAAATGAGCAAATGAGCAAATGAGCAAATGAGCAAATGAGCAAATGAGCAAATGAGCAAATGAGAGCAAATGAAAGCAAATGAGCAAATGAGCAAATGAGCACATGAGCAAATGAGCAAATGAGCAAATGAGCAAATGAGCAAATGAGCAAATGAGAGCAGATGAGCAAGATGAGCAGATGAGCAAATGAGCAAATGAGCAAATGGGCAAATGGGCAAATGAGCAAATGGGCAAATGAGCAAATGAGAGCAAATGAGCAAATGAGCAAGATGAGCAGATGAGCAAGATGAGCAAGATGAGCAGATGAGCAAATGAGCAAATGAGCAAATGGGCAAATGGGCAAATGAGCAAATGGGCAAATGAGCAAATGAGAGCAAATGAGCAAATGAGAGCAGATGAGCAAGATGAGCAGATGAGCAAATGAGCAAATGAGCAAATGAGCAAATGAGCAAATGAGCAAATGAGAGCAGATGAGCAAATGAGCAAATAAGAGCAGATGAGCAAATGAGCAAATGAGCAAATGAGCAAATGAGCAAATGAGCAAATGAACAAATGAGCAAATGAGCAAATGAAAGCAAATGAGCAAATGAGCAAATGAGCACATGAGCAAATGAGCAAATGAGCAAATGAGCAAATGAGCAAATGAGCAAATGAGCAAATGAGCAAATGAGAGCAGATGAGCAAAAGATCAAAAGAGCAATTGAGCAAATGAGCAAATGAGCAAATGAGCAAATGAGCAAATGGGCAAATGAGCAAATGAGCAAATGAGCAAATGAGCAAATGAGAGCAAATGAGAGCAAATGAGCACATGAGCACATGAGCAAATGAGCACATGAGCAAATGAGCAAATGAGCAAAAGAACAAATGAGAGCAAATGAGAGCAAATTAGAGCAAATGAGAGCAAATGAGCAAATGAGTAAATGAGCAAATGAGCACATGAGCAAATGAGCAAATGAGCAAATGAGCAAATGAGCAAATGAGCAAATGAGCAAATGAGCAAATGAGAGCAAATGAGAGCAAATGAGAGCAAGTGAGAGCAAATGAGAGCAAATGAGAGCAAATGAGCAAATGAGCATATGAGCACATGAGCAAATGAGCAAATGAGCAAATGAGCAAATGAGCAAATGAGCAAAAGAGCAAAAGAGCAAAAGAGCAAAAGAGCAAAAAAGCAAATGAGCAAATGAGCAAATGAGCAAATGAGCAAATGAGCAAATGAGCAAATGGGCAAATGGGCAAATGAGCAAATGGGCAAATGAGCAAATGAGAGCAAATGAGCAAATGAGCAAATGAGCGCAAATGAGCAAATGAGCAAATGAGCAAATGAGCAAATGAGCAAATGAGCAAATGAGCAAATGAGCAAATGAGCAAATGAGCAAATGAGCGCAAATGAGCATATGAGCAAATGAGCAAATGAGCAAATGAGCAAATGAGCAAATGAGCAAATGAGCACATGAGCAAATGAGCAAATAAGCAAATGAGCAAATGAGCAAATGAGCAAATGAGCAAATGAGAGCAAATGAGAGCAAATGAGAGCATGTGAGAGCAAATGAGCATATGAGCACATGAGCAAATGAGCAAATGAGCAAATGAGCAAATGAGCAAATGAACAAATGAGCAAATGAGCAAAAGAGCAAAAGAGCAAAAGAGCAAAAAAGCAAATGAGCAAATGAGCAAATGAGCAAATGAGCAAATGAGCAAATGAGAGCAAATGAGCAAATGAGCAAATGAGCGCAAATGAGCATATGAGCAAATGAGCAAATGAGCAAATGAGCAAATGAGCAAATGAGCAAATGAGCACATGAGCAAATGAGCAAATGGGCAAATGAGCAAATGAGCAAATAAGAGCAGATGAGCAAATGAGCAAATGAGCAAATGAGCGCAAATGAGCATATGAGCAAATGAGCAAATGAGCAAATGAGCAAATGAGCAAATGAGCAAATGAGCAAATGAGCACATGAGCAAATGAGCAAATGGGCAAATGAGCAAATGAGCAAATAAGAGCAGATGAGCAAATGAGCAAATGAGCAAATGAGCAAATGAGCAAATGAGCAAATGAGCAAATGAGCAAATGAGAGCAAATGAAAGCAAATGAGCAAATGAGCAAATGAGCACATGAGCAAATGAGCAAATGAGCAAATGAGCAAATGAGCAAATGAGCAAATGAGCAAATGAGCAAATGAGAGCAGATGAGCAAATGAGCAAATGAGCAAATGAGCAAATAAGAGCAGATGAGCAAATGAGCAAATGAGCAAATGAGCAAATGAGCAAATGAGCAAATGAACAAATGAGCAAATGAGCAAATGAAAGCAAATGAGCAAATGAGCAAATGAGCACATGAGCAAATGAGCAAATGAGCAAATGAGCAAATGAGCAAATGAGCAAATGAGCAAAAGAGCAAAAGAGCAATTGAGCAAATGAGCAAATGAGCAAATGAGCAAATGAGCAAATGGGCAAATGAGCAAATGAGCAAATGAGCAAATGAGCAAATGAGAGCAAATGAGAGCAAATGAGCACATGAGCACATGAGCAAATGAGCACATGAGCAAATGAGCAAATGAGCAAAAGAACAAATGAGAGCAAATGAGAACAAATTAGAGCAAATGAGAGCAAATGAGCAAATGAGCAAATGAGCAAATGAGCAAATGAGCACATGAGCAAATGAGCAAATGAGCAAATGAGCAAATGAGCAAATGAGCAAATGAGCAAATGAGCAAATGAGAGCAAATGAGAGCAAATGAGAGCAAGTGAGAGCAAATGAGAGCAAATGAGAGCAAATGAGCAAATGAGCATATGAGCAAATGAGCAAATGAGCAAATGAGCAAATGAGCAAATGAGCAAATGAGCAAAAGAGCAAAAGAGCAAAAGAGCAAAAGAGCAAAAAAGCAAATGAGCAAATGAGCAAATGAGCAAATGAGCAAATGAGCAAATGAGCAAATGGGCAAATGGGCAAATGAGCAAATGGGCAAATGAGCAAATGAGAGCAAATGAGCAAATGAGCAAATGAGCGCAAATGAGCAAATGAGCAAATGAGCAAATGAGCAAATGAGAGCAAATGAGCAAATGAGCAAATGAGCAAATGAGCGCAAATGAGCATATGAGCAAATGAGCAAATGAGCAAATGAGCAAATGAGCAAATGAGCAAATGAGCAAATGAGCAAATGAGCAAATGAGAGCAAATGAAAGCAAATGAGCAAATGAGCAAATGAGCACATGAGCAAATGAGCAAATGAGCAAATGAGCAAATGAGCAAATGAGAGCAGATGAGCAAGATGAGCAGATGAGCAAATGAGCAAATGAGCAAATGGGCAAATGGGCAAATGAGCAAATGGGCAAATGAGCAAATGAGAGCAAAAGAGCAAATGAGCAAATGAGCAAATAAGCAAATGAGCAAATGAGCAAATGAGCAAATGAGCAAATGAGAGCAAATGAGAGCAAATGAGAGCAAGTGAGAGCAAATGAGCATATGAGCAAATGAGCAAATGAGCAAATGAGCAAAAGAGCAAAAGAGCAAAAGAGCAAAAGAGCAAAAAAGCAAATGAGCAAAAGAGCAAAAGAGCAAAAGAGCAAAAAAGCAAATGAGCAAATGAGCAAATGAGCAAATGAGCAAATGAGCAAATGAGCAAATGAGCAAATGAGAGCAAATGAGCAAATGAGCAAATGAGCAAATGAGCAAATGAGCGCAAATGAGCATATGAGCAAATGAGCAAATGAGCAAATGAGCAAATGAGCAAATGAGCACATGAGCAAATGAGCAAATGGGCAAATGAGCAAATGAGCAAATAAGAGCAGATGAGCAAATGAGCAAATGAGCAAATGAGCGCAAATGAGCATATGAGCAAATGAGCAAATGAGCAAATGAGCAAATGAGCAAATGAGCAAATGAGCACATGAGCAAATGAGCAAATGGGCAAATGAGCAAATGAGCAAATAAGAGCAGATGAGCAAATGAGCAAATGAACAAATGAGCAAATGAGCAAATGAAAGCAAATGAGCAAATGAGCAAATGAGCAAATGAGCAAATGAGAGCAGATGAGCAAATGAGCAAATAAGAGCAGATGAGCAAATGAGCAAATGAGCAAATGAGCAAATGAGCAAATGAGCAAATGAACAAATGAGCAAATGAGCAAATGAAAGCAAATGAGCAGATGAGCAAATGAGCACATGAGCAAATGAGCAAATGAGCAAATGAGCAAATGAGCAAATGAGCAAATGAGAGCAGATGAGCAAAAGATCAAAAGAGCAATTGAGCAAATGAGCAAATGAGCAAATGAGCAAATGAGCAAATGGGCAAATGAGCAAATGAGCAAATGAGCAAATGAGCAAATGAGAGCAAATGAGAGCAAATGAGCACATGAGCACATGAGCAAATGAGCACATGAGCAAATGAGCAAATGAGCAAAAGAACAAATGAGAGCAAATGAGAGCAAATTAGAGCAAATGAGAGCAAATGAGCAAATGAGTAAATGAGCAAATGAGCACATGAGCAAATGAGCAAATGAGCAAATGAGCAAATGAGCAAATGAGCAAATGAGCAAATGAGCAAATGAGAGCAAATGAGAGCAAATGAGAGCAAGTGAGAGCAAATGAGAGCAAATGAGAGCAAATGAGCAAATGAGCATATGAGCACATGAGCAAATGAGCAAATGAGCAAATGAGCAAATGAGCAAATGAGCAAATGAGCAAAAGAGCAAAAGAGCAAAAGAGCAAAAGAGCAAAAAAGCAAATGAGCAAATGAGCAAATGAGCAAATGAGCAAATGAGCAAATGAGCAAATGGGCAAATGGGCAAATGAGCAAATGGGCAAATGAGCAAATGAAAGCAAATGAGCAAATGAGCAAATGAGCCCAAATGAGCAAATGAGCAAATGAGCAAATGAGCAAATGAGGGCAAATGAGCAAATGAGCAAATGAGCAAATGAGCAAATGAGCGCAAATGAGCATATGAGCAAATGAGCAAATGAGCGCAAATGAGCAAATGAGCAAATGAGCAAATGAGAGCAAATGAGAGCAAATGAGAGCAAGTGAGAGCAAATGAGCATATGAGCACATGAGCAAATGAGCAAATGAGCAAATGAGCAAATGAGCAAATGAGCAAAAGAGCAAAAGAGCAAAAGAGCAAAAAAGCAAATGAGCAAATGAGCAAATGAGCAAATGAGCAAATGAGCAAATGAGAGCAAATGAGCAAATGAGCAAATGAGCGCAAATGAGCATATGAGCAAATGAGCAAATGAGCAAATGAGCAAATGAGCAAATGAGCAAATGAGCACATGAGCAAATGAGCAAATGGGCAAATGAGCAAATGAGAGCAAATGAGCAAATGAGCAAATGAGCCCAAATGAGCAAATGAGCAAATGAGCAAATGAGCAAATGAGAGCAAATGAGCAAATGAGCAAATGAGCAAATGAGCAAATGAGCGCAAATGAGCATATGAGCAAATGAGCAAATGAGCGCAAATGAGCAAATGAGCAAATGAGCAAATGAGAGCAAATGAGAGCAAATGAGAGCAAGTGAGAGCACATGAGCAAATGAGCAAATGAGCAAATGAGCAAATGAGAGCAAATGAGAGCAAATGAGCACATGAGCACATGAGCAAATGAGCACATGAGCAAATGAGCAAATGAGCAAAAGAACAAATGAGAGCAAATGAGAGCAAATTAGAGCAAATGAGAGCAAATGAGCAAATGAGTAAATGAGCAAATGAGCACATGAGCAAATGAGCAAATGAGCAAATGAGCAAATGAGCAAATGAGCAAATGAGCAAATGAGCAAATGAGAGCAAATGAGAGCAAATGAGAGCAAGTGAGAGCAAATGAGAGCAAATGAGAGCAAATGAGCAAATGAGCATATGAGCACATGAGCAAATGAGCAAATGAGCAAATGAGCAAATGAGCAAATGAGCAAATGAGCAAAAGAGCAAAAGAGCAAAAGAGCAAAAGAGCAAAAAAGCAAATGAGCAAATGAGCAAATGAGCAAATGAGCAAATGAGCAAATGAGCAAATGGGCAAATGGGCAAATGAGCAAATGGGCAAATGAGCAAATGAAAGCAAATGAGCAAATGAGCAAATGAGCCCAAATGAGCAAATGAGCAAATGAGCAAATGAGCAAATGAGAGCAAATGAGCAAATGAGCAAATGAGCAAATGAGCAAATGAGCGCAAATGAGCATATGAGCAAATGAGCAAATGAGCGCAAATGAGCAAATGAGCAAATGAGCAAATGAGAGCAAATGAGAGCAAATGAGAGCAAGTGAGAGCAAATGAGCATATGAGCACATGAGCAAATGAGCAAATGAGCAAATGAGCAAATGAGCAAATGAGCAAAAGAGCAAAAGAGCAAAAGAGCAAAAAAGCAAATGAGCAAATGAGCAAATGAGCAAATGAGCAAATGAGCAAATGAGAGCAAATGAGCAAATGAGCAAATGAGCGCAAATGAGCATATGAGCAAATGAGCAAATGAGCAAATGAGCAAATGAGCAAATGAGCAAATGAGCACATGAGCAAATGAGCAAATGGGCAAATGAGCAAATGAGAGCAAATGAGCAAATGAGCAAATGAGCCCAAATGAGCAAATGAGCAAATGAGCAAATGAGCAAATGAGAGCAAATGAGCAAATGAGCAAATGAGCAAATGAGCAAATGAGCGCAAATGAGCATATGAGCAAATGAGCAAATGAGCGCAAATGAGCAAATGAGCAAATGAGCAAATGAGAGCAAATGAGAGCAAATGAGAGCAAGTGAGAGCACATGAGCAAATGAGCAAATGAGCAAATGAGCAAATGAGCAAATGAACAAATGAGCAAATGAGCAAAAGAGCAAAAGAGCAAAAGAGCAAAAAAGCAAATGAGCAAATGAGCAAATGAGCAAATGAGCAAATGAGCAAATGAGAGCAAATGAGCAAATGAGCAAATGAGCGCAAATGAGCACATGAGCAAATGAGCAAATGAGCAAATGAGCAAATGAGCAAATGAGCAAATGAGCAAATGAGCAAATGAGAGCAGATGAGCAAATGAGCAAATGAGCAAATGAGCAAATGAGCAAATGAGCAAATGAGCAAATGAGCACATGAGCAAATGAGCAAATGAGCAAATAAGAGCAGATGAGCAAATGAGCAAATGAGCAAATGAGCAAATGAGCAAATGAGCAAATGAGCAAATGAGCAAATGAGAGCAAATGAAAGCAAATGAGCAAATGAGCAAATGAGCACATGAGCAAATGAGCAAATGAGCAAATGAGCAAATGAGCAAATGAGCAAATGAGAGCAGATGAGCAAGATGAGCAGATGAGCAAATGAGCAAATGAGCAAATGGGCAAATGGGCAAATGAGCAAATGGGCAAATGAACAAATGAGCAAATGAGCAAATGAAAGCAAATGAGCAAATGAGCAAATGAGCACATGAGCAAATGAGCAAATGAGCAAATGAGCAAATGAGCAAATGAGCAAATGAGCAAAAGAGCAAAAGAGCAATTGAGCAAATGAGCAAATGAGCAAATGAGCAAATGAGCAAATGGGCAAATGAGCAAATGAGCAAATGAGCAAATGAGCAAATGAGAGCAAATGAGAGCAAATGAGCACATGAGCACATGAGCAAATGAGCACATGAGCAAATGAGCAAATGAGCAAAAGAACAAATGAGAGCAAATGAGAACAAATTAGAGCAAATGAGAGCAAATGAGCAAATGAGCAAATGAGCAAATGAGCAAATGAGCACATGAGCAAATGAGCAAATGAGCAAATGAGCAAATGAGCAAATGAGCAAATGAGCAAATGAGCAAATGAGAGCAAATGAGAGCAAATGAGAGCAAGTGAGAGCAAATGAGAGCAAATGAGAGCAAATGAGCAAATGAGCATATGAGCACATGAGCAAATGAGCAAATGAGCAAATGAGCAAATGAGCAAATGAGCAAATGAGCAAAAGAGCAAAAGAGCAAAAGAGCAAAAGAGCAAAAAAGCAAATGAGCAAATGAGCAAATGAGCAAATGAGCAAATGAGCAAATGAGCAAATGGGCAAATGGGCAAATGAGCAAATGGGCAAATGAGCAAATGAGAGCAAATGAGCAAATGAGCAAATGAGCGCAAATGAGCAAATGAGCAAATGAGCAAATGAGCAAATGAGCAAATGAGCAAATGAGCAAATGAGCAAATGAGAGCAGATGAGCAAATGAGCGCAAATGAGCATATGAGCAAATGAGCAAATGAGCGCAAATGAGCAAATGAGCAAATGAGCAAATGAGAGCAAATGAGAGCAAATGAGAGCAAGTGAGAGCAAATGAGCATATGAGCACATGAGCAAATGAGCAAATGAGCAAATGAGCAAAAGAGCAAAAGAGCAAAAGAGCAAAAAAGCAAATGAGCAAATGAGCAAATGAGCAAATGAGCAAATGAGCAAATGAGAGCAAATGAGCAAATGAGCGCAAATGAGCATATGAGCAAATGAGCAAATGAGCAAATGAGCAAATGAGCAAATGAGCAAATGAGCACATGAGCAAATGAGCAAATGGGCAAATGAGCAAATGAGAGCAAATGAGCAAATGAGCAAATGAGCCCAAATGAGCAAATGAGCAAATGAGCAAATGAGCAAATGAGAGCAAATGAGCAAATGAGCAAATGAGCAAATGAGCAAATGAGCAAATGAGCAAATGAGCACATGAGCAAATGAGCAAATGGGCAAATGAGCAAATGAGCAAATAAGAGCAGATGAGCAAATGAGCAAATGAGCAAATGAGCGCAAATGAGCATATGAGCAAATGAGCAAATGAGCAAATGAGCAAATGAGCAAATGAGCAAATGAGCAAATGAGCACATGAGCAAATGAGCAAATGGGCAAATGAGCAAATGAGCAAATAAGAGCAGATGAGCAAATGAGCAAATGAGCAAATGAGCAAATGAGCAAATGAGCAAATGAGCAAATGAGCAAATGAGAGCAAATGAAAGCAAATGAGCAAATGAGCAAATGAGCACATGAGCAAATGAGCAAATGAGCAAATGAGCAAATGAGCAAATGAGCAAATGAGCAAATGAGCAAATGAGAGCAGATGAGCAAATGAGCAAATGAGCAAATGAGCAAATGAGCAAATGAGCAAATGAGCAAATGAGCACATGAGCAACTGAGCAAATGAGCAAATAAGAGCAGATGAGCAAATGAGCAAATGAGCAAATGAGCAAATGAGCAAATGAGCAAATGAGCAAATGAGCAAATGAGAGCAAATGAAAGCAAATGAGCAAATGAGCAAATGAGCACATGAGCAAATGAGCAAATGAGCAAATGAGCAAATGAGCAAATGAGCAAATGAGAGCAGATGAGCAAGATGAGCAGATGAGCAAATGAGCAAATGAGCAAATGGGCAAATGGGCAAATGAGCAAATGGGCAAATGAGCAAATGAGAGCAAAAGAGCAAATGAGCAAATGAGCAAATAAGCAAATTAGCAAATGAGCAAATGAGCAAATGAGCAAATGAGAGCAAATGAGAGCAAATGAGAGCAAGTGAGAGCAAATGAGCATATGAGCAAATGAGCAAATGAGCAAATGAGCAAAAGAGCAAAAGAGCAAAAGAGCAAAAGAGCAAAAAAGCAAATGAGCAAAAGAGCAAAAGAGCAAAAGAGCAAAAAATCAAATGAGCAAATGAGCAAATGAGCAAATGAGCAAATGAGCAAATGAGCAAATGAGCAAATGAGAGCAAATGAGCAAATGAGCAAATGAGCAAATGAGCAAATGAGCGCAAATGAGCATATGAGCAAATGAGCAAATGAGCAAATGAGCAAATGAGCAAATGAGCACATGAGCAAATGAGCAAATGGGCAAATGAGCAAATGAGCAAATAAGAGCAGATGAGCAAATGAGCAAATGAGCAAATGAGCGCAAATGAGCATATGAGCAAATGAGCAAATGAGCAAATGAGCAAATGAGCAAATGAGCAAATGAGCACATGAGCAAATGAGCAAATGGGCAAATGAGCAAATGAGCAAATAAGAGCAGATGAGCAAATGAGCAAATGAACAAATGAGCAAATGAGCAAATGAAAGCAAATGAGCAAATGAGCAAATGAGCAAATGAGCAAATGAGAGCAGATGAGCAAATGAGCAAATAAGAGCAGATGAGCAAATGAGCAAATGAGCAAATGAGCAAATGAGCAAATGAGCAAATGAACAAATGAGCAAATGAGCAAATGAAAGCAAATGAGCAGATGAGCAAATGAGCACATGAGCAAATGAGCAAATGAGCAAATGAGCAAATGAGCAAATGAGCAAATGAGCAAATGAGAGCAGATGAGCAAAAGATCAAAAGAGCAATTGAGCAAATGAGCAAATGAGCAAATGAGCAAATGAGCAAATGGGCAAATGAGCAAATGAGCAAATGAGCAAATGAGCAAATGAGAGCAAATGAGAGCAAATGAGCACATGAGCACATGAGCAAATGAGCACATGAGCAAATGAGCAAATGAGCAAAAGAACAAATGAGAGCAAATGAGAGCAAATTAGAGCAAATGAGAGCAAATGAGCAAATGAGCAAATGAGTAAATGAGCAAATGAGCACATGAGCAAATGAGCAAATGAGCAAATGAGCAAATGAGCAAATGAGCAAATGAGCAAATGAGCAAATGAGAGCAAATGAGAGCAAATGAGAGCAAGTGAGAGCAAATGAGAGCAAATGAGAGCAAATGAGCAAATGAGCATATGAGCACATGAGCAAATGAGCAAATGAGCAAATGAGCAAATGAGCAAATGAGCAAATGAGCAAAAGAGCAAAAGAGCAAAAGAGCAAAAGAGCAAAAAAGCAAATGAGCAAATGAGCAAATGAGCAAATGAGCAAATGAGCAAATGAGCAAATGAGCGCAAATGAGCATATGAGCAAATGAGCAAATGAGCGCAAATGAGCAAATGAGCAAATGAGCAAATGAGAGCAAATGAGAGCAAATGAGAGCAAGTGAGAGCAAATGAGCATATGAGCACATGAGCAAATGAGCAAATGAGCAAATGAGCAAATGAGCAAATGAGCAAAAGAGCAAAAGAGCAAAAGAGCAAAAAAGCAAATGAGCAAATGAGCAAATGAGCAAATGAGCAAATGAGCAAATGAGAGCAAATGAGCAAATGAGCAAATGAGCGCAAATGAGCATATGAGCAAATGAGCAAATGAGCAAATGAGCAAATGAGCAAATGAGCAAATGAGCACATGAGCAAATGAGCAAATGGGCAAATGAGCAAATGAGAGCAAATGAGAGCAAATGAGCAAATGAGCATATGAGCACATGAGCAAATGAGCAAATGAGCAAATGAGCAAATGAGCAAATGAGCAAATGAGCAAAAGAGCAAAAGAGCAAAAGAGCAAAAGAGCAAAAAAGCAAATGAGCAAATGAGCAAATGAGCAAATGAGCAAATGAGCAAATGAGCAAATGGGCAAATGGGCAAATGAGCAAATGGGCAAATGAGCAAATGAGAGCAAATGAGCAAATGAGCAAATGAGCCCAAATGAGCAAATGAGCAAATGAGCAAATGAGCAAATGAGAGCAAATGAGCAAATGAGCAAATGAGCAAATGAGCAAATGAGCGCAAATGAGCATATGAGCAAATGAGCAAATGAGCGCAAATGAGCAAATGAGCAAATGAGCAAATGAGAGCAAATGAGAGCAAATGAGAGCAAGTGAGAGCAAATGAGCATATGAGCACATGAGCAAATGAGCAAATGAGCAAATGAGCAAATGAGCAAATGAGCAAAAGAGCAAAAGAGCAAAAGAGCAAAAAAGCAAATGAGCAAATGAGCAAATGAGCAAATGAGCAAATGAGCAAATGAGAGCAAATGAGCGAATGAGCAAATGAGCGCAAATGAGCATATGAGCAAATGAGCAAATGAGCAAATGAGCAAATGAGCAAATGAGCAAATGAGCACATGAGCAAATGAGCAAATGGGCAAATGAGCAAATGAGAGCAAATGAGCAAATGAGCAAATGAGCCCAAATGAGCAAATGAGCAAATGAGCAAATGAGCAAATGAGCAAATGAGAGCAAATGAGCAAATGAGCAAATGAGCAAATGAGCAAATGAGCGCAAATGAGCATATGAGCAAATGAGCAAATGAGCGCAAATGAGCAAATGAGCAAATGAGCAAATGAGAGCAAATGAGAGCAAATGAGAGCAAGTGAGAGCACATGAGCAAATGAGCAAATGAGCAAATGAGCAAATGAGCAAATGAACAAATGAGCAAATGAGCAAAAGAGCAAAAGAGCAAAAGAGCAAAAAAGCAAATGAGCAAATGAGCAAATGAGCAAATGAGCAAATGAGCAAATGAGAGCAAATGAGCAAATGAGCAAATGAGCGCAAATGAGCATATGAGCAAATGAGCAAATGAGCAAATGAGCAAATGAGCAAATGAGCAAATGAGCACATGAGCAAATGAGCAAATGGGCAAATGAGCAAATGAGCAAATAAGAGCAGATGAGCAAATGAGCAAATGAGCAAATGAGCGCAAATGAGCATATGAGCAAATGAGCAAATGAGCAAATGAGCAAATGAGCAAATGAGCAAATGAGCAAATGAGCACATGAGCAAATGAGCAAATGGGCAAATGAGCAAATGAGCAAATAAGAGCAGATGAGCAAATGAGCAAATGAGGAAATGAGCAAATGAGCAAATGAGCAAATGAGCAAATGAGCAAATGAGAGCAAATGAAAGCAAATGAGCAAATGAGCAAATGAGCACATGAGCAAATGAGCAAATGAGCAAATGAGCAAATGAGCAAATGAGCAAATGAGCAAATGAGCAAATGAGAGCAGATGAGCAAATGAGCAAATGAGCAAATGAGCAAATAAGAGCAGATGAGCAAATGAGCAAATGAGCAAATGAGCAAATGAGCAAATGAGCAAATGAACAAATGAGCAAATGAGCAAATGAAAGCAAATGAGCAAATGAGCAAATGAGCACATGAGCAAATGAGCAAATGAGCAAATGAGCAAATGAGCAAATGAGCAAATGAGCAAAAGAGCAAAAGAGCAATTGAGCAAATGAGCAAATGAGCAAATGAGCAAATGAGCAAATGGGCAAATGAGCAAATGAGCAAATGAGCAAATGAGCAAATGAGAGCAAATGAGAGCAAATGAGCACATGAGCACATGAGCAAATGAGCACATGAGCAAATGAGCAAATGAGCAAAAGAACAAATGAGAGCAAATGAGAACAAATTAGAGCAAATGAGAGCAAATGAGCAAATGAGCAAATGAGCAAATGAGCAAATGAGCACATGAGCAAATGAGCAAATGAGCAAATGAGCAAATGAGCAAATGAGCAAATGAGCAAATGAGCAAATGAGAGCAAATGAGAGCAAATGAGAGCAAGTGAGAGCAAATGAGAGCAAATGAGAGCAAATGAGCAAATGAGCATATGAGCACATGAGCAAATGAGCAAATGAGCAAATGAGCAAATGAGCAAATGAGCAAATGAGCAAAAGAGCAAAAGAGCAAAAGAGCAAAAGAGCAAAAAAGCAAATGAGCAAATGAGCAAATGAGCAAATGAGCAAATGAGCAAATGAGCAAATGGGCAAATGGGCAAATGAGCAAATGGGCAAATGAGCAAATGAGAGCAAATGAGCAAATGAGCAAATGAGCGCAAATGAGCAAATGAGCAAATGAGCAAATGAGCAAATGAGAGCAAATGAGCAAATGAGCAAATGAGCAAATGAGCAAATGAGCGCAAATGAGCATATGAGCAAATGAGCAAATGAGCATATGAGCACATGAGCAAATGAGCAAATGAGCAAATGAGCAAATGAGCAAATGAGCAAATGAGCAAAAGAGCAAAAGAGCAAAAGAGCAAAAGAGCAAAAAAGCAAATGAGCAAATGAGCAAATGAGCAAATGAGCAAATGAGCAAATGAGCAAATGGGCAAATGGGCAAATGAGCAAATGGGCAAATGAGCAAATGAGAGCAAATGAGCAAATGAGCAAATGAGCCCAAATGAGCAAATGAGCAAATGAGCAAATGAGCAAATGAGAGCAAATGAGCAAATGAGCAAATGAGCAAATGAGCAAATGAGCGCAAATGAGCATATGAGCAAATGAGCAAATGAGCGCAAATGAGCAAATGAGCAAATGAGCAAATGAGAGCAAATGAGAGCAAATGAGAGCAAGTGAGAGCAAATGAGCATATGAGCACATGAGCAAATGAGCAAATGAGCAAATGAGCAAATGAGCAAATGAGCAAAAGAGCAAAAGAGCAAAAGAGCAAAAAAGCAAATGAGCAAATGAGCAAATGAGCAAATGAGCAAATGAGCAAATGAGAGCAAATGAGCAAATGAGCAAATGAGCGCAAATGAGCATATGAGCAAATGAGCAAATGAGCAAATGAGCAAATGAGCAAATGAGCAAATGAGCACATGAGCAAATGAGCAAATGGGCAAATGAGCAAATGAGAGCAAATGAGCAAATGAGCAAATGAGCCCAAATGAGCAAATGAGCAAATGAGCAAATGAGCAAATGAGCAAATGAGAGCAAATGAGCAAATGAGCAAATGAGCAAATGAGCAAATGAGCGCAAATGAGCATATGAGCAAATGAGCAAATGAGCGCAAATGAGCAAATGAGCAAATGAGCAAATGAGAGCAAATGAGAGCAAATGAGAGCAAGTGAGAGCACATGAGCAAATGAGCAAATGAGCAAATGAGCAAATGAGCAAATGAACAAATGAGCAAATGAGCAAAAGAGCAAAAGAGCAAAAGAGCAAAAAAGCAAATGAGCAAATGAGCAAATGAGCAAATGAGCAAATGAGCAAATGAGAGCAAATGAGCAAATGAGCAAATGAGCGCAAATGAGCATATGAGCAAATGAGCAAATGAGCAAATGAGCAAATGAGCAAATGAGCAAATGAGCACATGAGCAAATGAGCAAATGGGCAAATGAGCAAATGAGCAAATAAGAGCAGATGAGCAAATGAGCAAATGAGCAAATGAGCGCAAATGAGCATATGAGCAAATGAGCAAATGAGCAAATGAGCAAATGAGCAAATGAGCAAATGAGCAAATGAGCACATGAGCAAATGAGCAAATGGGCAAATGAGCAAATGAGCAAATAAGAGCAGATGAGCAAATGAGCAAATGAGCAAATGAGCAAATGAGCAAATGAGCAAATGAGCAAATGAGCAAATGAGAGCAAATGAAAGCAAATGAGCAAATGAGCAAATGAGCACATGAGCAAATGAGCAAATGAGCAAATGAGCAAATGAGCAAATGAGCAAATGAGCAAATGAGCAAATGAGAGCAGATGAGCAAATGAGCAAATGAGCAAATGAGCAAATAAGAGCAGATGAGCAAATGAGCAAATGAGCAAATGAGCAAATGAGCAAATGAGCAAATGAACAAATGAGCAAATGAGCAAATGAAAGCAAATGAGCAAATGAGCAAATGAGCACATGAGCAAATGAGCAAATGAGCAAATGAGCAAATGAGCAAATGAGCAAATGAGCAAAAGAGCAAAAGAGCAATTGAGCAAATGAGCAAATGAGCAAATGAGCAAATGAGCAAATGGGCAAATGAGCAAATGAGCAAATGAGCAAATGAGCAAATGAGAGCAAATGAGAGCAAATGAGCACATGAGCACATGAGCAAATGAGCACATGAGCAAATGAGCAAATGAGCAAAAGAACAAATGAGAGCAAATGAGAACAAATTAGAGCAAATGAGAGCAAATGAGCAAATGAGCAAATGAGCAAATGAGCAAATGAGCACATGAGCAAATGAGCAAATGAGCAAATGAGCAAATGAGCAAATGAGCAAATGAGCAAATGAGCAAATGAGAGCAAATGAGAGCAAATGAGAGCAAGTGAGAGCAAATGAGAGCAAATGAGAGCAAATGAGCAAATGAGCATATGAGCACATGAGCAAATGAGCAAATGAGCAAATGAGCAAATGAGCAAATGAGCAAATGAGCAAAAGAGCAAAAGAGCAAAAGAGCAAAAGAGCAAAAAAGCAAATGAGCAAATGAGCAAATGAGCAAATGAGCAAATGAGCAAATGAGCAAATGGGCAAATGGGCAAATGAGCAAATGGGCAAATGAGCAAATGAGCAAATGAGCAAATGAGCAAATGAGCAAATGAGCAAATGAGCACATGAGCAAATGAGCAAATGAGCAAATAAGAGCAGATGAGCAAATGAGCAAATGAGCAAATGAGCAAATGAGCAAATGAGCAAATGAGCAAATGAGCAAATGAGAGCAAATGAAAGCAAATGAGCAAATGAGCAAATGAGCACATGAGCAAATGAGCAAATGAGCAAATGAGCAAATGAGCAAATGAGCAAATGAGAGCAGATGAGCAAGATGAGCAGATGAGCAAATGAGCAAATGAGCAAATGGGCAAATGGGCAAATGAGCAAATGGGCAAATGAGCAAATGAGAGCAAAAGAGCAAATGAGCAAATGAGCAAATAAGCAAATGAGCAAATGAGCACATGAGCAAATGAGCAAATGAGCAAATGAGCAAATGAGCAAATGAGCAAATGAGCAAATGAGCAAATGAGAGCAGATGAGCAAATGAGCAAATGAGCAAATGAGCAAATAAGAGCAGATGAGCAAATGAGCAAATGAGCAAATGAGCAAATGAGCAAATGAGCAAATGAACAAATGAGCAAATGAGCAAATGAAAGCAAATGAGCAAATGAGCAAATGAGCACATGAGCAAATGAGCAAATGAGCAAATGAGCAAATGAGCAAATGAGCAAATGAGCAAAAGAGCAAAAGAGCAATTGAGCAAATGAGCAAATGAGCAAATGAGCAAATGAGCAAATGGGCAAATGAGCAAATGAGCAAATGAGCAAATGAGCAAATGAGAGCAAATGAGAGCAAATGAGCACATGAGCACATGAGCAAATGAGCACATGAGCAAATGAGCAAATGAGCAAAAGAACAAATGAGAGCAAATGAGAACAAATTAGAGCAAATGAGAGCAAATGAGCAAATGAGCAAATGAGCAAATGAGGAAATGAGCACATGAGCAAATGAGCAAATGAGCAAATGAGCAAATGAGCAAATGAGCAAATGAGCAAATGAGCAAATGAGAGCAAATGAGAGCAAATGAGAGCAAGTGAGAGCAAATGAGAGCAAATGAGAGCAAATGAGCAAATGAGAATATGAGCACATGAGCAAATGAGCAAATGAGCAAATGAGCAAATGAGCAAATGAGCAAATGAGCAAAAGAGCAAAAGAGCAAAAGAGCAAAAGAGCAAAAAAGCAAATGAGCAAATGAGCAAATGAGCAAATGAGCAAATGAGCAAATGAGCAAATGGGCAAATGGGCAAATGAGCAAATGGGCAAATGAGCAAATGAGAGCAAATGAGCAAATGAGCAAATGAGCGCAAATGAGCAAATGAGCAAATGAGCAAATGAGCAAATGAGAGCAAATGAGCAAATGAGCAAATGAGCAAATGAGCGCAAATGAGCATATGAGCAAATGAGCAAATGAGCAAATGAGCAAATGAGCAAATGAGCAAATGAGCAAATGAGCACATGAGCAAATGAGCAAATGAGCAAATAAGAGCAGATGAGCAAATGAGCAAATGAGCAAATGAGCAAATGAGCAAATGAGCAAATGAGCAAATGAGCAAATGAGAGCAAATGAAAGCAAATGAGCAAATGAGCAAATGAGCACATGAGCAAATGAGCAAATGAGCAAATGAGCAAATGAGCAAATGAGAGCAGATGAGCAAGATGAGCAGATGAGCAAATGAGCAAATGAGCAAATGGGCAAATGGGCAAATGAGCAAATGGGCAAATGAGCAAATGAGAGCAAAAGAGCAAATGAGCAAATGAGCAAATAAGCAAATGAGCAAATGAGCAAATGAGCAAATGAGCAAATGAGAGCAAATGAGAGCAAATGAGAGCAAGTGAGAGCAAATGAGCATATGAGCAAATGAGCAAATGAGCAAATGAGCAAAAGAGCAAAAGAGCAAAAGAGCAAAAGAGCAAAAAAGCAAATGAGCAAAAGAGCAAAAGAGCAAAAGAGCAAAAAAGCAAATGAGCAAATGAGCAAATGAGCAAATGAGCAAATGAGCAAATGAGCAAATGAGCAAATGAGAGCAAATGAGCAAATGAGCAAATGAGCAAATGAGCAAATGAGCGCAAATGAGCATATGAGCAAATGAGCAAATGAGCAAATGAGCAAATGAGCAAATGAGCACATGAGCAAATGAGCGCAAATGAGCATATGAGCAAATGAGCAAATGAGCAAATGAGCAAATGAGCAAATGAGCAAATGAGCACATGAGCAAATGAGCAAATGGGCAAATGAGCAAATGAGCAAATAAGAGCAGATGAGCAAATGAGCAAATGAACAAATGAGCAAATGAGCAAATGAAAGCAAATGAGCAAATGAGCAAATGAGCAAATGAGCAAATGAGCAAATGAGAGCAGATGAGCAAATGAGCAAATAAGAGCAGATGAGCAAATGAGCAAATGAGCAAATGAGCAAATGAGCAAATGAGCAAATGAGCAAATGAACAAATGAGCAAATGAGCAAATGAAAGCAAATGAGCAGATGAGCAAATGAGCACATGAGCACATGAGCACATGAGCACATGAGCAAATGAGCAAATGAGCAAATGAGAGCAAATGAGAGCAAATGAGAGCAAATGAGAGCAAATGAGAGCAAATGAGAGCAAAAGAGCAAAAGAGCAAAAGAGCAAAAGAGCAAAAAAGCAAATGAGCAAATGAGCAAATGAGCAAATGAGCAAATGAGCAAATGAGCAAATGGGCAAATGGGCAAATGAGCAAATGGGCAAATGAGCAAATGAGAGCAAATGAGCAAATGAGCAAATGAGCGCAAATGAGCAAATGAGCAAATGAGCAAATGAGCAAATGAGAGCAAATGAGCAAATGAGCAAATGAGCAAATGAGCGCAAATGAGCATATGAGCAAATGAGCAAATGAGCAAATGAGCAAATGAGCAAATGAGCAAATGAGCAAATGAGCACATGAGCAAATGAGCAAATGAGCAAATAAGAGCAGATGAGCAAATGAGCAAATGAGCAAATGAGCAAATGAGCAAATGAGCAAATGAGCAAATGAGCAAATGAGAGCAAATGAAAGCAAATGAGCAAATGAGCAAATGAGCACATGAGCAAATGAGCAAATGAGCAAATGAGCAAATGAGCAAATGAGAGCAGATGAGCAAGATGAGCAGATGAGCAAATGAGCAAATGAGCAAATGGGCAAATGGGCAAATGAGCAAATGGGCAAATGAGCAAATGAGAGCAAAAGAGCAAATGAGCAAATGAGCAAATAAGCAAATGAGCAAATGAGCAAATGAGCAAATGAGCAAATGAGAGCAAATGAGAGCAAATGAGAGCAAGTGAGAGCAAATGAGCATATGAGCAAATGAGCAAATGAGCAAATGAGCAAAAGAGCAAAAGAGCAAAAGAGCAAAAGAGCAAAAAAGCAAATGAGCAAAAGAGCAAAAGAGCAAAAGAGCAAAAAAGCAAATGAGCAAATGAGCAAATGAGCAAATGAGCAAATGAGCAAATGAGCAAATGAGCAAATGAGAGCAAATGAGCAAATGAGCAAATGAGCAAATGAGCAAATGAGCGCAAATGAGCATATGAGCAAATGAGCAAATGAGCAAATGAGCAAATGAGCAAATGAGCACATGAGCAAATGAGCGCAAATGAGCATATGAGCAAATGAGCAAATGAGCAAATGAGCAAATGAGCAAATGAGCAAATGAGCACATGAGCAAATGAGCAAATGGGCAAATGAGCAAATGAGCAAATAAGAGCAGATGAGCAAATGAGCAAATGAACAAATGAGCAAATGAGCAAATGAAAGCAAATGAGCAAATGAGCAAATGAGCAAATGAGCAAATGAGCAAATGAGAGCAGATGAGCAAATGAGCAAATAAGAGCAGATGAGCAAATGAGCAAATGAGCAAATGAGCAAATGAGCAAATGAGCAAATGAGCAAATGAACAAATAAGCAAATGAGCAAATGAAAGCAAATGAGCAGATGAGCAAATGAGCACATGAGCACATGAGCACATGAGCACATGAGCAAATGAGCAAATGAGCAAATGAGAGCAAATGAGAGCAAATGAGAGCAAATGAGAGCAAATGAGAGCAAATGAGAGCAAATGAGCAAGAGAGCAAATGAGCAAATGAGCAACTGAGCAACTGAGCAAATGAGCAAATGAGCGCAAATGAGCGCAAATGAGCGCAAATGAGCAATTGAGCAAATGAGCAAATGAGCAAATGAGCAAATGAGCAAATGAGCAAATGAGCAAATGAGCAAATGAGCAAATGAGCAAATTAGAGCAAGTGAGAGCAAATGAGAGCAAATGAGGAAATGAGCACATGAGCAAATGAGCCAATGAGCAAATAAGCAAATGAGCAAAAGAGCAAAAGAGCAATTGAGCAAATGAGCAAATTAGCAAATGAGCAAATGAGCAAATGGGCAAATGAGCAAATGAGCAAATGAGCAAATGAGCAAATGAGAGCAAATGAGAGCAAATGAGCAAATGAGCACATGAGCACATGAGCACATGAGCAAATGAGCAAATGAGCAAAAGAACAAATGAGAGCAAATGAGAGCAAATGAGAGCAAATGAGCAAATGAGCAAATGAGCAAAAGAGTAAAAAAGCAAATGAGCAAATGAGCAAATGAGCAAATGAGCAAATGAGCAAACGAGCAAATGGGCAAATGGGCAAATGAGCAAATGGGCAAATGAGCAAATGAGAGCAAATGAGCAAATGAGCAAATGAGCGCAAATGAGCAAATGAGCAAATGAGCAAATGAGCAAATGAGCAAATGAGAGCAAATGAGCAAATTAGCAAATGAGCAAATGAGCAAATGAGCGCAAATGAGCATATGAGCAAATGAGCAAATGAGCAAATGAGCAAATGAGCAAATGAGCACATGAGCAAATGAGCAAATGAGCAAATAAGAGCAGATGAGCAAATGAGCAAATGAGCAAATGAGCAAATGAGCAAATGAGCAAATGAGCAAATGAGCAAATGAGAGCAAATGAAAGCAAATGAGCAAATGAGCAAATGAGCACATGAGCAAATGAGCAAATGAGCAAATGAGCAAATGAGAGCAGATGAGCAAGATGAGCAGATGAGCAAATGAGCAAATGAGCAAATGGGCAAATGGGCAAATGAGCAAATGGGCAAATGAGCAAATGAGAGCAAATGAGCAAATGAGCAAGATGAGCAGATGAGCAAGATGAGCAAGATGAGCAGATGAGCAAATGAGCAAATGAGCAAATGGGCAAATGGGCAAATGAGCAAATGGGCAAATGAGCAAATGAGAGCAAATGAGCAAATGAGAGCAGATGAGCAAGATGAGCAGATGAGCAAATAAGCAAATGAGCAAATGGGCTAATGGGCAAATGAGCAAATGAGCAAATGAGCAAATGAGCACAAATGAGCAAATGAGCAAATGAGCAAATGAGAGCAAATGAGAGCAAATGAGCAAATGAGCATATGAGCACATGAGCAAATGAGCAAATGAGCAAATGAGCAAATGAGCAAATGAGCAAATGAGCAAATGAGAGCAGATGAGCAAATGAGCAAATGAGCAAATGAGCAAATGAGCAAATAAGAGCAGATGAGCAAATGAGCAAATGAGCAAATGAGCAAATGAGCAAATGAGCAAATGAACAAATGAGCAAATGAGCAAATGAGCAAATGAGCAAATGAGCAAATGAGCTCAAATGAGCAAATGAGCAAATGAGCAAATGAGCGCAAATGAGCGCAAATGAGCGCAAATGAGCAATTGAGCAAATGAGCAAATGAGCAAATGAGCAAATGAGCAAATGAGCAAATGAGCAAATGAGCAAATGAGCAAATTAGAGCAAGTGAGAGCAAATGAGAGCAAATGAGGAAATGAGCACATGAGCAAATGAGCCAATGAGCAAATAAGCAAATGAGCAAAAGAGCAAAAGAGCAATTGAGCAAATGAGCAAATTAGCAAATGAGCAAATGAGCAAATGGGCAAATGAGCAAATGAGCAAATGAGCAAATGAGCAAATGAGAGCAAATGAGAGCAAATGAGCAAATGAGCAAATGAGCACATGAGCACATGAGCAAATGAGCAAATGAGCAAAAGAACAAATGAGAGCAAATGAGAGCAAATTAGAGCAAATGAGAGCAAATGAGCAAATGAGCAAATGAGCAAAAGAGTAAAAAAGCAAATGAGCAAATGAGCAAATGAGCAAATGAGCAAATGAGCAAATGAGCAAATGGGCAAATGGGCAAATGAGCAAATGGGCAAATGAGCAAATGAGAGCAAATGAGCAAATGAGCAAATGAGCGCAAATGAGCAAATGAGCAAATGAGCAAATGAGAGCAAATGAGAGCAAATGAGCAAATTAGCAAATGAGCAAATGAGCAAATGAGCGCAAATGAGCATATGAGCAAATGAGCAAATGAGCAAATGAGCAAATGAGCAAATGAGCACATGAGCAAATGAGCAAATGAGCAAATAAGAGCAGATGAGCAAATGAGCAAATGAGCAAATGAGCAAATGAGCAAATGAGCAAATGAGAGCAAATGAAAGCAAATGAGCAAATGAGCAAATGAGCACATGAGCAAATGAGCAAATGAGCAAATGAGCAAATGAGCAAATGAGAGCAGATGAGCAAGATGAGCAGATGAGCAAATGAGCAAATGAGCAAATGGGCAAATGGGCAAATGAGCAAATGGGCAAATGAGCAAATGAGAGCAAATGAGCAAATGAGCAAGATGAGCAGATGAGCAAGATGAGCAAGATGAGCAGATGAGCAAATGAGCAAATGAGCAAATGGGCAAATGGGCAAATGAGCAAATGGGCAAATGAGCAAATGAGAGCAAATGAGCAAATGAGAGCAGATAAGCAAGATGAGCAGATGAGCAAATAAGCAAATGAGCAAATGGGCTAATGGGCAAATGAGCAAATGAGCAAATGAGCAAATGAGCGCAAATGAGCAAATGAGCAAATGAGCAAATGAGAGCAAATGAGAGCAAATGAGCAAATGAGCATATGAGCACATGAGCAAATGAGCAAATGAGCAAATGAGCAAATGAGCAAATGAGCAAATGAGCAAATGAGAGCAGATGAGCAAATGAGCAAATGAGCAAATGAGCAAATAAGAGCAGATGAGCAAATGAGCAAATGAGCAAATGAGCAAATGAGCAAATGAGCAAATGAACAAATGAGCAAATGAGCAAATGAGCAAATGAGCAAATGAGCAAATGAGCTCAAATGAGCAAATGAGCAAATGAGCAAATGAGCGCAAATGAGCGCAAATGAGCGCAAATGAGCAAATGAGCAAATGAGCAAATGAGCAAATGAGCAAATGAGCAAATGAGCAAATGAGCAAATGAGCAAATGAGCAAATGAGCAAATGAACAAATGAGAGCAAATGAGCAAATGAGAGCAAATGAGAGCAAGTGAGAGCAAATGAGAGCAAATGAGAGCAAATGAGCTAATGAACGCATGAGCGCATGAGAGCATGAGCGCATGAGCAAATGAGCAAATGAGCAAATGAGCAACAGAGCAAAAGAGCAAATGAGCAAATGAGCAAATAAGCAAATGAGCAAATGAGCAAATGAGCAAATGAGCAAATGAGCAAATGGCCAAATGAGCAAATGGGCAAATGAGCAAATGAGCAAATGAGAGCAAATGAGCAAATGAGCAAATGAGCAAATGAGCAAATGAGCAAATGAGAGCAAATGAGAGCAAATGAGAGCAAATGAGAGCAAATGAGCAATTGAGCAAATGAGCAAATGAGCAAATGAGCAAATGAACAAATGAGCAAATGAGCAAATGAGCAAATGAGAGCAGATGAGCAAATGAGCAAATGAGCAAATGAGCAAATAAGAGCAGATGAGCAAATGAGCAAATGAGCAAATGAGCAAATGAGCAAATGAGCAAATGAACAAATGAGCAAATGAGCAAATGAGCATATGAGCAAATGAGCGCAAATGAGCAAATGAGCAAATGAGCAAATGAGCAAATGAGCAAATGAGCAAATGAGCGCAAATGAGCGCAAATGAGCAAATGGGCAAATGAGCAAATGAGCAAATGAGCAAATGAGCAAATGAGCAAATGAGCAAATGAGCAAATGAGCAAATGAGCAAATGAGCAAATGAGCAAATGAGCAAATGAGCAAATGAACAAATGAGCAAATGAGAGCAAATGAGAGCAAATGAGAGTAAGTGAGAGTAAGTGAGAGCAAATGAGAGCAAATGAGAGCAAATGAGCAAATGAACGCATGAGCGCATGAGCGCATGAGCAAATGAGCAAATGAGCAAATGAGCAAATGAGCAAATGAGCAATAGAGCAAAAGAGCAAAAGAGCAAATGAGCAAATGAGCAAATGAGCAAATGAGCAAATGAGCAAATGAGCAAATGGCCAAATGAGCAAATGGCCAAATGAGCAAATGGCCAAATGAGCAAATGAGCAAATGAGAGCAAATGAGCAAATGAGCAAATGAGCAAATGAGAAAATGAGAGCAAATGAGAGCAAATGAGAGCAAATGAGAGCAAATGAGAGCAAATGAGCAATTGAGCAAATGAGCAAATGAGCAAATGAGCAAATGAGCAAATGAACAAATGAGCAAATGAGCAAATGAGCAAATAAGCAAATGAACAAATGAGCAAATGAGCAAATGAGCATATGAGCAAATGAGCGCAAATGAGCAAATGAGCAAATGAGCAAATGAGCAAATGAGCAAATGAGCAAATGAGCGCAAATGAGCGCAAATGAGCAAATGGGCAAATGAGCAAATGAGCAAATGAGCAAATGAGCAAATGAGCAAATGAGCAAATGAGCAAATGAGCAAATGAGCAAATGAGCAAATGAGCAAATGAGCAAATGAGCAAATGAGCAAATGAGCAAATGAGAGCAAATGAGAGCAAATGAGAGTAAGTGAGAGTAAGTGAGAGCAAATGAGAGCAAATGAGAGCAAATGAGCAAATGAACGCATGAGCGCATGAGCGCATGAGCAAATGAGCAAATGAGCAAATGAGCAAATGAGCAATAGAGCAAAAGAGCAAAAGAGCAAATGAGCAAATGAGCAAATGAGCAAATGAGCAAATGAGCAAATGAGCAAATGGCCAAATGAGCAAATGGCCAAATGAGCAAATGAGCAAATGAGAGCAAATGAGCAAATGAGCAAATGAGCAAATGAGCAAATGAGCGCAAATGAGCAAATGAGCAAATGAGCAAATGAGAGCAAATGAGAGCAAATGAGCAAATGAGCATATGAGCACATGAGCAAATGAGCAAATGAGCAAATGAGCAAATGAGCAAATGAGCAAATGAGCAAATGAGAGCAGATGAGCAAATGAGCAAATGAGCAAATGAGCAAATAAGAGCAGATGAGCAAATGAGCAAATGAGCAAATGAGCAAATGAGCAAATGAGCAAATGAACAAATGAGCAAATGAGCAAATGAGCAAATGAGCAAATGAGCAAATGAGCTCAAATGAGCAAATGAGCAAATGAGCAAATGAGCGCAAATGAGCGCAAATGAGCGCAAATGAGCAAATGAGCAAATGAGCAAATGAGCAAATGAGCAAATGAGCAAATGAGCAAATGAGCAAATGAGCAAATGAGCAAATGAGCAAATGAACAAATGAGAGCAAATGAGCAAATGAGAGCAAATGAGAGCAAGTGAGAGCAAATGAGAGCAAATGAGAGCAAATGAGCTAATGAACGCATGAGCGCATGAGAGCATGAGCGCATGAGCAAATGAGCAAATGAGCAAATGAGCAACAGAGCAAAAGAGCAAATGAGCAAATGAGCAAATAAGCAAATGAGCAAATGAGCAAATGAGCAAATGAGCAAATGAGCAAATGGCCAAATGAGCAAATGGGCAAATGAGCAAATGAGCAAATGAGAGCAAATGAGCAAATGAGCAAATGAGCAAATGAGCAAATGAGCAAATGAGAGCAAATGAGAGCAAATGAGAGCAAATGAGAGCAAATGAGCAATTGAGCAAATGAGCAAATGAGCAAATGAGCAAATGAACAAATGAGCAAATGAGCAAATGAGCAAATGAGAGCAGATGAGCAAATGAGCAAATGAGCAAATGAGCAAATAAGAGCAGATGAGCAAATGAGCAAATGAGCAAATGAGCAAATGAGCAAATGAGCAAATGAACAAATGAGCAAATGAGCAAATGAGCATATGAGCAAATGAGCGCAAATGAGCAAATGAGCAAATGAGCAAATGAGCAAATGAGCAAATGAGCAAATGAGCGCAAATGAGCGCAAATGAGCAAATGGGCAAATGAGCAAATGAGCAAATGAGCAAATGAGCAAATGAGCAAATGAGCAAATGAGCAAATGAGCAAATGAGCAAATGAGCAAATGAGCAAATGAGCAAATGAGCAAATGAGCAAATGAGCAAATGAGAGCAAATGAGAGCAAATGAGAGTAAGTGAGAGTAAGTGAGAGCAAATGAGAGCAAATGAGAGCAAATGAGCAAATGAACGCATGAGCGCATGAGCGCATGAGCAAATGAGCAAATGAGCAAATGAGCAAATGAGCAAATGAGCAATAGAGCAAAAGAGCAAAAGAGCAAATGAGCAAATGAGCAAATGAGCAAATGAGCAAATGAGCAAATGAGCAAATGGCCAAATGAGCAAATGGCCAAATGAGCAAATGGCCAAATGAGCAAATGAGCAAATGAGAGCAAATGAGCAAATGAGCAAATGAGCAAATGAGAAAATGAGAGCAAATGAGAGCAAATGAGAGCAAATGAGAGCAAATGAGAGCAAATGAGCAATTGAGCAAATGAGCAAATGAGCAAATGAGCAAATGAACAAATGAGCAAATGAGCAAATGAGCAAATAAGCAAATGAACAAATGAGCAAATGAGCAAATGAGCATATGAGCAAATGAGCGCAAATGAGCAAATGAGCAAATGAGCAAATGAGCAAATGAGCAAATGAGCAAATGAGCGCAAATGAGCGCAAATGAGCAAATGGGCAAATGAGCAAATGAGCAAATGAGCAAATGAGCAAATGAGCAAATGAGCAAATGAGCAAATGAGCAAATGAGCAAATGAGCAAATGAGCAAATGAGCAAATGAGCAAATGAGCAAATGAGCAAATGAGAGCAAATGAGAGCAAATGAGAGTAAGTGAGAGTAAGTGAGAGCAAATGAGAGCAAATGAGAGCAAATGAGCAAATGAACGCATGAGCGCATGAGCGCATGAGCAAATGAGCAAATGAGCAAATGAGCAAATGAGCAATAGAGCAAAAGAGCAAAAGAGCAAATGAGCAAATGAGCAAATGAGCAAATGAGCAAATGAGCAAATGAGCAAATGGCCAAATGAGCAAATGGCCAAATGAGCAAATGAGCAAATGAGAGCAAATGAGCAAATGAGCAAATGAGCAAATGAGAAAATGAGAGCAAATGAGAGCAAATGAGAGCAAATGAGAGCAAATGAGAGCAAATGAGCAATTGAGCAAATGAGCAAATGAGCAAATGAGCAAATGAACAAATGAGCAAATGAGCAAATGAGCAAATGAGAGCAGATGAGCAAATGAGCAAATGAGCAAATGAGCAAATAAGAGCAGATGAGCAAATGAGCAAATGAGCAAATGAGCAAATGAGCAAATGAGCAAATGAACAAATGAGCAAATGAGCAAATGAGCAAATGAGCAAATGAGCGCAAATGAGCAAATGAGCAAATGAGCAAATGAGCAAATGAGCAAATGAGCAAATGAGCAAATGAGCAAATGAGCAAATGAGCAAATGAGCAAATGAGCAAATGAGCAAATGAGCGCAAATGAGCGCAAATGAGCAAATGAGCAAATGAGCAAATGAGCAAATGAGCAAATGAGCAAATGAGCAAATGAGCAAATGAGCAAATGAGCAAATGAGCAAATGAGCAAATGGGCTAATGGGCAAATGAGCAAATGAGCAAATGAGCAAATGAGCGCAAATGAGCAAATGAGCAAATGAGCAAATGAGAGCAAATGAGAGCAAATGAGCAAATGAGCATATGAGCACATGAGCAAATGAGCACATGAGCAAATGAGCAAATGAGCAAATGAGCAAATGAGCAAATGAGAGCAGATGAGCAAATGAGCAAATGAGCAAATGAGCAAATAAGAGCAGATGAGCAAATGAGCAAATGAGCAAATGAGCAAATGAGCAAATGAGCAAATGAACAAATGAGCAAATGAGCAAATGAGCAAATGAGCAAATGAGCAAATGAGCTCAAATGAGCAAATGAGCAAATGAGCAAATGAGCGCAAATGAGCGCAAATGAGCGCAAATGAGCAAATGAGCAAATGAGCAAATGAGCAAATGAGCAAATGAGCAAATGAGCAAATGAGCAAATGAGCAAATGAGCAAATGAGCAAATGAGAGCAAATGAGCAAATGAGAGCAAATGAGAGCAAGTGAGAGCAAATGAGAGCAAATGAGAGCAAATGAGCAAATGAACGCATGAGCGCATGAGAGCATGAGCGCATGAGCAAATGAGCAAATGAGCAAATGAGCAATAGAGCAAAAGAGCAAATGAGCAAATGAGCAAATAAGCAAATGAGCAAATGAGCAAATGAGCAAATGAGCAAATGAGCAAATGGCCAAATGAGCAAATGGGCAAATGAGCAAATGAGCAAATGAGAGCAAATGAGCAAATGAGCAAATGAGCAAATGAGCAAATGAGAAAATGAGAGCAAATGAGAGCAAATGAGAGCAAATGAGCAATTGAGCAAATGAGCAAATGAGCAAATGAGCAAATGAACAAATGAGCAAATGAGCAAATGAGCAAATGAGAGCAGATGAGCAAATGAGCAAATGAGCAAATGAGCAAATGAGCAAATGAGCAAATGAACAAATGAGCAAATGAGCAAATGAGCAAATGAGCAAATGAGCGCAAATGAGCAAATGAGCAAATGAGCAAATGAGCAAATGAGCAAATGAGCAAATGAGCGCAAATGAGCGCAAATGAGCAAATGGGCAAATGAGCAAATGAGCAAATGAGCAAATGAGCAAATGAGCAAATGAGCAAATGAGCAAATGAGCAAATGAGCAAATGAGCAAATGAGCAAATGAGCAAATGAGCAAATGAGCAAATGAGCAAATGAGAGCAAATGAGAGCAAATGAGAGTAAGTTAGAGTAAGTGAGAGCAAATGAGAGCAAATGAGAGCAAATGAGCAAATGAACGCATGAGCGCATGAGCGCATGAGCAAATGAGCAAATGAGCAAATGAGCAAATGAGCAATAGAGCAAAAGAGCAAAAGAGCAAATGAGCAAATGAGCAAATGAGCAAATGAGCAAATGAGCAAATGAGCAAATGGCCAAATGAGCAAATGGCCAAATGAGCAAATGAGCAAATGAGAGCAAATGAGCAAATGAGCAAATGAGCAAATGAGAAAATGAGAGCAAATGAGAGCAAATGAGAGCAAATGAGAGCAAATGAGAGCAAATGAGCAATTGAGCAAATGAGCAAATGAGCAAATGAGCAAATGAGCAAATGAGCAAATGAGCAAATGAGCAAATGAGAGCAGATGAGCAAATGAGCAAATGAGCAAATGAGCAAATGAGAAAATGAGAGCAAATGAGAGCAAATGAGCGCAAATGAGCGCAAATGAGCAAATGAGCAAATGAGCAAATGAGCAAATGAGCAAATGAGCAAATGAGCAAATGAGCAAATGAGCAAATGAGCAAATGAGCAAATGAACAAATGAGAGCAAATGAGCAAATGAGAGCAAATGAGAGCAAGTGAGAGCAAATGAGAGCAAATGAGAGCAAATGAGCTAATGAACGCATGAGCGCATGAGAGCATGAGCGCATGAGCAAATGAGCAAATGAGCAAATGAGCAACAGAGCAAAAGAGCAAATGAGCAAATGAGCAAATAAGCAAATGAGCAAATGAGCAAATGAGCAAATGAGCAAATGAGCAAATGAGCAAATGGCCAAATGAGCAAATGGGCAAATGAGCAAATGAGCAAATGAGAGCAAATGAGCAAATGAGCAAATGAGCAAATGAGCAAATGAGCAAATGAGAGCAAATGAGAGCAAATGAGAGCAAATGAGAGCAAATGAGCAATTGAGCAAATGAGCAAATGAGCAAATGAGCAAATGAACAAATGAGCAAATGAGCAAATGAGCAAATGAGAGCAGATGAGCAAATGAGCAAATGAGCAAATGAGCAAATAAGAGCAGATGAGCAAATGAGCAAATGAGCAAATGAGCAAATGAGCAAATGAGCAAATGAACAAATGAGCAAATGAGCAAATGAGCATATGAGCAAATGAGCGCAAATGAGCAAATGAGCAAATGAGCAAATGAGCAAATGAGCAAATGAGCAAATGAGCGCAAATGAGCGCAAATGAGCAAATGGGCAAATGAGCAAATGAGCAAATGAGCAAATGAGCAAATGAGCAAATGAGCAAATGAGCAAATGAGCAAATGAGCAAATGAGCAAATGAGCAAATGAGCAAATGAGCAAATGAGCAAATGAGCAAATGAGAGCAAATGAGAGCAAATGAGAGTAAGTGAGAGTAAGTGAGAGCAAATGAGAGCAAATGAGAGCAAATGAGCAAATGAACGCATGAGCGCATGAGCGCATGAGCAAATGAGCAAATGAGCAAATGAGCAAATGAGCAAATGAGCAATAGAGCAAAAGAGCAAAAGAGCAAATGAGCAAATGAGCAAATGAGCAAATGAGCAAATGAGCAAATGAGCAAATGGCCAAATGAGCAAATGGCCAAATGAGCAAATGGCCAAATGAGCAAATGAGCAAATGAGAGCAAATGAGCAAATGAGCAAATGAGCAAATGAGAAAATGAGAGCAAATGAGAGCAAATGAGAGCAAATGAGAGCAAATGAGAGCAAATGAGCAATTGAGCAAATGAGCAAATGAGCAAATGAGCAAATGAACAAATGAGCAAATGAGCAAATGAGCAAATGAGCAAATGAACAAATGAGCAAATGAGCAAATGAGCATATGAGCAAATGAGCGCAAATGAGCAAATGAGCAAATGAGCAAATGGGCAAATGAGCAAATGAGCAAATGAGCGCAAATGAGCGCAAATGAGCAAATGGGCAAATGAGCAAATGAGCAAATGAGCAAATGAGCAAATGAGCAAATGAGCAAATGAGCAAATGAGCAAATGAGCAAATGAGCAAATGAGCAAATGAGCAAATGAGCAAATGAGCAAATGAGCAAATGAGCAAATGAGAGCAAATGAGAGCAAATGAGAGTAAGTGAGAGTAAGTGAGAGCAAATGAGAGCAAATGAGAGCAAATGAGCAAATGAACGCATGAGCGCATGAGCGCATGAGCAAATGAGCAAATGAGCAAATGAGCAAATGAGCAATAGAGCAAAAGAGCAAAAGAGCAAATGAGCAAATGAGCAAATGAGCAAATGAGCAAATGAGCAAATGAGCAAATGGCCAAATGAGCAAATGGCCAAATGAGCAAATGAGCAAATGAGAGCAAATGAGCAAATGAGCAAATGAGCAAATGAGAAAATGAGAGCAAATGAGAGCAAATGAGAGCAAATGAGAGCAAATGAGAGCAAATGAGCAATTGAGCAAATGAGCAAATGAGCAAATGAGCAAATGAACAAATGAGCAAATGAGCAAATGAGCAAATGAGAGCAGATGAGCAAATGAGCAAATGAGCAAATGAGCAAATAAGAGCAGATGAGCAAATGAGCAAATGAGCAAATGAGCAAATGAGCAAATGAGCAAATGAACAAATGAGCAAATGAGCAAATGAGCAAATGAGCAAATGAGCGCAAATGAGCAAATGAGCAAATGAGCAAATGAGCAAATGAGCAAATGAGCAAATGAGCAAATGAGCAAATGAGCAAATGAGCAAATGAGCAAATGAGCAAATGAGCAAATGAGCGCAAATGAGCGCAAATGAGCAAATGAGCAAATGAGCAAATGAGCAAATGAGCAAATGAGCAAATGAGCAAATGAGCAAATGAGCAAATAAGCAAATGAGCAAATGAGCAAATGGGCTAATGGGCAAATGAGCAAATGAGCAAATGAGCAAATGAGCGCAAATGAGCAAATGAGCAAATGAGCAAATGAGAGCAAATGAGAGCAAATGAGCAAATGAGCATATGAGCACATGAGCAAATGAGCACATGAGCAAATGAGCAAATGAGCAAATGAGCAAATGAGCAAATGAGAGCAGATGAGCAAATGAGCAAATGAGCAAATGAGCAAATAAGAGCAGATGAGCAAATGAGCAAATGAGCAAATGAGCAAATGAGCAAATGAGCAAATGAACAAATGAGCAAATGAGCAAATGAGCAAATGAGCAAATGAGCAAATGAGCTCAAATGAGCAAATGAGCAAATGAGCAAATGAGCGCAAATGAGCGCAAATGAGCGCAAATGAGCAAATGAGCAAATGAGCAAATGAGCAAATGAGCAAATGAGCAAATGAGCAAATGAGCAAATGAGCAAATGAGCAAATGAGCAAATGAGCAAATGAGCAAATGAGAGCAAATGAGCAAATGAGAGCAAATGAGAGCAAGTGAGAGCAAATGAGAGCAAATGAGAGCAAATGAGCAAATGAACGCATGAGCGCATGAGAGCATGAGCGCATGAGCAAATGAGCAAATGAGCAAATGAGCAATAGAGCAAAAGAGCAAATGAGCAAATGAGCAAATAAGCAAATGAGCAAATGAGCAAATGAGCAAATGAGCAAATGAGCAAATGGCCAAATGAGCAAATGGGCAAATGAGCAAATGAGCAAATGAGAGCAAATGAGCAAATGAGCAAATGAGCAAATGAGCAAATGAGAAAATGAGAGCAAATGAGAGCAAATGAGAGCAAATGAGAGCAAATGAGAGCAAATGAGCAATTGAGCAAATGAGCAAATGAGCAAATGAGCAAATGAACAAATGAGCAAATGAGCAAATGAGCAAATGAGAGCAGATGAGCAAATGAGCAAATGAGCAAATGAGCAAATGAGCAAATGAGCAAATGAACAAATGAGCAAATGAGCAAATGAGCAAATGAGCAAATGAGCGCAAATGAGCAAATGAGCAAATGAGCAAATGAGCAAATGAGCAAATGAGCAAATGAGCGCAAATGAGCGCAAATGAGCAAATGGGCAAATGAGCAAATGAGCAAATGAGCAAATGAGCAAATGAGCAAATGAGCAAATGAGCAAATGAGCAAATGAGCAAATGAGCAAATGAGCAAATGAGCAAATGAGCAAATGAGCAAATGAGCAAATGAGCAAATGAGAGCAAATGAGAGCAAATGAGAGTAAGTTAGAGTAAGTGAGAGCAAATGAGAGCAAATGAGAGCAAATGAGCAAATGAACGCATGAGCGCATGAGCGCATGAGCAAATGAGCAAATGAGCAAATGAGCAAATGAGCAATAGAGCAAAAGAGCAAAAGAGCAAATGAGCAAATGAGCAAATGAGCAAATGAGCAAATGAGCAAATGAGCAAATGGCCAAATGAGCAAATGGCCAAATGAGCAAATGAGCAAATGAGAGCAAATGAGCAAATGAGCAAATGAGCAAATGAGAAAATGAGAGCAAATGAGAGCAAATGAGAGCAAATGAGAGCAAATGAGAGCAAATGAGCAATTGAGCAAATGAGCAAATGAGCAAATGAGCAAATGAGCAAATGAGCAAATGAGCAAATGAGCAAATGAGAGCAGATGAGCAAATGAGCAAATGAGCAAATGAGCAAATAAGAGCAGATGAGCAAATGAGCAAATGAGCAAATGAGCAAATGAGCAAATGAGCAAATGAACAAATGAGCAAATGAGCAAATGAGCAAATGAGCAAATGAGCGCAAATGAGCAAATGAGCAAATGAGCAAATGAGCAAATGAGCAAATGAGCAAATGAGCGCAAATGAGCGCAAATGAGCAAATGAGCAAATGAGCAAATGAGCAAATGAGCAAATGAGCAAATGAGCAAATGAGCAAATGAGCAAATGAGCAAATGAGCGCAAATGAGCGCAAATGAGCAAATGAGCAAATGAGCAAATGAGCAAATGAGCAAATGAGCAAATGAGCAAATGAGCAAATGAGCAAATGAGCAAATGAGCAAATGAGCAAATGAGCAAATGAGCAAATGAGCAAATGAGAGCAAATGAGAGCAAATGAGAGCAAATGAGAGCAAGTGAGAGCAAATGAGAGCAAGTGAGAGCAAATGAGAGCAAATGAGAGCAAATGAGCAAATGAACGCATGAGCGCATGAGCGCATGAGCGCATGAGCAAATGAGCAAATGAGCAAATGAGCAAATGAGCAATAGAGCAAAAGAGCAAAAGAGCAAATGAGCAAATGAGCAAATGAGCAAATGAGCAAATGAGCAAATGAGCAAATGAGCAAATGAGCAAATGGCCAAATGAGCAAATGAGCAAATGAGCAAATGAGAGCAAATGAGCAAATGAGCAAATGAGCAAATGAGCAAATGAGCAAATGAGAGCAAATGAGAGCAAATGAGAGCAAATGAGAGCAAATGAGAGCAAATGAGAGCAAATGAGAGCAAATGAGCAAGAGAGCAAATGAGCAAATGAGCAACTGAGCAACTGAGCAAATGAGCAAATGAGCGCAAATGAGCGCAAATGAGCAATTGAGCAAATGAGCAAATGAGCAAATGAGCAAATGAGCAAATGAGCAAATGAGCAAATGAGCAAATGAGCAAATGAGCAAATTAGAGCAAGTGAGAGCAAATGAGAGCAAATGAGGAAATGAGCACATGAGCAAATGAGCCAATGAGCAAATAAGCAAATGAGCAAAAGAGCAAAAGAGCAATTGAGCAAATGAGCAAATTAGCAAATGAGCAAATGAGCAAATGGGCAAATGAGCAAATGAGCAAATGAGCAAATGAGCAAATGAGAGCAAATGAGAGCAAATGAGCAAATGAGCACATGAGCACATGAGCACATGAGCAAATGAGCAAATGAGCAAAAGAACAAATGAGAGCAAATGAGAGCAAATTAGAGCAAATGAGAGCAAATGAGCAAATGAGCAAATGAGCAAAAGAGCAAAAAAGCAAATGAGCAAATGAGCAAATGAGCAAATGAGCAAATGAGCAAATGAGCAAATGGGCAAATGGGCAAATGAGCAAATGGGCAAATGAGCAAATGAGAGCAAATGAGCAAATGAGCAAATGAGCGCAAATGAGCAAATGAGCAAATGAGCAAATGAGCAAATGAGAGCAAATGAGCAAATTAGCAAATGAGCAAATGAGCAAATGAGCGCAAATGAGCATATGAGCAAATGAGCAAATGAGCAAATGAGCAAATGAGCAAATGAGCAAATGAGCAAATGAGCAAATGAGCACATGAGCAAATGAGCAAATGAGCAAATAAGAGCAAATAAGAGCAGATGAGCAAATGAGCAAATGAGCAAATGAGCAAATGAGCAAATGAGCAAATGAGCAAATGAGCAAATGAGAGCAAATGAGCAAATGAGCACATGAGCAAATGAGCAAATGAGCAAATGAGCAAATGAGCAAATGAGAGCAGATGAGCAAGATGAGCAGATGAGCAAATGAGCAAATGAGCAAATGGGCAAATGGGCAAATGAGCAAATGGGCAAATGAGCAAATGAGAGCAAATGAGCAAATGAGCAAGATGAGCAGATGAGCAAGATGAGCAAGATGAGCAGATGAGCAAATGAGCAAATGAGCAAATGGGCAAATGGGCAAATGAGCAAATGGGCAAATGAGCAAATGAGAGCAAATGAGCAAATGAGCAAGATGAGCAGATGAGCAAGATGAGCAAGATGAGCAGATGAGCAAATGAGCAAATGAGCAAATGGGCAAATGGGCAAATGAGCAAATGGGCAAATGAGCAAATGAGAGCAAATGAGCAAATGAGAGCAGATGAGCAAGATGAGCAGATGAGCAAATGAGCAAATGAGCAAATGGGCTAATGGGCAAATGAGCAAATGAGCAAATGAGCAAATGAGCGCAAATGAGCAAATGAGCAAATGAGCAAATGAGAGCAAATGAGAGCAAATGAGCAAATGAGCATATGAGCACATGAGCAAATGAGCAAATGAGCAAATGAGCAAATGAGCAAATGAGCAAATGAGCAAATGAGAGCAGATGAGCAAATGAGCAAATGAGCAAATGAGCAAATAAGAGCAGATGAGCAAATGAGCAAATGAGCAAATGAGCAAATGAGCAAATGAGCAAATGAACAAATGAGCAAATGAGCAAATGAGCAAATGAGCAAATGAGCAAATGAGCTCAAATGAGCAAATGAGCAAATGAGCAAATGAGCGCAAATGAGCGCAAATGAGCGCAAATGAGCAAATGAGCAAATGAGCAAATGAGCAAATGAGCAAATGAGCAAATGAGCAAATGAGCAAATGAGCAAATGAGCAAATGAGCAAATGAGCAAATGAGAGCAAATGAGCAAATGAGAGCAAATGAGAGCAAGTGAGAGCAAATGAGAGCAAATGAGAGCAAATGAGCAAATGAACGCATGAGCGCATGAGAGCATGAGCGCATGAGCAAATGAGCAATTGAGCAAATGAGCAATAGAGCAAAAGAGCAAATGAGCAAATGAGCAAATAAGCAAATGAGCAAATGAGCAAATGAGCAAATGAGCAAATGAGCAAATGGCCAAATGAGCAAATGGGCAAATGAGCAAATGAGCAAATGAGAGCAAATGAGCAAATGAGCAAATGAGCAAATGAGCAAATGAGAAAATGAGAGCAAATGAGAGCAAATGAGAGCAAATGAGAGCAAATGAGAGCAAATGAGCAATTGAGCAAATGAGCAAATGAGCAAATGAGCAAATGAACAAATGAGCAAATGAGCAAATGAGCAAATGAGAGCAGATGAGCAAATGAGCAAATGAGCAAATGAGCAAATAAGAGCAGATGAGCAAATGAGCAAATGAGCAAATGAGCAAATGAGCAAATGAGCAAATGAACAAATGAGCAAATGAGCAAATGAGCAAATGAGCAAATGAGCGCAAATGAGCAAATGAGCAAATGAGCAAATGAGCAAATGAGCAAATGAGCAAATGAGCGCAAATGAGCGCAAATGAGCAAATGGGCAAATGAGCAAATGAGCAAATGAGCAAATGAGCAAATGAGCAAATGAGCAAATGAGCAAATGAGCAAATGAGCAAATGAGCAAATGAGCAAATGAGCAAATGAGCAAATGAGAGCAAATGAGAGCAAATGAGAGTAAGTGAGAGTAAGTGAGAGCAAATGAGAGCAAATGAGAGCAAATGAGCAAATGAACGCATGAGCGCATGAGCGCATGAGCAAATGAGCAAATGAGCAAATGAGCAAATGAGCAATAGAGCAAAAGAGCAAAAGAGCAAATGAGCAAATGAGCAAATGAGCAAATGAGCAAATGAGCAAATGAGCAAATGAGCAAATGAGCAAAGGGCCAAATGAGCAAATGGGCAAATGAGCAAATGAGAGCAAATGAGCAAATGAGCAAATGAGCAAATGAGAGCAAATGAGAGCAAATGAGAGCAAATGAGAGCAAATGAGAGCAAATGAGAGCAAATGAGAGCAAATGAGAGCAAATGAGAGCAAATGAGAGCAAATGAGCAAGAGAGCAAATGAGCAAATGAGCAAATGAGCAAATGAGCAACTGAGCAACTGAGCAAATGAGCAAATGAGCGCAAATGAGCGCAAATGAGCGCAAATGAGCAATTGAGCAAATGAGCAAATGAGCAAATGAGCAAATGAGCAAATGAGCAAATGAGCAAATGAACAAATGAGCAAATGAGCAAATGAGCGCAAATGAGCGCAAATGAGCAAATGAGCAAATGAGCAAATGAGCAAATGAGCAAATGAGCAAATGAGCAAATGAGCGCAAATGAGCGCAAATGAGCAAATGAGCAAATGAGCAAATGAGCAAATGAGCAAATGAGCAAATGAGCAAATGAGCAAATGAGCAAATGAGCAAATGAGCAAATGAGCAAATGAGCAAATGAGCAAATGAGCAAATGAGCAAATGAGCAAATGAGCAAATGAGAGCAAATGAGAGCAAGTGAGAGCAAATGAGAGCAAATGAGAGCAAATGAGCAAATGAACGCATGAGCGCATGAGCGCATGAGCAAATGAGCAAATGAGCAAATGAGCAAATGAGCAATAGAGCAAAAGAGCAAAAGAGCAAATGAGCAATAGAGCAAAAGAGCAAATGAGCAAATGAGCAAATGAGCAAATGAGCAAATGAGCAAATGAGCAAATGAGCAAATGAGCAAATGAGAGCAAATGAGAGCAAATGAGAGCAAATGAGAGCAAATGAGAGCAAATGAGAGCAAATGAGAGCAAATGAAAGCAAATGAGCAAGAGAGCAAATGAGCAAATGAGCAAATGAGCAAATGAGCAAATGAGCAACTGAGCAAATGAGCAAATGAGCGCAAATGAGCGCAAATGAGCGCAAATGAGCAATTGAGCAAATGAGCAAATGAGCAAATGAGCAAATGAGCAAATGAACAAATGAGCAAATGAGCAAATGAGCAAATGAGCAAATTAGAGCAAGTGAGAGCAAATGAGAGCAAATGAGGAAATGAGCACATCAGCAAATGAGCCAATGAGCAAATAAGCAAATGAGCAAATGAGCAAAAGAGCAAAAGAGCAAAAGAGCAATTGAGCAAATGAGCAAATTAGCAAATGAGCAAATGAGCAAATGGGCAAATGAGCAAATGAGCAAATGAGCAAATGAGCAAATGAGCAAATGAGAGCAAATGAGAGCAAATGAGCAAATGAGCACATGAGCACATGAGCACATGAGCAAATGAGCAAATGAGCAAAAGAACAAATGAGAGCAAATGAGAGCAAATTAGAGCAAATGAGAGCAAATGAGCACATGAGCAAATGAGCAAATGAGCAAATGAGCAAATGAGCAAATGAGCAAATGAGCAAATGAGCAAATGAGCAAATGAGAGCAGATGAGCAAAAGAGCAAATGAGCAATTGAGCAAAAGAGCAATTGAGCAAATGAGCAAATGAGCAAATGGGCAAATGAGCAAATGAGCAAATGAGCAAATGGGCAAATGAGCAAATGAGAGCAAATGAGAGCAAATGAGCACATGAGCACATGAGCAAATGAGCACATGAGCAAATGAGCAAATGAGCAAAAGAACAAATGAGAGCAAATGAGAGCAAATTAGAGCAAATGAGAGCAAATGAGCAAATGAGCAAATGAGCAAATGAGCAAATGAGCAAATGAGCAAATGAGCACATGAGCAAATGAGCAAATGAGCAAATGAGCAAATGAGCAAATGAGCAAATGAGCAAATGAGCGCAAATGAGCGCAAATGAGCAAATGAGCAAATGAGCAAATGAGCAAATGAGCAAATGAGCAAATGAGCAAATGAGCAAATGAGCAAATGAGCAAATGAGCGCAAATGAGCGCAAATGAGCAAATGAGCAAATGAGCAAATGAGCAAATGAGCAAATGAGAGCAAATGAGCAAATGAGAGCAAATGAGAGCAATTGAGAGCAAATGAGAGCAAGTGAGAGCAAATGAGAGCAAATGAGAGCAAATGAGCAAATGAACGCATGAGCGCATGAGCGCATGAGCAAATGAGCAAATGAGCAAATGAGCAAATGAGCAATAGAGCAAAAGAGCAAAAGAGCAAATGAGCAAATGAGCAAATGAGCAAATGAGCAAATGAGCAAATGAGCAAATGAGCAAATGAGCAAATGGCCAAATGAGCAAATGAGCAAATGAGCAAATGAGAGCAAATGAGCAAATGAGCAAATGAGCAAATGAGCAAATGAGCAAATGAGAGCAAATGAGAGCAAATGAGAGCAAATGAGAGCAAATGAGAGCAAATGAGAGCAAATGAGAGCAAATGAGCAAGAGAGCAAATGAGCAAATGAGCAACTGAGCAACTGAGCAAATGAGCAAATGAGCGCAAATGAGCGCAAATGAGCGCAAATGAGCAATTGAGCAAATGAGCAAATGAGCAAATGAGCAAATGAGCAAATGAGCAAATGAGCAAATGAGCAAATGAGCAAATGAGCAAATTAGAGCAAGTGGGAGCAAATGAGAGCAAATGAGGAAATGAGCACATGAGCAAATGAGCCAATGAGCAAATAAGCAAATGAGCAAAAGAGCAAAAGAGCAATTGAGCAAATGAGCAAATTAGCAAATGAGCAAATGAGCAAATGGGCAAATGAGCAAATGAGCAAATGAGCAAATGAGCAAATGAGAGCAAATGAGAGCAAATGAGCAAATGAGCACATGAGCACATGAGCACATGAGCAAATGAGCAAATGAGCAAAAGAACAAATGAGAGCAAATGAGAGCAAATTAGAGCAAATGAGAGCAAATGAGCAAATGAGCAAATGAGCAAAAGAGCAAAAAAGCAAATGAGCAAATGAGCAAATGAGCAAATGAGCAAATGAGCAAATGAGCAAATGGGCAAATGGGCAAATGAGCAAATGGGCAAATGAGCAAATGAGAGCAAATGAGCAAATGAGCAAATGAGCGCAAATGAGCAAATGAGCAAATGAGCAAATGAGCAAATGAGAGCAAATGAGCAAATTAGCAAATGAGCAAATGAGCAAATGAGCGCAAATGAGCATATGAGCAAATGAGCAAATGAGCAAATGAGCAAATGAGCAAATGAGCAAATGAGCAAATGAGCAAATGAGCACATGAGCAAATGAGCAAATGAGCAAATAAGAGCAAATAAGAGCAGATGAGCAAATGAGCAAATGAGCAAATGAGCAAATGAGCAAATGAGCAAATGAGCAAATGAGAGCAAATGAGCAAATGAGCAAATGAGCACATGAGCAAATGAGCAAATGAGCAAATGAGCAAATGAGCAAATGAGAGCAGATGAGCAAGATGAGCAGATGAGCAAATGAGCAAATGAGCAAATGGGCAAATGGGCAAATGAGCAAATGGGCAAATGAGCAAATGAGAGCAAATGAGCAAATGAGCAAGATGAGCAGATGAGCAAGATGAGCAAGATGAGCAGATGAGCAAATGAGCAAATGAGCAAATGGGCAAATGGGCAAATGAGCAAATGGGCAAATGAGCAAATGAGAGCAAATGAGCAAGATGAGCAAGATGAGCAGATGAGCAAATGAGCAAATGAGCAAATGGGCAAATGGGCAAATGAGCAAATGGGCAAATGAGCAAATGAGAGCAAATGAGCAAATGAGAGCAGATGAGCAAGATGAGCAGATGAGCAAATGAGCAAATGAGCAAATGAGCAAATGGGCTAATGGGCAAATGAGCAAATGAGCAAATGAGCAAATGAGCTCAAATGAGCAAATGAGCAAATGAGCAAATGAGAGCAAATGAGAGCAAATGAGCAAATGAGCATATGAGCACATGAGCAAATGAGCAAATGAGCAAATGAGCAAATGAGCAAATGAGCAAATGAGCAAATGAGAGCAGATGAGCAAATGAGCAAATGAGCAAATGAGCAAATAAGAGCAGATGAGCAAATGAGCAAATGAGCAAATGAGCAAATGAGCAAATGAGCAAATGAACAAATGAGCAAATGAGAAAATGAGCAAATGAGCAAATGAGCAAATGAGCTCAAATGAGCAAATGAGCAAATGAGCAAATGAGCGCAAATGAGCGCAAATGAGCAAATGAGCAAATGAGCAAATGAGCAAATGAGCAAATGAGCAAATGAGCAAATGAGCAAATGAGCAAATGAGCAAATGAGCAAATGAGCAAATGAGCAAATGAGAGCAAATGAGCAAATGAGAGCAAATGAGAGCAAGTGAGAGCAAATGAGAGCAAATGAGAGCAAATGAGCAAATGAACGCATGAGCGCATGAGAGCATGAGCGCATGAGCAAATGAGCAAATGAGCAAATGAGCAATAGAGCAAAAGAGCAAATGAGCAAATGAGCAAATAAGCAAATGAGCAAATGAGCAAATGAGCAAATGAGCAAATGAGCAAATGGCCAAATGAGCAAATGGGCAAATGAGCAAATGAGCAAATGAGCAAATGAGCAAATGAGCAAATGAGCAAATGAGCAAATGAGAAAATGAGAGCAAATGAGAGCAAATGAGAGCAAATGAGAGCAAATGAGAGCAAATGAGCAATTGAGCAAATGAGCAAATGAGCAAATGAGCAAATGAACAAATGAGCAAATGAGCAAATGAGCAAATGAGAGCAGATGAGCAAATGAGCAAATGAGCAAATGAGCAAATAAGAGCAGATGAGCAAATGAGCAAATGAGCAAATGAGCAAATGAGCAAATGAGCAAATGAGCAAATGAGCGCAAATGAGCAAATGAGCAAATGAGCAAATGAGCAAATGAGCAAATGAGCAAATGAGCGCAAATGAGCGCAAATGAGCAAATGGGCAAATGAGCAAATGAGCAAATGAGCAAATGAGCAAATGAGCAAATGAGCAAATGAGCAAATGAGCAAATGAGCAAATGAGCAAATGAGCAAATGAGCAAATGAGCAAATGAGCAAATGAGAGCAAATGAGAGCAAATGAGAGTAAGTGAGAGTAAGTGAGAGCAAATGAGAGCAAATGAGAGCAAATGAGCAAATGAACGCATGAGCAAATGAGCAAATGAGCAAATGAGCAAATGAGCGCAAATGAGCAAATGAGCAAATGAGCAAATGAGCAAATGAGCAAATGAGCAAATGAGCGCAAATGAGCGCAAATGAGCAAAAGAGCAAATGAGCAAATGAGCAAATGAGCAAATGAGCAAATGAGCAAATGAGCAAATGAGCAAATGAGCAAAGGGCCAAATGAGCAAATGGGCAAATGAGCAAATGAGAGCAAATGAGCAAATGAGCAAATGAGCAAATGAGAGCAAATGAAAGCAAATGAGAGCAAATGAGAGCAAATGAGAGCAAATGAGAGCAAATGAGAGCAAATGAGAGCAAATGAGAGCAAATGAGAGCAAATGAGCAAGAGAGCAAATGAGCAAATGAGCAAATGAGCAAATGAGCAACTGAGCAACTGAGCAAATGAGCAAATGAGCGCAAATGAGCGCAAATGAGCGCAAATGAGCAATTGAGCAAATGAGCAAATGAGCAAATGAGCAAATGAGCAAATGAGCAAATGAGCAAATGAACAAATGAGCAAATGAGCAAATGAGCGCAAATGAGCGCAAATGCGCAAATGAGCAAATGAGCAAATGAGCAAATGAGCAAATGAGCAAATGAGCAAATGAGCGCAAATGAGCGCAAATGAGCAAATGAGCAAATGAGCAAATGAGCAAATGAGCAAATGAGCAAATGAGCAAATGAGCAAATGAGCAAATGAGCAAATGAGCAAATGAGCAAATGAGCAAATGAGCAAATGAGCAAATGAGCAAATGAGCAAATGAGCAAATGAGAGCAAATGAGAGCAAGTGAGAGCAAATGAGAGCAAATGAGAGCAAATGAGCAAATGAACGCATGAGCGCATGAGCGCATGAGCAAATGAGCAAATGAGCAAATGAGCAAATGAGCAATAGAGCAAAAGAGCAAAAGAGCAAATGAGCAATAGAGCAAAAGAGCAAATGAGCAAATGAGAGCAAATGAGCAAATGAGCAAATGAGCAAATGAGCAAATGAGCAAATGAGCAAATGAGAGCAAATGAGAGCAAATGAGAGCAAATGAGAGCAAATGAGAGCAAATGAGAGCAAATGAGAGCAAATGAGAGCAAATGAGCAAGAGAGCAAATGAGCAAATGAGCAAATGAGCAAATGAGCAACTGAGCAACTGAGCAAATGAGCAAATGAGCGCAAATGAGAGCAAATGAGCGCAAATGAGCAATTGAGCAAATGAGCAAATGAGCAAATGAGCAAATGAGCAAATGAGCAAATGAGCAAATGAGCAAATGAGCAAATGAGCAAATTAGAGCAAGTGAGAGCAAATGAGAGCAAATGAGGAAATGAGCACATGGGCAAATGAGCCAATGAGCAAATAAGCAAATGAGCAAATGAGCAAAAGAGCAAAAGAGCAAAAGAGCAATTGAGCAAATGAGCAAATTAGCAAATGAGCAAATGAGCAAATGGGCAAATGAGCAAATGAGCAAATGAGCAAATGAGCAAATGAGCAAATGAGAGCAAATGAGAGCAAATGAGCAAATGAGCACATGAGCACATGAGCACATGAGCAAATGAGCAAATGAGCAAAAGAACAAATGAGAGCAAATGAGAGCAAATTAGAGCAAATGAGAGCAAATGAGCACATGAGCAAATGAGCAAATGAGCAAATGAGCAAATGAGCAAATGAGCAAATGAGCAAATGAGCAAATGAGAGCAGATGAGCAAAAGAGCAAAAGAGCAATTGAGCAAAAGAGCAATTGAGCAAATGAGCAAATGAGCAAATGGGCAAATGAGCAAATGAGCAAATGAGCAAATGGGCAAATGAGCAAATGAGAGCAAATGAGAGCAAATGAGCACATGAGCACATGAGCAAATGAGCACATGAGCAAATGAGCAAATGAGCAAAAGAACAAATGAGAGCAAATGAGAGCAAATTAGAGCAAATGAGAGCAAATGAGCAAATGAGCAAATGAGCAAATGAGCAAATGAGCAAATGAGCAAATGAGCACATGAGCAAATGAGCAAATGAGCAAATGAGCAAATGAGCAAATGAGCAAATGAGCAAATGAGCGCAAATGAGCGCAAATGAGCAAATGAGCAAATGAGCAAATGAGCAAATGAGCAAATGAGCAAATGAGCAAATGAGCAAATGAGCAAATGAGCAAATGAGCGCAAATGAGCGCAAATGAGCAAATGAGCAAATGAGCAAATGAGCAAATGAGCAAATGAGCAAATGAGCAAATGAGCAATTGAGCAAAAGAGCAATTGAGCAAATGAGCAAATGAGCAAATGGGCAAATGAGCAAATGAGCAAATGAGCAAATGGGCAAATGAGCAAATGAGAGCAAATGAGAGCAAATGAGCACATGAGCACATGAGCAAATGAGCACATGAGCAAATGAGCAAATGAGCAAAAGAACAAATGAGAGCAAATGAGAGCAAATTAGAGCAAATGAGAGCAAATGAGCAAATGAGCAAATGAGCAAATGAGCAAATGAGCAAATGAGCAAATGAGCACATGAGCAAATGAGCAAATGAGCAAATGAGCAAATGAGCAAATGAGCAAATGAGCAAATGAGCGCAAATGAGCGCAAATGAGCAAATGAGCAAATGAGCAAATGAGCAAATGAGCAAATGAGCAAATGAGCAAATGAGCAAATGAGCAAATGAGCAAATGAGCGCAAATGAGCGCAAATGAGCAAATGAGCAAATGAGCAAATGAGCAAATGAGCAAATGAGCAAATGAGCAAATGAGCAAATGAGCAAATGAGCAAATGAGCAAATGAGCAAATGAGCAAATGAGCAAATGAGAGCAAATGAGCAAATGAGAGCAAATGAGAGCAAGTGAGAGCAAATGAGAGCAAGTGAGAGCAAATGAGAGCAAATGAGAGCAAATGAGCAAATGAACGCATGAGCGCATGAGCGCATGAGCGCATGAGCAAATGAGCAAATGAGCAAATGAGCAATAGAGCAAAAGAGCAAAAGAGCAAATGAGCAAATGAGCAAATGAGCAAATGAGCAAATGAGCAAATGAGCAAATGAGCAAATGAGCAAATGGCCAAATGAGCAAATGAGCAAATGAGCAAATGAGAGCAAATGAGCAAATGAGCAAATGAGCAAATGAGCAAATGAGCAAATGAGAGCAAATGAGAGCAAATGAGAGCAAATGAGAGCAAATGAGAGCAAATGAGAGCAAATGAGAGCAAATGAGCAAGAGAGCAAATGAGCAAATGAGCAACTGAGCAACTGAGCAAATGAGCAAATGAGCGCAAATGAGCGCAAATGAGCGCAAATGAGCAATTGAGCAAATGAGCAAATGAGCAAATGAGCAAATGAGCAAATGAGCAAATGAGCAAATGAGCAAATGAGCAAATGAGCAAATTAGAGCAAATGAGAGCAAATGAGAGCAAATGAGGAAATGAGCACATGAGCAAATGAGCCAATGAGCAAATAAGCAAATGAGCAAAAGAGCAAAAGAGCAATTGAGCAAATGAGCAAATTAGCAAATGAGCAAATGAGCAAATGGGCAAATGAGCAAATGAGCAAATGAGCAAATGAGCAAATGAGAGCAAATGAGAGCAAATGAGCAAATGAGCACATGAGCACATGAGCACATGAGCAAATGAGCAAATGAGCAAAAGAACAAATGAGAGCAAATGAGAGCAAATTAGAGCAAATGAGAGCAAATGAGCAAATGAGCAAATGAGCAAAAGAGCAAAAAAGCAAATGAGCAAATGAGCAAATGAGCAAATGAGCAAATGAGCAAATGAGCAAATGGGCAAATGGGCAAATGAGCAAATGGGCAAATGAGCAAATGAGAGCAAATGAGCAAATGAGCAAATGAGCGCAAATGAGCAAATGAGCAAATGAGCAAATGAGCAAATGAGAGCAAATGAGCAAATTAGCAAATGAGCAAATGAGCAAATGAGCGCAAATGAGCATATGAGCAAATGAGCAAATGAGCAAATGAGCAAATGAGCAAATGAGCAAATGAGCAAATGAGCAAATGAGCACATGAGCAAATGAGCAAATGAGCAAATAAGAGCAAATAAGAGCAGATGAGCAAATGAGCAAATGAGCAAATGAGCAAATGAGCAAATGAGCAAATGAGCAAATGAGCAAATGAGAGCAAATGAGCAAATGAGCAAATGAGCACATGAGCAAATGAGCAAATGAGCAAATGAGCAAATGAGCAAATGAGAGCAGATGAGCAAGATGAGCAGATGAGCAAATGAGCAAATGAGCAAATGGGCAAATGGGCAAATGAGCAAATGGGCAAATGAGCAAATGAGAGCAAATGAGCAAATGAGCAAGATGAGCAGATGAGCAAGATGAGCAAGATGAGCAGATGAGCAAATGAGCAAATGAGCAAATGGGCAAATGGGCAAATGAGCAAATGGGCAAATGAGCAAATGACAGCAAATGAGCAAATGAGCAAGATGAGCAGATGAGCAAGATGAGCAAGATGAGCAGATGAGCAAATGAGCAAATGAGCAAATGGGCAAATGGGCAAATGAGCAAATGGGCAAATGAGCAAATGAGAGCAAATGAGCAAATGAGAGCAGATGAGCAAGATGAGCAGATGAGCAAATGAGCAAATGAGCAAATGGGCTAATGGGCAAATGAGCAAATGAGCAAATGAGCAAATGAGCGCAAATGAGCAAATGAGCAAATGAGCAAATGAGAGCAAATGAGAGCAAATGAGCAAATGAGCATATGAGCACATGAGCAAATGAGCAAATGAGCAAATGAGCAAATGAGCAAATGAGCAAATGAGCAAATGAGAGCAGATGAGCAAATGAGCAAATGAGCAAATGAGCAAATAAGAGCAGATGAGCAAATGAGCAAATGAGCAAATGAGCAAATGAGCAAATGAGCAAATGAACAAATGAGCAAATGAGCAAATGAGCAAATGAGCAAATGAGCAAATGAGCTCAAATGAGCAAATGAGCAAATGAGCAAATGAGCGCAAATGAGCGCAAATGAGCGCAAATGAGCAAATGAGCAAATGAGCAAATGAGCAAATGAGCAAATGAGCAAATGAGCAAATGAGCAAATGAGCAAATGAGCAAATGAGCAAATGAGCAAATGAGAGCAAATGAGCAAATGAGAGCAAATGAGAGCAAGTGAGAGCAAATGAGAGCAAATGAGAGCAAATGAGCAAATGAACGCATGAGCGCATGAGAGCATGAGCGCATGAGCAAATGAGCAAATGAGCAAATGAGCAATAGAGCAAAAGAGCAAATGAGCAAATGAGCAAATAAGCAAATGAGCAAATGAGCAAATGAGCAAATGAGCAAATAAGCAAATGGCCAAATGAGCAAATGGGCAAATGAGCAAATGAGCAAATGAGAGCAAATGAGCAAATGAGCAAATGAGCAAATGAGCAAATGAGAAAATGAGAGCAAATGAGAGCAAATGAGAGCAAATGAGAGCAAATGAGAGCAAATGAGCAATTGAGCAAATGAGCAAATGAGCAAATGAGCAAATGAACAAATGAGCAAATGAGCAAATGAGCAAATGAGAGCAGATGAGCAAATGAGCAAATGAGCAAATGAGCAAATAAGAGCAGATGAGCAAATGAGCAAATGAGCAAATGAGCAAATGAGCAAATGAGCAAATGAACAAATGAGCAAATGAGCAAATGAGCAAATGAGCAAATGAGCGCAAATGAGCAAATGAGCAAATGAGCAAATGAGCAAATGAGCAAATGAGCAAATGAGCGCAAATGAGCGCAAATGAGCAAATGGGCAAATGAGCAAATGAGCAAATGGGCAAATGGGCAAATGAGCAAATGGGCAAATGAGCAAATGACAGCAAATGAGCAAATGAGCAAGATGAGCAGATGAGCAAGATGAGCAAGATGAGCAGATGAGCAAATGAGCAAATGAGCAAATGGGCAAATGGGCAAATGAGCAAATGGGCAAATGAGCAAATGAGAGCAAATGAGCAAATGAGAGCAGATGAGCAAGATGAGCAGATGAGCAAATGAGCAAATGAGCAAATGGGCTAATGGGCAAATGAGCAAATGAGCAAATGAGCAAATGAGCGCAAATGAGCAAATGAGCAAATGAGCAAATGAGAGCAAATGAGAGCAAATGAGCAAATGAGCATATGAGCACATGAGCAAATGAGCAAATGAGCAAATGAGCAAATGAGCAAATGAGCAAATGAGCAAATGAGAGCAGATGAGCAAATGAGCAAATGAGCAAATGAGCAAATAAGAGCAGATGAGCAAATGAGCAAATGAGCAAATGAGCAAATGAGCAAATGAGCAAATGAACAAATGAGCAAATGAGCAAATGAGCAAATGAGCAAATGAGCAAATGAGCTCAAATGAGCAAATGAGCAAATGAGCAAATGAGCGCAAATGAGCGCAAATGAGCGCAAATGAGCAAATGAGCAAATGAGCAAATGAGCAAATGAGCAAATGAGCAAATGAGCAAATGAGCAAATGAGCAAATGAGCAAATGAGCAAATGAGCAAATGAGAGCAAATGAGCAAATGAGAGCAAATGAGAGCAAGTGAGAGCAAATGAGAGCAAATGAGAGCAAATGAGCAAATGAACGCATGAGCGCATGAGAGCATGAGCAAATGAGCAAATGAGCAAATGAGCAAATGAGCAATAGAGCAAAAGAGCAAATGAGCAAATGAGCAAATAAGCAAATGAGCAAATGAGCAAATGAGCAAATGAGCAAATGAGCAAATGGCCAAATGAGCAAATGGGCAAATGAGCAAATGAGCAAATGAGAGCAAATGAGCAAATGAGCAAATGAGCAAATGAGCAAATGAGAAAATGAGAGCAAATGAGAGCAAATGAGAGCAAATGAGAGCAAATGAGAGCAAATGAGCAATTGAGCAAATGAGCAAATGAGCAAATGAGCAAATGAACAAATGAGCAAATGAGCAAATGAGCAAATGAGAGCAGATGAGCAAATGAGCAAATGAGCAAATGAGCAAATAAGAGCAGATGAGCAAATGAGCAAATGAGCAAATGAGCAAATGAGCAAATGAGCAAATGAACAAATGAGCAAATGAGCAAATGAGCAAATGAGCAAATGAGCGCAAATGAGCAAATGAGCAAATGAGCAAATGAGCAAATGAGCAAATGAGCAAATGAGCGCAAATGAGCGCAAATGAGCAAATGGGCAAATGAGCAAATGAGCAAATGAGCAAATGAGCAAATGAGCAAATGAGCAAATGAGCAAATGAGCAAATGAGCAAATGAGCAAATGAGCAAATGAGCAAATGAGCAAATGAGCAAATGAGCAAATGAGAGCAAATGAGAGCAAATGAGAGTAAGTGAGAGTAAGTGAGAGCAAATGAGAGCAAATGAGAGCAAATGAGCAAATGAACGCATGAGCGCATGAGCGCATGAGCAAATGAGCAAATGAGCAAATGAGCAAATGAGCAATAGAGCAAAAGAGCAAAAGAGCAAATGAGCAAATGAGCAAATGAGCAAATGAGCAAATGAGCAAATGAGCAAATGAGCAAATGAGCAAAGGGCCAAATGAGCAAATGGGCAAATGAGCAAATGAGAGCAAATGAGCAAATGAGCAAATGAGCAAATGAGAGCAAATGAGAGCAAATGAGAGCAAATGAGAGCAAATGAGAGCAAATGAGAGCAAATGAGAGCAAATGAGAGCAAATGAGAGCAAATGAGCAAGAGAGCAAATGAGCAAATGAGCAAATGAGCAAATGAGCAACTGAGCAACTGAGCAAATGAGCAAATGAGCGCAAATGAGCGCAAATGAGCGCAAATGAGCAATTGAGCAAATGAGCAAATGAGCAAATGAGCAAATGAGCAAATGAGCAAATGAGCAAATGAGCAAATGAGCAAATGAGCAAATGAGCAAATGAGCAAATGAGCAAATGAGCAAATGAGCAAATGAGCAAATGAGCAAATGAGCAAATGAGCAAATGAGAGCAAATGAGAGCAAGTGAGAGCAAATGAGAGCAAATGAGAGCAAATGAGCAAATGAACGCATGAGCGCATGAGCGCATGAGCAAATGAGCAAATGAGCAAATGAGCAAATGAGCAATAGAGCAAAAGAGCAAAAGAGCAAATGAGCAATAGAGCAAAAGAGCAAATGAGCAAATGAGAGCAAATGAGCAAATGAGCAAATGAGCAAATGAGCAAATGAGCAAATGAGCAAATGAGAGCAAATGAGAGCAAATGAGAGCAAATGAGAGCAAATGAGAGCAAATGAGAGCAAATGAGAGCAAATGAGAGCAAATGAGCAAGAGAGCAAATGAGCAAATGAGCAAATGAGCAAATGAGCAACTGAGCAACTGAGCAAATGAGCAAATGAGCGCAAATGAGCGCAAATGAGCGCAAATGAGCAATTGAGCAAATGAGCAAATGAGCAAATGAGCAAATGAGCAAATGAGCAAATGAGCAAATGAGCAAATGAGCAAATGAGCAAATTAGAGCAAGTGAGAGCAAATGAGAGCAAATGAGGAAATGAGCACATGAGCAAATGAGCCAATGAGCAAATAAGCAAATGAGCAAATGAGCAAAAGAGCAAAAGAGCAAAAGAGCAATTGAGCAAATGAGCAAATTAGCAAATGAGCAAATGAGCAAATGGGCAAATGAGCAAATGAGCAAATGAGCAAATGAGCAAATGAGCAAATGAGAGCAAATGAGAGCAAATGAGCAAATGAGCACATGAGCACATGAGCAAATGAGCAAATGAGCAAAAGAACAAATGAGAGCAAATGAGAGCAAATTAGAGCAAATGAGAGCAAATGAGCACATGAGCAAATGAGCAAATGAGCAAATGAGCAAATGAGCAAATGAGCAAATGAGAGCAGATGAGCAAAAGAGCAAAAGAGCAATTGAGCAAAAGAGCAATTGAGCAAATGAGCAAATGAGCAAATGGGCAAATGAGCAAATGAGCAAATGAGCAAATGGGCAAATGAGCAAATGAGAGCAAATGAGAGCAAATGAGCACATGAGCACATGAGCAAATGAGCACATGAGCAAATGAGCAAATGAGCAAAAGAACAAATGAGAGCAAATGAGAGCAAATTAGAGCAAATGAGAGCAAATGAGCAAATGAGCAAATGAGCAAATGAGCAAATGAGCAAATGAGCAAATGAGCACATGAGCAAATGAGCAAATGAGCAAATGAGCAAATGAGCAAATGAGAGCAAATGAGAGCAAATGAGAGCAAGTGAGAGCAAATGAGAGCAAATGAGAGCAAATGAGCAAATGAGCATATGAGCACATGAGCAAATGAGCAAATGAGCAAATGAGCAAATGAGCAAATGAGCAAATGAGCACAAGAGCAAATGAGAGCAGATGAGCAAGATGAGCAGATGAGCAAATGAGCAAATGAGCAAATGGGCAAATGGGCAAATGAGCAAATGGGCAAATGAGCAAATGAGCAAATGAGCAAATGAGCAAGATGAGCAGATGAGCAAGATGAGCAAGATGAGCAGATGAGCAAATGAGCAAATGAGCAAATGGGCAAATGGGCAAATGAGCAAATGGGCAAATGAGCAAATGAGAGCAAATGAGCAAATGAGAGCAGATGAGCAAGATGAGCAGATGAGCAAATGAGCAAATGAGCAAATGGGCTAATGGGCAAATGAGCAAATGAGCAAATGAGCAAATGAGCGCAAATGAGCAAATGAGCAAATGAGCAAATGAGAGCAAATGAGAGCAAATGAGCAAATGAGCATATGAGCACATGAGCAAATGAGCAAATGAGCAAATGAGCAAATGAGCAAATGAGCAAATGAGCAAATGAGAGCAGATGAGCAAATGAGCAAATGAGCAAATGAGCAAATAAGAGCAGATGAGCAAATGAGCAAATGAGCAAATGAGCAAATGAGCAAATGAGCAAATGAGCAAATGAACAAATGAGCAAATGAGCAAATGAGCAAATGAGCAAATGAGCAAATGAGCTCAAATGAGCAAATGAGCAAATGAGCAAATGAGCGCAAATGAGCGCAAATGAGCGCAAATGAGCAAATGAGCAAATGAGCAAATGAGCAAATGAGCAAATGAGCAAATGAGCAAATGAGCAAATGAGCAAATGAGCAAATGAGCAAATGAGCAAATGAGAGCAAATGAGCAAATGAGAGCAAATGAGAGCAAGTGAGAGCAAATGAGAGCAAATGAGAGCAAATGAGCAAATGAACGCATGAGCGCATGAGAGCATGAGCGCATGAGCAAATGAGCAAATGAGCAAATAAGCAAATGAGCAAATGAGCAAATGAGCAAATGAGCAAATGAGCAAATGGCCAAATGAGCAAATGGGCAAATGAGCAAATGAGCAAATGAGAGCAAATGAGCAAATGAGCAAATGAGCAAATAAGAAAATGAGAGCAAATGGGCAAATGAGCAAATGAGCAAATGAGAGCAAATGAGCAATTGAGCAAATGAGCAAATGAGAAAATGAGAGCAAATGAGAGCAAATGAGAGCAAATGAGAGCAAATGAGAGCAAATGAGCAATTGAGCAAATGAGCAAATGAGCAAATGAGCAAATGAACAAATGAGCAAATGAGCAAATGAGCAAATGAGAGCAGATGAGCAAATGAGCAAATGAGCAAATGAGCAAATAAGAGCAGATGAGCAAATGAGCAAATGAGCAAATGAGCAAATGAGCAAATGAGCAAATGAACAAATGAGCAAATGAGCAAATGAGCGCAAATGAGCGCAAATGAGCAAATGAGCAAATGAGCAAATGAGCAAATGAGCAAATGAGCAAATGAGCGCAAATGAGCGCAAATGAGCAAATGAGCAAATGAGCAAATGAGCAAATGAGCAAATGAGCAAATGAGCAAATGAGCAAATGAGCAAATGAGCAAATGAGCAAATGAGCAAATGAGCAAATGAGCAAATGAGCAAATGAGCAAATGAGAGCAAATGAGAGCAAGTGAGAGCAAATGAGAGCAAATGAGAGCAAATGAGCAAATGAACGCATGAGCGCATGAGCAAATGAGCAAATGAGCAAATGAGCAAATGAGCAAATGAGCAATAGAGCAAAAGAGCAAAAGAGCAAATGAGCAAATGAGCAAATGAGCAAATGAGCAAATGAGCAAATGAGCAAATGGCCAAATGAGCAAATGGGCAAATGAGCAAATGAGAGCAAATGAGCAAATGAGCAAATGAGCAAATGAGCAAATGAGCAAATGAGCAAATGAGAGCAAATGAGAGCAAATGAGAGCAAATGAGAGCAAATGAGAGCAAATGAGAGCAAATGAGAGCAAATGAGCAAGAGAGCAAATGAGCAAATGAGCAAATGAGCAAATGAGCAACTGAGCAACTGAGCAAATGAGCAAATGAGCGCAAATGAGCGCAAATGAGCAATTGAGCAATTGAGCAAATGAGCAAATGAGCAAATGAGCAAATGAGCAAATGAGCAAATGAGCAAATGAGCAAATGAGCAAATGAGCAAATTAGAGCAAGTGAGAGCAAATGAGAGCAAATGAGGAAATGAGCACATGAGCAAATGAGCCAATGAGCAAATAAGCAAATGAGCAAATGAGCAAAAGAGCAAAAGAGCAAAAGAGCAATTGAGCAAATTAGCAAATTAGCAAATGAGCAAATGAGCAAATGGGCAAATGAGCAAATGAGCAAATGAGCAAATGAGCAAATGAGCAAATGAGAGCAAATGAGAGCAAATGAGCAAATGAGCACATGAGCACATGAGCACATGAGCAAATGAGCAAATGAGCAAAAGAACAAATGAGAGCAAATGAGAGCAAATTAGAGCAAATGAGAGCAAATGAGCACATGAGCAAATGAGCAAATGAGCAAATGAGCAAATGAGCAAATGAGCAAATGAGCAAATGAGCAAATGAGCAAATGAGCAAATGAGAGCAGATGAGCAAAAGAGCAAAAGAGCAATTGAGCAAATGAGCAAATGAGCAAATGAGCAAATGAGAGCAAATGAGAGCAAATGAGCACATGAGCACATGAGCAAATGAGCAAATGAGAGCAAATGAGCAAATGAGCAAATGAGCGCAAATGAGCAAATGAGCAAATGAGCAAATGAGCAAATGAGAGCAAATGAGCAAATTAGCAAATGAGCAAATGAGCAAATGAGCGCAAATGAGCATATGAGCAAATGAGCAAATGAGCAAATGAGCAAATGAGCAAATGAGCAAATGAGCAAATGAGCAAATGAGCAAATGAGCAAATGAGCAAATGAGCAAATGAGCAAATGAGCAAATGAGCAAATGAGCAAATGAGCAAATGAGAGCAAATGAGAGCAAATGAGAGCAAGTGAGAGCAAATGAGAGCAAATGAGAGCAAATGAGCAAATGAGCATATGAGCACATGAGCAAATGAGCAAATGAGCAAATGAGCAAATGAGCAAATGAGCAAATGAGCAAATGAGCAAATGAGCGCAAATGAGCAAATGAGCAAATGAGCAAATGAGAGCAAATGAGAGCAAATGAGCAAATGAGCATATGAGCACATGAGCAAATGAGCAAATGAGCAAATGAGCAAATGAGCAAATGAGCAAATGAGCAAATGAGAGCAGATGAGCAAATGAGCAAATGAGCAAATGAGCAAATAAGAGCAGATGAGCAAATGAGCAAATGAGCAAATGAGCAAATGAGCAAATGAGCAAATGAGCAAATGAACAAATGAGCAAATGAGCAAATGAGCAAATGAGCAAATGAGCAAATGAGCTCAAATGAGCAAATGAGCAAATGAGCAAATGAGCGCAAATGAGCGCAAATGAGCGCAAATGAGCAAATGAGCAAATGAGCAAATGAGCAAATGAGCAAATGAGCAAATGAGCAAATGAGCAAATGAGCAAATGAGCAAATGAGCAAATGAGCAAATGAGAGCAAATGAGCAAATGAGAGCAAATGAGAGCAAGTGAGAGCAAATGAGAGCAAATGAGAGCAAATGAGCAAATGAACGCATGAGCGCATGAGAGCATGAGCGCATGAGCAAATGAGCAAATGAGCAAATAAGCAAATGAGCAAATGAGCAAATGAGCAAATGAGCAAATGAGCAAATGGCCAAATGAGCAAATGGGCAAATGAGCAAATGAGCAAATGAGAGCAAATGAGCAAATGAGCAAATGAGCAAATGAGAAAATGAGAGCAAATGGGCAAATGAGCAAATGAGCAAATGAGAGCAAATGAGCAATTGAGCAAATGAGCAAATGAGAAAATGAGAGCAAATGAGAGCAAATGAGAGCAAATGAGAGCAAATGAGAGCAAATGAGCAATTGAGCAAATGAGCAAATGAGCAAATGAGCAAATGAACAAATGAGCAAATGAGCAAATGAGCAAATGAGAGCAGATGAGCAAATGAGCAAATGAGCAAATGAGCAAATAAGAGCAGATGAGCAAATGAGCAAATGAGCAAATGAGCAAATGAGCAAATGAGCAAATGAACAAATGAGCAAATGAGCAAATGAGCGCAAATGAGCGCAAATGAGCAAATGAGCAAATGAGCAAATGAGCAAATGAGCAAATGAGCAAATGAGCGCAAATGAGCGCAAATGAGCAAATGAGCAAATGAGCAAATGAGCAAATGAGCAAATGAGCAAATGAGCAAATGAGCAAATGAGCAAATGAGCAAATGAGCAAATGAGCAAATGAGCAAATGAGCAAATGAGCAAATGAGCAAATGAGAGCAAATGAGAGCAAGTGAGAGCAAATGAGAGCAAATGAGAGCAAATGAGAAAATGAACGCATGAGCGCATGAGCAAATGAGCAAATGAGCAAATGAGCAAATGAGCAAATGAGCAATAGAGCAAAAGAGCAAAAGAGCAAATGAGCAAATGAGCAAATGAGCAAATGAGCAAATGAGCAAATGAGCAAATGGCCAAATGAGCAAATGGGCAAATGAGCAAATGAGAGCAAATGAGCAAATGAGCAAATGAGCAAATGAGCAAATGAGCAAATGAGCAAATGAGAGCAAATGAGAGCAAATGAGAGCAAATGAGAGCAAATGAGAGCAAATGAGAGCAAATGAGAGCAAATGAGAGCAAATGAGCAAGAGAGCAAATGAGCAAATGAGCAAATGAGCAAATGAGCAACTGAGCAACTGAGCAAATGAGCAAATGAGCGCAAATGAGCGCAAATGAGCGCAAATGAGCAATTGAGCAAATGAGCAAATGAGCAAATGAGCAAATGAGCAAATGAGCAAATGAGCAAATGAGCAAATGAGCAAATGAGCAAATTAGAGCAAGTGAGAGCAAATGAGAGCAAATGAGGAAATGAGCACATGAGCAAATGAGCCAATGAGCAAATAAGCAAATGAGCAAATGAGCAAAAGAGCAAAAGAGCAAAAGAGCAATTGAGCAAATTAGCAAATTAGCAAATGAGCAAATGAGCAAATGAGAGCAAATGAGAGCAAATGAGCAAATGAGCACATGAGCACATGAGCACATGAGCAAATGAGCAAATGAGCAAAAGAACAAATGAGAGCAAATGAGAGCAAATTAGAGCAAATGAGAGCAAATGAGCACATGAGCAAATGAGCAAATGAGCAAATGAGCAAATGAGCAAATGAGCAAATGAGCAAATGAGCAAATGAGCAAATGAGCAAATGAGAGCAGATGAGCAAAAGAGCAAAAGAGCAATTGAGCAAATGAGCAAATGAGCAAATGAGCAAATGAGAGCAAATGAGAGCAAATGAGCACATGAGCACATGAGCAAATGAGCAAATGAGAGCAAATGAGCAAATGAGCAAATGAGCGCAAATGAGCAAATGAGCAAATGAGCAAATGAGCAAATGAGAGCAAATGAGCAAATTAGCAAATGAGCAAATGAGCAAATGAGCGCAAATGAGCATATGAGCAAATGAGCAAATGAGCAAATGAGCAAATGAGCAAATGAGCAAATGAGCAAATGAGCAAATGAGCAAATGAGCAAATGAGCAAATGAGCAAATGAGCAAATGAGCAAATGAGAGCAAATGAAAGCAAATGAGCAAATGAGCAAATGAGCACATGAGCAAATGAGCAAATGAGCAAATGAGCAAATGAGCAAATGAGAGCAGATGAGCAAGATGAGCAGATGAGCAAATGAGCAAATGAGCAAATGGGCAAATGGGCAAATGAGCAAATGGGCAAATGAGCAAATGAGAGCAAATGAGCAAATGAGCAAGATGAGCAGATGAGCAAGATGAGCAAGATGAGCAAATGAGCAAATGAGCAAATGAGAGCAGATGAGCAAATGAGCAAATGAGCAAATGAGCAAATAAGAGCAGATGAGCAAATGAGCAAATGAGCAAATGAGCAAATGAGCAAATGAGCAAATGAACAAATGAGCAAATGAGCAAATGAGCAAATGAGCAAATGAGCGCAAATGAGCAAATGAGCAAATGAGCAAATGAGCAAATGAGCAAATGAGCAAATGAGCGCAAATGAGCGCAAATGAGCAAATGGGCAAATGAGCAAATGAGCAAATGAGCAAATGAGCAAATGAGCAAATGAGCAAATGAGCAAATGAGCAAATGAGCAAATGAGCAAATGAGCAAATGAGCAAATGAGCAAATGAGCAAATGAGCAAATGAGCAAATGAGAGCAAATGAGAGCAAATGAGAGTAAGTGAGAGTAAGTGAGAGCAAATGAGAGCAAATGAGAGCAAATGAGCAAATGAACGCATGAGCGCATGAGCGCATGAGCAAATGAGCAAATGAGCAAATGAGCAAATGAGCAATAGAGCAAAAGAGCAAAAGAGCAAATGAGCAAATGAGCAAATGAGCAAATGAGCAAATGAGCAAATGAGCAAATGAGCAAATGAGCAAAGGGCCAAATGAGCAAATGAGCAAATGAGAGCAAATGAGCAAATGAGCAAATGAGCAAATGAGAGCAAATGAGAGCAAATGAGAGCAAATGAGAGCAAATGAGAGCAAATGAGAGCAAATGAGAGCAAATGAGAGCAAATGAGAGCAAATGAGAGCAAATGAGCAAGAGAGCAAATGAGCAAATGAGCAAATGAGCAAATGAGCAACTGAGCAACTGAGCAAATGAGCAAATGAGCGCAAATGAGCGCAAATGAGCGCAAATGAGCAATTGAGCAAATGAGCAAATGAGCAAATGAGCAAATGAGCAAATGAGCAAATGAGCAAATGAGCAAATGAGAAAATTAGAGCAAGTGAGAGCAAATGAGAGCAAATGAGGAAATGAGCACATGAGCAAATGAGCCAATGAGCAAATAAGCAAATGAGCAAATGAGCAAAAGAGCAAAAGAGCAAATGAGCAAATGGGCAAATGAGCAAATGAGCAAATGAGCAAATGAGCAAATGAGAGCAAATGAGAGCAAATGAGCAAATGAGCACATGAGCACATGAGCACATGAGCAAATGAGCAAATGAGCAAAAGAACAAATGAGAGCAAATGAGAGCAAATTAGAGCAAATGAGAGCAAATGAGCAAATGAGCAAATGAGCAAATGAGCAAATGGCCAAATGAGCAAATGGCCAAATGAGCAAATGAGCAAATGAGAGCAAATGAGCAAATGAGCAAATGAGCAAATGAGAAAATGAGAGCAAATGAGAGCAAATGAGAGCAAATGAGAGCAAATGAGAGCAAATGAGCAATTGAGCAAATGAGCAAATGAGCAAATGAGCAAATGAACAAATGAGCAAATGAGCAAATGAGCAAATGAGAGCAGATGAGCAAATGAGCAAATGAGCAAATGAGCAAATAAGAGCAGATGAGCAAATGAGCAAATGAGCAAATGGGCAAATGAGCAAATGAGCAAATGAGCAAATGAGCAAATGAGCAAATGAGCAAATGAGCAAATGAGCAAATGAGCAAATGAGCAAATGAGCAAATGAGCAAATGAGCAAATGAGCAAATGAGCAAATGAGAGCAAATGAGAGCAAATGAGAGTAAGTGAGAGTAAGTGAGAGCAAATGAGAGCAAATGAGAGCAAATGAGCAAATGAACGCATGAGCGCATGAGCGCATGAGCAAATGAGCAAAAGAGCAAATGAGCAAATGAGCAAATGAGCAAATGAGCAAATGAGCAAATGAGCAAATGAGCAAATGAGCAAAGGGCCAAATGAGCAAATGGGCAAATGAGCAAATGAGAGCAAATGAGCAAATGAGCAAATGAGCAAATGAGAGCAAATGAGAGCAAATGAGAGCAAATGAGAGCAAATGAGAGCAAATGAGAGCAAATGAGAGCAAATGAGAGCAAATGAGAGCAAATGAGAGCAAATGAGCAAGAGAGCAAATGAGCAAATGAGCAAATGAGCGCAAATGAGCGCAAATGAGCGCAAATGAGCAATTGAGCAAATGAGCAAATGAGCAAATGAGCAAATGAGCAAATGAGCAAATGAGCAAATGAGCAAATGAGCAAATGAGAAAATTAGAGCAAGTGAGAGCAAATGAGAGCAAATGAGGAAATGAGCACATGAGCAAATGAGCCAATGAGCAAATAAGCAAATGAGCAAATGAGCAAAAGAGCAAAAGAGCAAATGAGCAAATGGGCAAATGAGCAAATGAGCAAATGAGCAAATGAGCAAATGAGAGCAAATGAGAGCAAATGAGCAAATGAGCACATGAGAACATGAGCACATGAGCAAATGAGCAAATGAGCAAAAGAACAAATGAGAGCAAATGAGAGCAAATTAGAGCAAATGAGAGCAAATGAGCAAATGAGCAAATGAGCAAATGAGCAAATGGCCAAATGAGCAAATGGCCAAATGAGCAAATGAGCAAATGAGAGCAAATGAGCAAATGAGCAAATGAGCAAATGAGAAAATGAGAGCAAATGAGAGCAAATGAGAGCAAATGAGAGCAAATGAGAGCAAATGAGCAATTGAGCAAATGAGCAAATGAGCAAATGAGCAAATGAACAAATGAGCAAATGAGCAAATGAGCAAATGAGAGCAGATGAGCAAATGAGCAAATGAGCAAATGAGCAAATAAGAGCAGATGAGCAAATGACCAAATGAGCAAATGAGCAAATGAGCAAATGAGCAAATGAACAAATGAGCAAATGAGCAAATGAGCAAATGAGCAAATGAGCGCAAATGAGCAAATGAGCAAATGAGCAAATGAGCAAATGAGCAAATGAGCAAATGAGCGCAAATGAGCGCAAATGAGCAAATGAGCAAATGAGCAAATGAGCAAATGAGCAAATGAGCAAATGAGCAAATGAGCAAATGAGCAAATGAGCAAATGAGCAAATGAGCGCAAATGAGCGCAAATGAGCAAATGAGCAAATGAGCAAATGAGCAAATGAGCAAATGAGCAAATGAGCAAATGAGCAAATGAGCAAATGAGCAAATGAGCAAATGAGCAAATGAGCAAATGAGAGCAAATGAGCAATTGAGAGCAAATGAGAGCAAGTGAGAGCAAATGAGAGCAAGTGAGAGCAAATGAGAGCAAATGAGAGCAAATGAGCAAATGAACGCATGAGCGCATGAGCAAATGAGCAAATGAGCAAATGAGCAAATGAGCAAATGAGCAATAGTGCAAAAGAGCAAAAGAGCAAATGAGCAAATGAGCAAATGAGCAAATGAGCAAATGAGCAAATGAGCAAATGAGCAAATGAGCAAATGGCCAAATGAGCAAATGAGCAAATGAGCAAATGAGAGCAAATGAGCAAATGAGCAAATGAGCAAATGAGCAAATGAGCAAATGAGAGCAAATGAGAGCAAATGAGAGCAAATGAGAGCAAATGAGAGCAAATGAGAGCAAATGAGAGCAAATGAGAGCAAATGAGCAAGAGAGCAAATGAGCAAATGAGCAACTGAGCAACTGAGCAAATGAGCAAATGAGCGCAAATGAGCGCAAATGAGCGCAAATGAGCAATTGAGCAAATGAGCCAATGAGCAAATAAGCAAATGAGCAAAAGAGCAAAAGAGCAATTGAGCAAATGAGCAAATTAGCAAATGAGCAAATGAGCAAATGGGCAAATGAGCAAATGAGCAAATGAGCAAATGAGCAAATGAGAGCAAATGAGAGCAAATGAGCAAATGAGCACATGAGCACATGAGCACATGAGCAAATGAGCAAATGAGCAAAAGAACAAATGAGAGCAAATGAGAGCAAATTAGAGCAAATGAGAGCAAATGAGCAAATGAGCAAATGAGCAAAAGAGCAAAAAAGCAAATGAGCAAATGAGCAAATGAGCAAATGAGCAAATGAGCAAATGAGCAAATGGGCAAATGGGCAAATGAGCAAATGGGCAAATGAGCAAATGAGAGCAAATGAGCAAATGAGCAAATGAGCGCAAATGAGCAAATGAGCAAATGAGCAAATGAGCAAATGAGAGCAAATGAGCAAATTAGCAAATGAGCAAATGAGCAAATGAGCGCAAATGAGCATATGAGCAAATGAGCAAATGAGCAAATGAGCAAATGAGCAAATGAGCAAATGAGCAAATGAGCAAATGAGCACATGAGCAAATGAGCAAATGAGCAAATAAGAGCAGATGAGCAAATGAGCAAATGAGCAAATGAGAGCAAATGAGCAAATGAGCAAATGAGAGCAAATGAAAGCAAATGAGCAAATGAGCAAATGAGCACATGAGCAAATGAGCAAATGAGCAAATGAGCAAATGAGCAAATGAGCAAATGAGAGCAGATGAGCAAGATGAGCAGATGAGCAAATGAGCAAATGAGCAAATGGGCAAATAGGCAAATGAGCAAATGGGCAAATGAGCAAATGAGAGCAAATGAGCAAATGAGCAAGATGAGCAGATGAGCAAGATGAGCAAGATGAGCAGATGAGCAAATGAGCAAATGAGCAAATGGGCAAATGGGCAAATGAGCAAATGGGCAAATGAGCAAATGAGAGCAAATGAGCAAATGAGAGCAGATGAGCAAGATGAGCAGATGAGCAAATGAGCAAATGAGCAAATGGGCTAATGGGCAAATGAGCAAATGAGCAAATGAGCAAATGAGCGCAAATGAGCAAATGAGCAAATGAGCAAATGAGAGCAAATGAGAGCAAATGAGCAAATGAGCATATGAGCAAATGAGCAAATGAGCAAATGAGCAAATGAACAAATGAGCAAATGAGCAAATGAGCAAATGAGCAAATGAGCAAATGAGCTCAAATGAGCAAATGAGCAAATGAGCAAATGAGCGCAAATGAGCGCAAATGAGCGCAAATGAGCAAATGAGCAAATGAGCAAATGAGCAAATGAGCAATAGAGCAAATGAGCAAATGAGCAAATGAGCAAATGAGCAAATGAGCAAATGAGCAAATGAGAGCAAATGAGCAAATGAGAGCAAATGAGAGCAAGTGAGAGCAAATGAGAGCAAATGAGAGCAAATGAGCAAATGAACGCATGAGCGCATGAGCGCATGAGAGCATGAGCGCATGAGCAAATGAGCAAATGAGCAAATGAGCAATAGAGCAAAAGAGCAAATGAGCAAATGAGCAAATAAGCAAATGAGCAAATGAGCAAATGAGCAAATGAGCAAATGAGCAAATGGCCAAATGAGCAAATGGGCAAATGAGCAAATGAGCAAATGAGAGCAAATGAGCAAATGAGCAAATGAGCAAATGAGCAAATGAGAAAATGAGAGCAAATGAGAGCAAATGAGAGCAAATGAGAGCAAATGAGAGCAAATGAGCAATTGAGCAAATGAGCAAATGAGCAAATGAGCAAATGAACAAATGAGCAAATGAGCAAATGAGCAAATGAGAGCAGATGAGCAAATGAGCAAATGAGCAAATGAGCAAATAAGAGCAGATGAGCAAATGAGCAAATGAGCAAATGAGCAAATGAGCAAATGAGCAAATGAACAAATGAGCAAATGAGCAAACGAGCAAATGAGCAAATGAGCGCAAATGAGCAAATGAGCAAATGAGCAAATGAGCAAATGAGCAAATGAGCAAATGAGCGCAAATGAGCGCAAATGAGCAAATGGGCAAATGAGCAAATGAGCAAATGGGCAAATGAGCAAATGAGAGCAAATGAGCAAATGAGCAAATGAGCAAAAGAGCAAAAAAGCAAATGAGCAAATGAGCAAATGAGCAAATGAGCAAATGAGCAAATGAGCAAATGGGCAAATGGGCAAATGAGCAAATGGGCAAATGAGCAAATGAGAGCAAATGAGCAAATGAGCAAATGAGCGCAAATGAGCAAATGAGCAAATGAGCAAATGAGCAAATGAGAGCAAATGAGCAAATTAGCAAATGAGCAAATGAGCAAATGAGCGCAAATGAGCATATGAGCAAATGAGCAAATGAGCAAATGAGCAAATGAGCAAATGAGCAAATGAGCAAATGAGCAAATGAGCACATGAGCAAATGAGCAAATGAGCAAATAAGAGCAGATGAGCAAATGAGCAAATGAGCAAATGAGAGCAAATGAGCAAATGAGCAAATGAGAGCAAATGAAAGCAAATGAGCAAATGAGCAAATGAGCACATGAGCAAATGAGCAAATGAGCAAATGAGCAAATGAGCAAATGAGCAAATGAGAGCAGATGAGCAAGATGAGCAGATGAGCAAATGAGCAAATGAGCAAATGGGCAAATAGGCAAATGAGCAAATGGGCAAATGAGCAAATGAGAGCAAATGAGCAAATGAGCAAGATGAGCAGATGAGCAAGATGAGCAAGATGAGCAGATGAGCAAATGAGCAAATGAGCAAATGGGCAAATGGGCAAATGAGCAAATGGGCAAATGAGCAAATGAGAGCAAATGAGCAAATGAGAGCAGATGAGCAAGATGAGCAGATGAGCAAATGAGCAAATGAGCAAATGGGCTAATGGGCAAATGAGCAAATGAGCAAATGAGCAAATGAGCGCAAATGAGCAAATGAGCAAATGAGCAAATGAGAGCAAATGAGAGCAAATGAGCAAATGAGCATATGAGCAAATGAGCAAATGAGCAAATGAGCAAATGAACAAATGAGCAAATGAGCAAATGAGCAAATGAGCAAATGAGCAAATGAGCTCAAATGAGCAAATGAGCAAATGAGCAAATGAGCGCAAATGAGCGCAAATGAGCGCAAATGAGCAAATGAGCAAATGAGCAAATGAGCAAATGAGCAATAGAGCAAATGAGCAAATGAGCAAATGAGCAAATGAGCAAATGAGCAAATGAGCAAATGAGAGCAAATGAGCAAATGAGAGCAAATGAGAGCAAGTGAGAGCAAATGAGAGCAAATGAGAGCAAATGAGCAAATGAACGCATGAGCGCATGAGCGCATGAGAGCATGAGCGCATGAGCAAATGAGCAAATGAGCAAATGAGCAATAGAGCAAAAGAGCAAATGAGCAAATGAGCAAATAAGCAAATGAGCAAATGAGCAAATGAGCAAATGAGCAAATGAGCAAATGGCCAAATGAGCAAATGGGCAAATGAGCAAATGAGCAAATGAGAGCAAATGAGCAAATGAGCAAATGAGCAAATGAGCAAATGAGAAAATGAGAGCAAATGAGAGCAAATGAGAGCAAATGAGAGCAAATGAGAGCAAATGAGCAATTGAGCAAATGAGCAAATGAGCAAATGAGCAAATGAACAAATGAGCAAATGAGCAAATGAGCAAATGAGAGCAGATGAGCAAATGAGCAAATGAGCAAATGAGCAAATAAGAGCAGATGAGCAAATGAGCAAATGAGCAAATGAGCAAATGAGCAAATGAGCAAATGAACAAATGAGCAAATGAGCAAACGAGCAAATGAGCAAATGAGCGCAAATGAGCAAATGAGCAAATGAGCAAATGAGCAAATGAGCAAATGAGCAAATGAGCGCAAATGAGCGCAAATGAGCAAATGGGCAAATGAGCAAATGAGCAAATGAGCAAATGAGCAAATGAGCAAATGAGCAAATGAGCAAATGAGCAAATGAGCAAATGAGCAAATGAGCAAATGAGCAAATGAGCAAATGAGCAAATGAGCAAATGAGAGCAAATGAGAGCAAATGAGAGTAAGTGAGAGTAAGTGAGAGCAAATGAGAGCAAATGAGAGCAAATGAGCAAATGAACGCATGAGCGCATGAGCGCATGAGCAAATGAGCAAATGAGCAAATGAGCAAATGAGCAATAGAGCAAAAGAGCAAAAGAGCAAATGAGCAAATGAGCAAATGAGCAAATGAGCAAATGAGCAAATGAGCAAATGAGCAAAGGGCCAAATGAGCAAATGGGCAAATGAGCAAATGATATCAAATGAGCAAATGAGCAAATGAGCAAATGAGAGCAAATGAGAGCAAATGAGAGCAAATGAGAGCAAATGAGAGCAAATGAGAGCAAATGAGAGCAAATGAGAGCAAATGAGAGCAAATGAGAGCAAATGAGCAAGAGAGCAAATGAGCAAATGAGCAAATGAGAAAATTAGAGCAAGTGAGAGCAAATGAGAGCAAATGAGGAAATGAGCACATGAGCAAATGAGCCAATGAGCAAATAAGCAAATGAGCAAATGAGCAAAAGAGCAAAAGAGCAAATGAGCAAATGGGCAAATGAGCAAATGAGCAAATGAGCAAATGAGCAAATGAGAGCAAATGAGAGCAAATGAGCAAATGAGCACATGAGCACATGAGCACATGAGCAAATGAGCAAATGAGCAAAAGAACAAATGAGAGCAAATGAGAGCAAATTAGAGCAAATGAGAGCAAATGAGCAAATGAGCAAATGAGCAAATGAGCAAATGGCCAAATGAGCAAATGGCCAAATGAGCAAATGAGCAAATGAGAGCAAATGAGCAAATGAGCAAATGAGCAAATGAGAAAATGAGAGCAAATGAGAGCAAATGAGAGCAAATGAGAGCAAATGAGAGCAAATGAGCAATTGAGCAAATGAGCAAATGAGCAAATGAGCAAATGAACAAATGAGCAAATGAGCAAATGAGCAAATGAGAGCAGATGAGCAAATGAGCAAATGAGCAAATGAGCAAATAAGAGCAGATGAGCAAATGAGCAAATGAGCAAATGAGAGCAAATGAGCAATTGAGAGCAAATGAGAGCAAGTGAGAGCAAATGAGAGCAAGTGAGAGCAAATGAGAGCAAATGAGAGCAAATGAGCAAATGAACGCATGAGCGCATGAGCAAATGAGCAAATGAGCAAATGAGCAAATGAGCAAATGAGCAATAGTGCAAAAGAGCAAAAGAGCAAATGAGCAAATGAGCAAATGAGCAAATGAGCAAATGAGCAAATGAGCAAATGAGCAAATGAGCAAATGGCCAAATGAGCAAATGAGCAAATGAGCAAATGAGAGCAAATGAGCAAATGAGCAAATGAGCAAATGAGCAAATGAGCAAATGAGAGCAAATGAGAGCAAATGAGAGCAAATGAGAGCAAATGAGAGCAAATGAGATCAAATGAGAGCAAATGAGAGCAAATGAGCAAGAGAGCAAATGAGCAAATGAGCAACTGAGCAACTGAGCAAATGAGCAAATGAGCGCAAATGAGCGCAAATGAGCGCAAATGAGCAATTGAGCAAATGAGCCAATGAGCAAATAAGCAAATGAGCAAAAGAGCAAAAGAGCAATTGAGCAAATGAGCAAATTAGCAAATGAGCAAATGAGCAAATGGGCAAATGAGCAAATGAGCAAATGAGCAAATGAGCAAATGAGAGCAAATGAGAGCAAATGAGCAAATGAGCACATGAGCACATGAGCACATGAGCAAATGAGCAAATGAGCAAAAGAACAAATGAGAGCAAATGAGAGCAAATTAGAGCAAATGAGAGCAAATGAGCAAATGAGCAAATGAGCAAAAGAGCAAAAAAGCAAATGAGCAAATGAGCAAATGAGCAAATGAGCAAATGAGCAAATGAGCAAATGGGCAAATGGGCAAATGAGCAAATGGGCAAATGAGCAAATGAGAGCAAATGAGCAAATGAGCAAATGAGCGCAAATGAGCAAATGAGCAAATGAGCAAATGAGCAAATGAGAGCAAATGAGCAAATTAGCAAATGAGCAAATGAGCAAATGAGCGCAAATGAGCATATGAGCAAATGAGCAAATGAGCAAATGAGCAAATGAGCAAATGAGCAAATGAGCAAATGAGCAAATGAGCACATGAGCAAATGAGCAAATGAGCAAATAAGAGCAGATGAGCAAATGAGCAAATGAGCAAATGAGCAAATGAGCAAATGAGCAAATGAGCAAATGAGAGCAAATGAAAGCAAATGAGCAAATGAGCAAATGAGCACATGAGCAAATGAGCAAATGAGCAAATGAGCAAATGAGCAAATGAGAGCAGATGAGCAAGATGAGCAGATGAGCAAATGAGCAAATGAGCAAATGGGCAAATAGGCAAATGAGCAAATGGGCAAATGAGCAAATGAGAGCAAATGAGCAAATGAGCAAGATGAGCAGATGAGCAAGATGAGCAAGATGAGCAGATGAGCAAATGAGCAAATGAGCAAATGGGCAAATGGGCAAATGAGCAAATGGGCAAATGAGCAAATGAGAGCAAATGAGCAAATGAGAGCAGATGAGCAAGATGAGCAGATGAGCAAATGAGCAAATGAGCAAATGGGCTAATGGGCAAATGAGCAAATGAGCAAATGAGCGCAAATGAGCAAATGAGCAAATGAGCAAATGAGAGCAAATGAGAGCAAATGAGCAAATGAGCATATGAGCAAATGAGCAAATGAGCAAATGAGCAAATGAACAAATGAGCAAATGAGCAAATGAGCAAATGAGCAAATGAGCAAATGAGCTCAAATGAGCAAATGAGCAAATGAGCAAATGAGCGCAAATGAGCGCAAATGAGCGCAAATGAGCAAATGAGCAAATGAGCAAATGAGCAAATGAGCAATAGAGCAAATGAGCAAATGAGCAAATGAGCAAATGAGCAAATGAGCAAATGAGCAAATGAGAGCAAATGAGCAAATGAGAGCAAATGAGAGCAAGTGAGAGCAAATGAGAGCAAATGAGAGCAAATGAGCAAATGAACGCATGAGCGCATGAGCGCATGAGAGCATGAGCGCATGAGCAAATGAGCAAATGAGCAAATGAGCAATAGAGCAAAAGAGCAAATGAGCAAATGAGCAAATAAGCAAATGAGCAAATGAGCAAATGAGCAAATGAGCAAATGAGCAAATGGCCAAATGAGCAAATGGGCAAATGAGCAAATGAGCAAATGAGAGCAAATGAGCAAATGAGCAAATGAGCAAATGAGCAAATGAGAAAATGAGAGCAAATGAGAGCAAATGAGAGCAAATGAGAGCAAATGAGAGCAAATGAGCAATTGAGCAAATGAGCAAATGAGCAAATGAGCAAATGAACAAATGAGCAAATGAGCAAATGAGCAAATGAGAGCAGATGAGCAAATGAGCAAATGAGCAAATGAGCAAATAAGAGCAGATGAGCAAATGAGCAAATGAGCAAATGAGCAAATGAGCAAATGAGCAAATGAACAAATGAGCAAATGAGCAAATGAGCAAATGAGCAAATGAGCGCAAATGAGCAAATGAGCAAATGAGCAAATGAGCAAATGAGCAAATGAGCAAATGAGCGCAAATGAGCGCAAATGAGCAAATGGGCAAATGAGCAAATGAGCAAATGAGCAAATGAGCAAATGAGCAAATGAGCAAATGAGCAAATGAGCAAATGAGCAAATGAGCAAATGAGCAAATGAGCAAATGAGCAAATGAGCAAATGAGAGCAAATGAGAGCAAATGAGAGTAAGTGAGAGTAAGTGAGAGCAAATGAGAGCAAATGAGAGCAAATGAGCAAATGAACGCATGAGCGCATGAGCGCATGAGCAAATGAGCAAATGAGCAAATGAGCAAATGAGCAATAGAGCAAAAAAGCAAAAGAGCAAATGAGCAAATGAGCAAATGAGCAAATGAGCAAATGAGCAAATGAGCAAATGAGCAAATGAGCAAAGGGCCAAATGAGCAAATGGGCAAATGAGCAAATGATATCAAATGAGCAAATGAGCAAATGAGCAAATGAGAGCAAATGAGAGCAAATGAGAGCAAATGAGAGCAAATGAGAGCAAATGAGAGCAAATGAGAGCAAATGAGAGCAAATGAGAGCAAATGAGAGCAAATGAGCAAGAGAGCAAATGAGCAAATGAGCAAATGAGCAAATGAGCAACTGAGCAACTGAGCAAATGAGCAAATGAGCGCAAATGAGCGCAAATGAGCGCAAATGAGCAATTGAGCAAATGAGCAAATGTGCAAATGAGCAAATGAGCAAATGAGCAAATGAGCAAATGAGCAAATGAGCAAATGAGAAAATTAGAGCAAGTGAGAGCAAATGAGAGCAAATGAGGAAATGAGCACATGAGCAAATGAGCCAATGAGCAAATAAGCAAATGAGCAAATGAGCAAAAGAGCAAAAGAGCAAATGAGCAAATGGGCAAATGAGCAAATGAGCAAATGAGCAAATGAGCAAATGAGAGCAAATGAGAGCAAATGAGCAAATGAGCACATGAGCACATGAGCACATGAGCAAATGAGCAAATGAGCAAAAGAACAAATGAGAGCAAATGAGAGCAAATTAGAGCAAATGAGAGCAAATGAGCAAATGAGCAAATGAGCAAATGAGCAAATGGCCAAATGAGCAAATGGCCAAATGAGCAAATGAGCAAATGAGAGCAAATGAGCAAATGAGCAAATGAGCAAATGAGAAAATGAGAGCAAATGAGAGCAAATGAGAGCAAATGAGAGCAAATCAGAGCAAATGAGCAATTGAGCAAATGAGCAAATGAGCAAATGAGCAAATGAGCAAATGAACAAATGAGCAAATGAGCAAATGAGCAAATGAGAGCAGATGAGCAAATGAGCAAATGAGCAAATGAGCAAATGAGCAAATGAGCAAATGAACAAATGAGCAAATGAGCAAATGAGCAAATGAGCAAATGAGCGCAAATGAGCAAATGAGCAAATGAGCAAATGAGCAAATGAGCAAATGAGCAAATGAGCGCAAATGAGCGCAAATGAGCAAATGAGCAAATGAGCAAATGAGCAAATGAGCAAATGAGCAAATGAGCAAATGAGCAAATGAGCAAATGAGCAAATGAGCAAATGAGCAAATGAGCAAATGAGCAAATGAGAGCAAATGAGAGCAAATGAGAGCAAATGAGAGCAAGTGAGAGCAAATGAGAGCAAATGAGAGCAAATGAGAGCAAATGAGAGCAAATGAGCAAATGAACGCATGAGCGCATGAGCAAATGAGCAAATGAGCAAATGAGCAAATGAGCAAATGAGCAATAGAGCAAAAGAGCAAAAGAGCAAATGAGCAAATGAGCAAATGAGCAAATGAGCAAATGAGCAAATGAGCAAATGAGCAAATGAGCAAATGGCCAAATGAGCAAATGAGCAAATGAGCAAATGAGAGCAAATGAGCAAATGAGCAAATGAGCAAATGAGCAAATGAGCAAATGAGAGCAAATGAGAGCAAATGAGAGCAAATGAGAGCAAATGAGAGCAAATGAGAGCAAATGAGCAAATGAGCAAATGAGCAAATGAGCAAAAGAGCAAAAGAGCAAAAGAGCAAAAGAGCAAAAAAGCAAATGAGCAAATGAGCAAATGAGCAAATGAGCAAATGAGCAAATGAGCAAATGGGCAAATGGGCAAATGAGCAAATGGGCAAATGAGCAAATGAGAGCAAATGAGCAAATGAGCAAATGAGCGCAAATGAGCAAATGGGCAAATGAGCAAATGAGAGCAAATGAGCAAATGAGCAAATTAGCAAATGAGCAAATGAGCAAATGAGAGCAAATGAGAGCAAATGAGAGCAAATGAGAGCAAATGAGAGCAAATGAGAGCAAATGAGAGCAAATGAGCAAGAGAGCAAATGAGCAAATGAGCAACTGAGCAACTGAGCAAATGAGCAAATGAGCGCAAATGAGCGCAAATGAGCGCAAATGAGCAATTGAGCAAATGAGCAAATGAGCAAATGAGCAAATGAGCAAATGAGCAAATGAGCAAATGAGCAAATGAGCAAATGGCCAAATGAGCAAATGAGCAAATGAGCAAATGAGAGCAAATGAGCAAATGAGCAAATGAGCAAATGAGCAAATGAGCAAATGAGAGCAAATGAGAGCAAATGAGAGCAAATGAGAGCAAATGAGAGCAAATGAGAGCAAATGAGCAAATGAGCAAATGAGCAAATGAGCAAAAGAGCAAAAGAGCAAAAGAGCAAAAGAGCAAAAAAGCAAATGAGCAAATGAGCAAATGAACAAATGAGCAAATGAGCAAATGAGCAAATGAGAGCAGATGAGCAAATGAGCAAATGAGCAAATGAGCAAATGAGCAAATGAGCAAATGAACAAATGAGCAAATGAGCAAATGAGCAAATGAGCAAATGAGCGCAAATGAGCAAATGAGCAAATGAGCAAATGAGCAAATGAGCAAATGAGCAAATGAGCGCAAATGAGCGCAAATGAGCAAATGAGCAAATGAGCAAATGAGCAAATGAGCAAATGAGCAAATGAGCAAATGAGCAAATGAGCAAATGAGCAAATGAGCAAATGAGCAAATGAGCAAATGAGCAAATGAGAGCAAATGAGAGCAAATGAGAGCAAATGAGAGCAAGTGAGAGCAAATGAGAGCAAGTGAGAGCAAATGAGAGCAAATGAGAGCAAATGAGCAAATGAACGCATGAGCGCATGAGCAAATGAGCAAATGAGCAAATGAGCAAATGAGCAAATGAGCAATAGAGCAAAAGAGCAAAAGAGCAAATGAGCAAATGAGCAAATGAGCAAATGAGCAAATGAGCAAATGAGCAAATGAGCAAATGAGCAAATGGCCAAATGAGCAAATGAGCAAATGAGCAAATGAGAGCAAATGAGCAAATGAGCAAATGAGCAAATGAGCAAATGAGCAAATGAGAGCAAATGAGAGCAAATGAGAGCAAATGAGAGCAAATGAGAGCAAATGAGAGCAAATGAGCAAATGAGCAAATGAGCAAATGAGCAAAAGAGCAAAAGAGCAAAAGAGCAAAAGAGCAAAAAAGCAAATGAGCAAATGAGCAAATGAGCAAATGAGCAAATGAGCAAATGAGCAAATGGGCAAATGGGCAAATGAGCAAATGGGCAAATGAGCAAATGAGAGCAAATGAGCAAATGAGCAAATGAGCGCAAATGAGCAAATGGGCAAATGAGCAAATGAGAGCAAATGAGCAAATGAGCAAATTAGCAAATGAGCAAATGAGCAAATGAGAGCAAATGAGAGCAAATGAGAGCAAATGAGAGCAAATGAGAGCAAATGAGAGCAAATGAGAGCAAATGAGCAAGAGAGCAAATGAGCAAATGAGCAACTGAGCAACTGAGCAAATGAGCAAATGAGCGCAAATGAGCGCAAATGAGCGCAAATGAGCAATTGAGCAAATGAGCAAATGAGCAAATGAGCAAATGAGCAAATGAGCAAATGAGCAAATGAGCAAATGAGCAAATGAGCAAATTAGAGCAAGTGAGAGCAAATGAGAGCAAATGAGGAAATGAGCACAAGAGCAAATGAGCCAATGAGCAAATAAGCAAATGAGCAAAAGAGCAAAAGAGCAATTGAGCAAATGAGCAAATTAGCAAATGAGCAAATGGGCAAATGGGCAAATGAGCAAATGAGCAAATGAGCAAATGAGCAAATGAGAGCAAATGAGAGCAAATGAGCAAATGAGCACATGAGCACATGAGCACATGAGCAAATGAGCAAATGAGCAAAAGAACAAATGAGAGCAAATGAGAGCAAATTAGAGCAAATGAGAGCAAATGAGCAAATGAGCAAATGAGCAAATGAGCAAATGAGCAAATGAGCAAATGAGCAAATGAGCGTAAATGAGCAAATGAGCAAATGAGCAAATGAGCAAATGAGCAAAAGAGCAAAAGAGCAAAAGAGCAAAAGAGCAAAAAAGCAACTGAGCAAATGAGCAAATGAGCGCAAATGAGCGCAAATGAGCGCAAATGAGCAATTGAGCAAATGAGCAAATGAGCAAATGAGCAAATGAGCAAATGAGCAAATGAGCAAATGAGCAAATGAGCAAATGAGCAAATGAGCAAATTAGAGCAAGTGAGAGCAAATGAGAGCAAATGAGGAAATGAGCACATGAGCAAATGAGCCAATGAGCAAATAAGCAAATGAGCAAATGAGCAAAAGAGCAAAAGAGCAAAAGAGCAATTGAGCAAATGAGCAAATTAGCAAATGAGCAAATGAGCAAATGGGCAAATGAGCAAATGAGCAAATGAGCAAATGAGCAAATGAGAGCAAATGAGAGCAAATGAGCAAATGAGCACATGAGCACATGAGCACATGAGCAAATGAGCAAATGAGCAAAAGAACAAATGAGAGCAAATGAGAGCAAATTAGAGCAAATGAGAGCAAATGAGCAAATGAGCAAATGAGCAAATGAGCAAATGGGCAAATGAGCAAATGGGCAAATGAGCAAATGAGCAAATGAGAGCAAATGAGCAAATGAGCAAATGAGAAAATGAGAAAATGAGAGCAAATGAGAGCAAATGAGAGCAAATGAGAGCAAATAAGAGCAAATGAGCAATTGAGCAAATGAGCAAATGAGCAAATGAGCAAATGAACAAATGAGCAAATGAGCAAATGAGCAAATGAGAGCAGATGAGCAAATGAGCAAATGAGCAAATAAGAGCAGATGAGCAAATGAGCAAATGAGCAAATGAGCAAATGAGCAAATGAGCAAATGAACAAATGAGCAAATGAGCAAATGAGCAAATGTGCAAATGAGCGCAAATGAGCAAATGAGCAAATGAGCAAATGAGCAAATGAGCAAATGAGCAAATGAGCGCAAATGAGCGCAAATGAGCAAATGAGCAAATGAGCAAATGAGCAAAAGAACAAATGAGAGCAAATGAGAGCAAATTAGAGCAAATGAGAGCAAATGAGCAAATGAGCAAATGAGCAAATGAGCAAATGGCCAAATGAGCAAATGGCCAAATGAGCAAATGAGCAAATGAGAGCAAATGAGCAAATGAGCAAATGAGCAAATGAGAAAATGAGAGCAAATGAGAGCAAATGAGAGCAAATGAGAGCAAATGAGAGCAAATGAGCAATTGAGCAAATGAGCAAATGAGCAAATGAGCAAATTAACAAATGAGCAAATGAGCAAATGAGCAAATGAGAGCAGATGAGCAAATGAGCAAATGAGCAAATGAGCAAATAAGAGCAGATGAGCAAATGAGCAAATGAGCAAATGAGCAAATGAGCAAATGAGCAAATGAACAAATGAGCAAATGAGCAAATGAGCAAATGAGCAAATGAGCGCAAATGAGCAAATGAGCAAATGAGCAAATGAGCAAATGAGCAAATGAGCAAATGAGCGCAAATGAGCGCAAATGAGCAAATGAGCAAATGAGCAAATGAGCAAATGAGCAAATGAGCAAATGAGCAAATGAGCAAATGAGCAAATGAGCAAATGAGCAAATGAGCAAATGAGAGCAAATGAGAGCAAATGAGAGCAAATGAGAGCAAATGAGAGCAAATGAGAGCAAATGAGCAAATGAGCAAATGAGCAAATGAGCAAAAGAGCAAAAGAGCAAAAGAGCAAAAGAGCAAAAAAGCAAATGAGCAAATGAGCAAATGAGCAAATGAGCAAATGAGCAAATGAGCAAATGGGCAAATGGGCAAATGAGCAAATGGGCAAATGAGCAAATGAGAGCAAATGAGCAAATGAGCAAATGAGCGCAAATGAGCAAATGGGCAAATGAGCAAATGAGAGCAAATGAGAAAATGAGCAAATGAGCAAATGAGAGCAAATGAGAGCAAATGAGAGCAAATGAGAGCAAATGAGAGCAAATGAGAGCAAATGAGAGCAAATGAGAGCAAATGAGAGCAAATGAGAGCAAATGAGCAAGAGAGCAAATGAGCAAATGAGCAACTGAGCAACTGAGCAAATGAGCAAATGAGCGCAAATGAGCGCAAATGAGCGCAAATGAGCAATTGAGCAAATGAGCAAATGAGCAAATGAGCAAATGAGCAAATGAGCAAATGAGCAAATGAGCAAATGAGCAAATGAGCAAATGAGCAAATGAGCAAATGAGCAAATGAGCAAATTAGAGCAAGTGAGAGCAAATGAGAGCAAATGAGGAAATGAGCACATGAGCAAATGAGCCAATGAGCAAATAAGCAAATAAGCAAAAGAGCAAAAGAGCAATTGAGCAAATGAGCAAATTAGCAAATGAGCAAATGAGCAAATGGGCAAATGAGCAAATGAGCAAATGAGCAAATGAGCAAATGAGAGCAAATGAGAGCAAATGAGCAAATGAGCACATGAGCACATGAGCACATGAGCAAATGAGCAAATGAGCAAAAGAACAAATGAGAGCAAATGAGAGCAAATTAGAGCAAATGAGAGCAAATGAGCAAATGAGCAAATGAGCAAATGAGCAAATGAGCAAATGAGCACATGAGCAAATGAGCAAATGAGCAAATGAGCAAATGAGCAAATGAGCAAATGAGCAAATGAGAGCAAATGAGAACAAATGAGAGCAAATGAGAGCAAATGAGAGCAAATGAGCAAATGAGCATATGAGCACATGAGCAAATGAGCAAATGAGCAAATGAGCAAATGAGCAAATGAGCAAATGAGCATATGAGCACATGAGCAAATGAGCAAATGAGCAAATGAGCAAATGAGCAAATGAGCAAATGAGCGCAAATGAGCAAATGAGCAAATGAGCAAATGAGCAAATGAGCAAAAGAGCAAAAGAGCAAAAGAGCAAAAGAGCAAAAAAGCAACTGAGCAAATGAGCAAATGAGCGCAAATGAGCGCAAATGAGCGCAAATGAGCAATTGAGCAAATGAGCAAATGAGCAAATGAGCAAATGAGCAAATGAGCAAATGAGCAAATGAGCAAATGAGCAAATGAGCAAATGAGCAAATTAGAGCAAGTGAGAGCAAATGAGAGCAAATGAGGAAATGAGCACATGAGCAAATGAGCCAATGAGCAAATAAGCAAATGAGCAAATGAGCAAAAGAGCAAAAGAGCAAAAGAGCAATTGAGCAAATGAGCAAATTAGCAAATGAGCAAATGAGCAAATGGGCAAATGAGCAAATGAGCAAATGAGCAAATGAGAGCAAATGAGCAAATGAGCACATGGGCACATGAGCACATGAGCACATGAGCAAATGAGCAAATGAGCAAAAGAACAAATGAGAGCAAATGAGAGCAAATTAGAGCAAATGAGAGCAAATGAGAGCAAATGAGCAAATGAGAAAATGAGAAAATGAGAGCAAATGAGAGCAAATGAGAGCAAATGAGAGCAAATGAGCAATTGAGCAAATGAGCAAATGAGCAAATGAGCAAATGAACAAATGAGCAAATGAGCAAATGAGCAAATGAGAGCAGATGAGCAAATGAGCAAATGAGCAAATAAGAGCAGATGAGCAAATGAGCAAATGAGCAAATGAGCAAATGAGCAAATGAGCAAATGAACAAATGAGCAAATGAGCAAATGAGCAAATGTGCAAATGAGCGCAAATGAGCAAATGAGCAAATGAGCAAATGAGCAAATGAGCAAATGAGCAATAGAGCAAAAGAGCAAAAGAGCAAATGAGCAAATGAGCAAATGAGCAAATGAGCAAATGAGCAAATGAGCAAATGAGCAAATGAGCAAATGGCCAAATGAGCAAATGGGCAAATGAGCAAATGAGAGCAAATGAGCAAATGAGCAAATGAGCAAATGAGCAAATGAGCAAATGAGAGCAAATGAGAGCAAATGAGAGCAAATGAGAGCAAATGAGAGCAAATGAGAGCAAATGAGAGCAAATGAGAGCAAATGAGCAAGAGAGCAAATGAGCAAATGAGCAACTGAGCAAATGAGCAAATGAGCAAATGAGCGCAAATGAGCGCAAATGAGCGCAAATGAGCAATTGAGCAAATGAGCAAATGAGCAAATGAGCAAATGAGCAAATGAGCAAATGAGCAAATGAGCAAATGAGCAAATGAGCAAATTAGAGCAAGTGAGAGCAAATGAGAGCAAATGAGGAAATGAGCACATGAGCAAATGAGCCAATGAGCAAATAAGCAAATGAGCAAAAGAGCAAAAGAGCAATTGAGCAAATGAGCAAATTAGCAAATGAGCAAATGAGCAAATGGGCAAATGAGCAAATGAGCAAATGAGCACATGAGCAAATGAGCAAATGAGCAAAAGAACAAATGAGAGCAAATGAGAGCAAATTAGAGCAAATGAGAGCAAATGAGAGCAAATGAGCAAATGAGCAAATGAGCAAATGAGCAAATGAGCAAATGAGCAAATGAGCAAATGAGAGCAAATGAGAGCAAATGAGAGCAAATGAGAGCAAATGAGAGCAAATGAGCAAATGAGCATATGAGCACATGAGCAAATGAGCAAATGAGAGCAAATGAGAGCAAATGAGCAAATGAGCATATGAGCACATGAGCAAATGAGCAAATGAGCAAATGAGCAAATGAGCAAATGAGCAAATGAGCATATGAGCAAATGAGAGCAAATGAGAGCAAATGAGAGCAAGTGAGAGCAAATGAGAGCAAATGAGAGCAAATGAGCAAATGAGCATATGAGCACATGAGCAAATGAGCAAATGAGCAAATGAGCAAATGAGCAAATGAGCAAATGAGCAAAAGAGCAAAAGAGCAAAAGAGCAAAAGAGCAAAAAAGCAAATGAGCAAATGAGCAAATGAGCAAATGAGCAAATGAGCAAATGAGCAAATGGGCAAATGGGAAAATGAGCAAATGGGCAAATGAGCAAATGAGAGCAAATGAGCAAATGAGCAAATGAGCGCAAATGAGCAAATGAGCAAATGAGCAAATGAGCAAATGAGAGCAAATGAGCAAATGAGCAAATGAGCAAATGAGCAAATGAGCAAATGAGCAAATGAGCAAATGGGCAAATGGGCAAATGAGCAAATGGGCAAATGAGCAAATGAGAGCAAATGAGCAAATGAGCAAATGAGCGCAAATGAGCAAATGAGCAAATGGGCAAATGGGCAAATGAGCAAATGGGCAAATGAGCAAATGAGAGCAAATGAGCAAATGAGCAAATGAGCGCAAATGAGCAAATGGGCAAATGAGCAAATGAGAGCAAATGAGCAAATGAGCAAATGAGCAAATGAGAGCAAATGAGAGCAAATGAGAGCAAATGAGAGCAAATGAGAGCAAATGAGAGCAAATGAGAGCAAATGAGAGCAAATGAGAGCAAATGAGAGCAAATGAGCAAGAGAGCAAATGAGCAAATGAGCAACTGAGCAACTGAGCAAATGAGCAAATGAGCGCAAATGAGCGCAAATGAGCGCAAATGAGCAATTGAGCAAATGAGCAAATGAGCAAATGAGCAAATGAGCAAATGAGCAAATGAGCAAATGAGCAAATGAGCAAATGAGCAAATGAGCAAATGAGCAAATGAGCAAATGAGCAAATTAGAGCAAGTGAGAGCAAATGAGAGCAAATGAGGAAATGAGCACATGAGCAAATGAGCCAATGAGCAAATAAGCAAATAAGCAAAAGAGCAAAAGAGCAAAAGAGCAATTGAGCAAATGAGCAAATTAGCAAATGAGCAAATGAGCAAATGGGCAAATGAGCAAATGAGCAAATGAGCAAATGAGCAAATGAGAGCAAATGAGAGCAAATGAGCAAATGAGCACATGAGCACATGAGCACATGAGCAAATGAGCAAATGAGCAAAAGAACAAATGAGAGCAAATGAGAGCAAATTAGAGCAAATGAGAGCAAATGAGCAAATGAGCAAATGAGCAAATGAGCAAATGAGCAAATGAGCACATGAGCAAATGAGCAAATGAGCAAATGAGCAAATGAGCAAATGAGCAAATGAGCAAATGAGAGCAAATGAGAACAAATGAGAGCAAATGAGAGCAAATGAGAGCAAATGAGCAAATGAGCATATGAGCACATGAGCAAATGAGCAAATGAGCAAATGAGCAAATGAGCAAATGAGCAAATGAGCATATGAGCAAATGAGCAAATGAGCAAATGAGCAAATGAGCAAATGAGCAAATGAGCAAATGAGCGCAAATGAGCAAATGAGCAAATGAGCAAATGAGCAAATGAGCAAAAGAGCAAAAGAGCAAAAGAGCAAAAGAGCAAAAAAGCAACTGAGCAAATGAGCAAATGAGCGCAAATGAGCGCAAATGAGCGCAAATGAGCAATTGAGCAAATGAGCAAATGAGCAAATGAGCAAATGAGCAAATGAGCAAATGAGCAAATGAGCAAATGAGCAAATGAGCAAATGAGCAAATTAGAGCAAGTGAGAGCAAATGAGAGCAAATGAGGAAATGAGCACATGAGCAAATGAGCCAATGAGCAAATAAGCAAATGAGCAAATGAGCAAAAGAGCAAAAGAGCAAAAGAGCAATTGAGCAAATGAGCAAATTAGCAAATTAGCAAATGAGCAAATGGGCAAATGAGCAAATGAGCAAATGAGCAAATGAGAGCAAATGAGCAAATGAGCACATGAGCACATGAGCACATGAGCACATGAGCAAATGAGCAAATGAGCAAAAGAACAAATGAGAGCAAATGAGAGCAAATTAGAGCAAATGAGAGCAAATGAGCAAATGAGAAAATGAGAAAATGAGAGCAAATGAGAGCAAATGAGAGCAAATGAGAGCAAATGAGAGCAAATGAGCAATTGAGCAAATGAGCAAATGAGCAAATGAGCAAATGAACAAATGAGCAAATGAGCAAATGAGCAAATGAGAGCAGATGAGCAAATGAGCAAATGAGCAAATAAGAGCAGATGAGCAAATGAGCAAATGAGCAAATGAGCAAATGAGCAAATGAGCAAATGAACAAATGAGCAAATGAGCAAATGAGCAAATGTGCAAATGAGCGCAAATGAGCAAATGAGCAAATGAGCAAATGAGCAAATGAGCAAATGAGCAAATGAGCGCAAATGAGCGCAAATGAGCAAATGAGCAAATGAGCAAATGAGCAAATGAGCAAATGAGCAAATGAGCAAATGAGCAAATGAGCAAATGAGCAAATGAGCAAATGAGCAAATGAGCAAATGAGCAAATGAGCAAATGAGCAAATGAGAGCAAATGAGCAAATGAGAGCAAATGAGAGCAAGTGAGAGCAAATGAGAGCAAATGAGAGCAAATGAGCAAATGAACGCATGAGCGCATGAGCAAATGAGCAAATGAGCAAATGAGCAAATGAGCAAATGAGCAATAGAGCAAAAGAGCAAAAGAGCAAATGAGCAAATGAGCAAATGAGCAAATGAGCAAATGAGCAAATGAGCAAATGGGCAAATGGGCAAATGAGCAAATGGGCAAATGAGCAAATGAGAGCAAATGAGCAAATGAGCAAATGAGCGCAAATGAGCAAATGAGCAAATGGGCAAATGGGCAAATGAGCAAATGGGCAAATGAGCAAATGAGAGCAAATGAGCAAATGAGCAAATGAGCGCAAATGAGCAAATGGGCAAATGAGCAAATGAGAGCAAATGAGCAAATGAGCAAATGAGCAAATGAGAGCAAATGAGAGCAAATGAGAGCAAATGAGAGCAAATGAGAGCAAATGAGAGCAAATGAGAGCAAATGAGAGCAAATGAGAGCAAATGAGAGCAAATGAGCAAGAGAGCAAATGAGCAAATGAGCAACTGAGCAACTGAGCAAATGAGCAAATGAGCGCAAATGAGCGCAAATGAGCGCAAATGAGCAATTGAGCAAATGAGCAAATGAGCAAATGAGCAAATGAGCAAATGAGCAAATGAGCAAATGAGCAAATGAGCAAATGAGCAAATGAGCAAATGAGCAAATGAGCAAATGAGCAAATTAGAGCAAGTGAGAGCAAATGAGAGCAAATGAGGAAATGAGCACATGAGCAAATGAGCCAATGAGCAAATAAGCAAATAAGCAAAAGAGCAAAAGAGCAAAAGAGCAATTGAGCAAATGAGCAAATTAGCAAATGAGCAAATGAGCAAATGGGCAAATGAGCAAATGAGCAAATGAGCAAATAAGCAAATGAGAGCAAATGAGAGCAAATGAGCAAATAAGCACATGAGCACATGAGCACATGAGCAAATGAGCAAATGAGCAAAAGAACAAATGAGAGCAAATGAGAGCAAATTAGAGCAAATGAGAGCAAATGAGCAAATGAGCAAATGAGCAAATGAGCAAATGAGCAAATGAGCACATGAGCAAATGAGCAAATGAGCAAATGAGCAAATGAGCAAATGAGCAAATGAGCAAATGAGAGCAAATGAGAACAAATGAGAGCAAATGAGAGCAAATGAGAGCAAATGAGCAAATGAGCATATGAGCACATGAGCAAATGAGCAAATGAGCAAATGAGCAAATGAGCAAATGAGCATATGAGCACATGAGCAAATGAGCAAATGAGCAAATGAGCAAATGAGCAAATGAGCAAATGAGCGCAAATGAGCAAATGAGCAAATGAGCAAATGAGCAAATGAGCAAAAGAGCAAAAGAGCAAAAGAGCAAAAGAGCAAAAAAGCAACTGAGCAAATGAGCAAATGAGCGCAAATGAGCGCAAATGAGCGCAAATGAGCAATTGAGCAAATGAGCAAATGAGCAAATGAGCAAATGAGCAAATGAGCAAATGAGCAAATGAGCAAATGAGCAAATGAGCAAATGAGCAAATTAGAGCAAGTGAGAGCAAATGAGAGCAAATGAGGAAATGAGCACATGAGCAAATGAGCCAATGAGCAAATAAGCAAATGAGCAAATGAGCAAAAGAGCAAAAGAGCAAAAGAGCAATTGAGCAAATGAGCAAATTAGCAAATGAGCAAATGAGCAAATGGGCAAATGAGCAAATGAGCAAATGAGCAAATGAGAGCAAATGAGCAAATGAGCACATGAGCACATGAGCACATGAGCACATGAGCAAATGAGCAAATGAGCAAAAGAACAAATGAGAGCAAATGAGAGCAAATTAGAGCAAATGAGAGCAAATGAGCAAATGAGAAAATGAGAAAATGAGAGCAAATGAGAGCAAATGAGAGCAAATGAGAGCAAATGAGAGCAAATGAGCAATTGAGCAAATGAGCAAATGAGCAAATGAGCAAATGAACAAATGAGCAAATGAGCAAATGAGCAAATGAGAGCAGATGAGCAAATGAGCAAATGAGCAAATAAGAGCAGATGAGCAAATGAGCAAATGAGCAAATGAGCAAATGAGCAAATGAGCAAATGAACAAATGAGCAAATGAGCAAATGAGCAAATGTGCAAATGAGCGCAAATGAGCAAATGAGCAAATGAGCAAATGAGCAAATGAGCAAATGAGCAAATGAGCGCAAATGAGCGCAAATGAGCAAATGAGCAAATGAGCAAATGAGCAAATGAGCAAATGAGCAAATGAGCAAATGAGCAAATGAGCAAATGAGCAAATGAGCAAATGAGCAAATGAGCAAATGAGCAAATGAGCAAATGAGCAAATGAGAGCAAATGAGCAAATGAGAGCAAATGAGAGCAAGTGAGAGCAAATGAGAGCAAATGAGAGCAAATGAGCAAATGAACGCATGAGCGCATGAGCAAATGAGCAAATGAGCAAATGAGCAAATGAGCAAATGAGCAATAGAGCAAAAGAGCAAAAGAGCAAATGAGCAAATGAGCAAATGAGCAAATGAGCAAATGAGCAAATGAGCAAATGAGCAAATGAGCAAATGGCCAAATGAGCAAATGGGCAAATGAGCAAATGAGAGCAAATGAGCAAATGAGCAAATGAGCAAATGAGCAAATGAGCAAATGAGAGCAAATGAGAGCAAATGAGAGCAAATGAGAGCAAATGAGAGCAAATGAGAGCAAATGAGAGCAAATGAGAGCAAATGAGCAAGAGAGCAAATGAGCAAATGAGCAACTGAGCAAATGAGCAAATGAGCAAATGAGCGCAAATGAGCGCAAATGAGCGCAAATGAGCAATTGAGCAAATGAGCAAATGAGCAAATGAGCAAATGAGCAAATGAGCAAATGAGCAAATGAGCAAATGAGCAAATGAGCAAATTAGAGCAAGTGAGAGCAAATGAGAGCAAATGAGGAAATGAGCACATGAGCAAATGAGCCAATGAGCAAATAAGCAAATGAGCAAAAGAGCAAAAGAGCAATTGAGCAAATGAGCAAATTAGCAAATGAGCAAATGAGCAAATGGGCAAATGAGCAAATGAGCAAATGAGCACATGAGCAAATGAGCAAATGAGCAAAAGAACAAATGAGAGCAAATGAGAGCAAATTAGAGCAAATGAGAGCAAATGAGAGCAAATGAGCAAATGAGCAAATGAGCAAATGAGCAAATGAGCAAATGAGCAAATGAGCAAATGAGAGCAAATGAGAGCAAATGAGAGCAAATGAGAGCAAATGAGAGCAAATGAGCAAATGAGCATATGAGCACATGAGCAAATGAGCAAATGAGAGCAAATGAGAGCAAATGAGCAAATGAGCATATGAGCACATGAGCAAATGAGCAAATGAGCAAATGAGCAAATGAGCAAATGAGCAAATGAGCATATGAGCAAATGAGAGCAAATGAGAGCAAATGAGAGCAAGTGAGAGCAAATGAGAGCAAATGAGAGCAAATGAGCAAATGAGCATATGAGCACATGAGCAAATGAGCAAATGAGCAAATGAGCAAATGAGCAAATGAGCAAATGAGCAAAAGAGCAAAAGAGCAAAAGAGCAAAAGAGCAAAAAAGCAAATGAGCAAATGAGCAAATGAGCAAATGAGCAAATGAGCAAATGAGCAAATGGGCAAATGGGAAAATGAGCAAATGGGCAAATGAGCAAATGAGAGCAAATGAGCAAATGAGCAAATGAGCGCAAATGAGCAAATGAGCAAATGAGCAAATGAGCAAATGAGAGCAAATGAGCAAATGAGCAAATGAGCAAATGAGCAAATGAGCAAATGAGCAAATGAGCAAATGGGCAAATGGGCAAATGAGCAAATGGGCAAATGAGCAAATGAGAGCAAATGAGCAAATGAGCAAATGAGCGCAAATGAGCAAATGAGCAAAAGAGCAAAAGAGCAATTGAGCAAATTAGCAAATGAGCAAATGAGCAAATGGGCAAATGAGCAAATGAGCAAATGAGCAAATGAGCAAATGAGAGCAAATGAGAGCAAATGAGCAAATGAGCACATGAGCACATGAGCACATGAGCAAATGAGCAAATGAGCAAAAGAACAAATGAGAGCAAATGAGAGCAAATTAGAGCAAATGAGAGCAAATGAGCAAATGAGCAAATGAGCAAATGAGCAAATGGCCAAATGAGCAAATGGGCAAATGAGCAAATGAGCAAATGAGAGCAAATGAGCAAATGAGCAAATGAGCAAATGAGAAAATGAGAGCAAATGAGAGCAAATGAGAGCAAATGAGAGCAAATGAGAGCAAATGAGCAATTGAGCAAATGAGCAAATGAGCAAATGAGCAAATGAGCAAATGAACAAATGAGCAAATGAGCAAATGAGCAAATGAGAGCAGATGAGCAAATGAGCAAATGAGCAAATGAGCAAATAAGAGCAGATGAGCAAATGAGCAAATGAGCAAATGAGCAAATGAGCAAATGAGCAAATGAACAAATGAGCAAATGAGCAAATGAGCAAATGAGCAAATGAGCAAATGAGCAAATGAACAAATGAGCAAATGAGCAAATGAGCAAATGAGCAAATGAGCGCAAATGAGCAAATGAGCAAATGAGCAAATGAGCAAATGAGCGCAAATGAGCGCAAATGAGCAAATGAGCAAATGAGCAAATGAGCAAATGAGCAAATGAGCAAATGAGCAAATGAGCAAATGAGCAAATGAGCAAATGAGCAAATGAGCAAATGAGCAAATGAGAGCAAATGAGCAAATGAGAGCAAATGAGAGCAAGTGAGAGCGCATGAGCAAATGAGAGCAAATGAGCAAATGAACGCATGAGCGCATGAGCGCATGAGCAAATGAGCAAATGAGCAAATGAGCAAATGAGCAATAGAGCAAAAGAGCAAAAGAGCAAATGAGCAAATGAGCAAATGAGCAAATGAGCAAATGAGCAAATGACCAAATGAGCAAATGAGCAAATGGCCAAATGAGCAAATGGGCAAATGAGCAAATGAGAGCAAATGAGCAAATGAGCAAATGAGCAAATGAGCAAATGAGAGCAAATGAGAGCAAATGAGAGCAAATGAGAGCAAATGAGAGCAAATGAGAGCAAATGAGAGCAAATGAGAGCAAATGAGAGCAAATGAGCAAGAGAGCAAATGAGCAAATGAGCAAATGAGCAAATGAGCAACTGAGCAACTGAGCAAATGAGCAAATGAGCGCAAATGAGCGCAAATGAGCAATTGAGCAAATGAGCAAATGAGCAAATGAGCAAATGAGCAAATAAGCAAATGAGCAAAAGAGCAAAAGAGCAATTGAGCAAATGAGCAAATTAGCAAATGAGCAAATGAGCAAATGGGCAAATGAGCAAATGAGCAAATGAGCAAATGAGCAAATGAGAGCAAATGAGAGCAAATGAGCAAATGAGCACATGAGCACATGAGCACATGAGCAAATGAGCAAATGAGCAAAAGAACAAATGAGAGCAAATGAGAGCAAATGAGAGCAAATGAGCAAATGAGCAAATGAGCAAATGAGCAAATGAGCAAATGAGCAAATGAGCACATGAGCAAATGAGCAAATGAGCAAATGAGCAAATGAGCAAATGAGCAAATGAGCAAATGAGAGCAAATGAGAGCAAATGAGAGCAAATGAGAGCAAATGAGAGCAAATGAGCAAATGAGCATATGAGCAAATGAGCAAATGAGCAAATGAGCAAATGAGCATATGAGCAAATGAGAGCAAATGAGCAAATGAGCAAATGAGCAATAGAGCAAAAGAGCAAAAGAGCAAATGAGCAAATGAGCAAATGAGCAAATGAGCAAATGAGCAAATGACCAAATGAGCAAATGAGCAAATGGCCAAATGAGCAAATGGGCAAATGAGCAAATGAGAGCAAATGAGCAAATGAGCAAATGAGCAAATGAGCAAATGAGAGCAAATGAGAGCAAATGAGAGCAAATGAGAGCAAATGAGAGCAAATGAGAGCAAATGAGAGCAAATGAGAGCAAATGAGAGCAAATGAGCAAGAGAGCAAATGAGCAAATGAGCAAATGAGCAAATGAGCAACTGAGCAACTGAGCAAATGAGCAAATGAGCGCAAATGAGCGCAAATGAGCAATTGAGCAAATGAGCAAATGAGCAAATGAGCAAATGAGCAAATGAGCAAATGAGCAAATAAGCAAATGAGCAAAAGAGCAAAAGAGCAATTGAGCAAATGAGCAAATTAGCAAATGAGCAAATGAGCAAATGGGCAAATGAGCAAATGAGCAAATGAGCAAATGAGCAAATGAGAGCAAATGAGAGCAAATGAGCAAATGAGCACATGAGCACATGAGCACATGAGCAAATGAGCAAATGAGCAAAAGAACAAATGAGAGCAAATGAGAGCAAATGAGAGCAAATGAGAGCAAATGAGCAAATGAGCAAATGAGCAAATGAGCAAATGAGCAAATGAGCACATGAGCAAATGAGCAAATGAGCAAATGAGCAAATGAGCAAATGAGCAAATGAGCAAATGAGCAAATGAGCAAATGGGCAAATGGGAAAATGAGCAAATGGGCAAATGAGCAAATGAGAGCAAATGAGCAAATGAGCAAATGAGCGCAAATGAGCAAATGAGCAAATGAGCAAATGAGCAAATGAGAGCAAATGAGCAAATGAGCAAATGAGCAAATGAGCAAATGAGCAAATGAGCAAATGAGCAAATGGGCAAATGGGCAAATGAGCAAATGGGCAAATGAGCAAATGAGAGCAAATGAGCAAATGAGCAAATGAGCGCAAATGAGCAAATGAGCAAATGGGCAAATGGGCAAATGAGCAAATGGGCAAATGAGCAAATGAGAGCAAATGAGCAAATGAGCAAATGAGCGCAAATGAGCAAATGGGCAAATGAGCAAATGAGAGCAAATGAGCAAATGAGCAAATGAGCAAATGAGAGCAAATGAGAGCAAATGAGAGCAAATGAGAGCAAATGAGAGCAAATGAGAGCAAATGAGAGCAAATGAGAGCAAATGAGAGCAAATGAGAGCAAATGAGCAAGAGAGCAAATGAGCAAATGAGCAACTGAGCAACTGAGCAAATGAGCAAATGAGCGCAAATGAGCGCAAATGAGCGCAAATGAGCAATTGAGCAAATGAGCAAATGAGCAAATGAGCAAATGAGCAAATGAGCAAATGAGCAAATGAGCAAATGAGCAAATGAGCAAATGAGCAAATGAGCAAATGAGCAAATGAGCAAATTAGAGCAAGTGAGAGCAAATGAGAGCAAATGAGGAAATGAGCACATGAGCAAATGAGCCAATGAGCAAATAAGCAAATAAGCAAAAGAGCAAAAGAGCAAAAGAGCAATTGAGCAAATGAGCAAATTAGCAAATGAGCAAATGAGCAAATGGGCAAATGAGCAAATGAGCAAATGAGCAAATGAGCAAATGGGCAAATGAGCAAATGAGCAAATGAGCACATGAGCAAATGAGCAAATGAGCAAAAGAACAAATGAGAGCAAATGAGAGCAAATTAGAGCAAATGAGAGCAAATGAGAGCAAATGAGCAAATGAGCAAATGAGCAAATGAGCAAATGAGCAAATGAGCAAATGAGCAAATGAGAGCAAATGAGAGCAAATGAGAGCAAATGAGAGCAAATGAGAGCAAATGAGCAAATGAGCATATGAGCACATGAGCAAATGAGCAAATGAGAGCAAATGAGAGCAAATGAGCAAATGAGCATATGAGCACATGAGCAAATGAGCAAATGAGCAAATGAGCAAATGAGCAAATGAGCAAATGAGCATATGAGCAAATGAGAGCAAATGAGAGCAAATGAGAGCAAGTGAGAGCAAATGAGAGCAAATGAGAGCAAATGAGCAAATGAGCATATGAGCACATGAGCAAATGAGCAAATGAGCAAATGAGCAAATGAGCAAATGAGCAAATGAGCAAAAGAGCAAAAGAGCAAAAGAGCAAAAGAGCAAAAAAGCAAATGAGCAAATGAGCAAATGAGCAAATGAGCAAATGAGCAAATGAGCAAATGGGCAAATGGGAAAATGAGCAAATGGGCAAATGAGCAAATGAGAGCAAATGAGCAAATGAGCAAATGAGCGCAAATGAGCAAATGAGCAAATGAGCAAATGAGCAAATGAGAGCAAATGAGCAAATGAGCAAATGAGCAAATGAGCAAATGAGCAAATGAGCAAATGAGCAAATGGGCAAATGGGCAAATGAGCAAATGGGCAAATGAGCAAATGAGAGCAAATGAGCAAATGAGCAAATGAGCGCAAATGAGCAAATGAGCAAAAGAGCAAAAGAGCAATTGAGCAAATTAGCAAATGAGCAAATGAGCAAATGGGCAAATGAGCAAATGAGCAAATGAGCAAATGAGCAAATGAGAGCAAATGAGAGCAAATGAGCAAATGAGCACATGAGCACATGAGCACATGAGCAAATGAGCAAATGAGCAAAAGAACAAATGAGAGCAAATGAGAGCAAATTAGAGCAAATGAGAGCAAATGAGCAAATGAGCAAATGAGCAAATGAGCAAATGGCCAAATGAGCAAATGGGCAAATGAGCAAATGAGCAAATGAGAGCAAATGAGCAAATGAGCAAATGAGCAAATGAGAAAATGAGAGCAAATGAGAGCAAATGAGAGCAAATGAGAGCAAATGAGAGCAAATGAGCAATTGAGCAAATGAGCAAATGAGCAAATGAGCAAATGAGCAAATGAACAAATGAGCAAATGAGCAAATGAGCAAATGAGAGCAGATGAGCAAATGAGCAAATGAGCAAATGAGCAAATAAGAGCAGATGAGCAAATGAGCAAATGAGCAAATGAGCAAATGAGCAAATGAGCAAATGAACAAATGAGCAAATGAGCAAATGAGCAAATGAGCAAATGAGCAAATGAGCAAATGAACAAATGAGCAAATGAGCAAATGAGCAAATGAGCAAATGAGCGCAAATGAGCAAATGAGCAAATGAGCAAATGAGCAAATGAGCGCAAATGAGCGCAAATGAGCAAATGAGCAAATGAGCAAATGAGCAAATGAGCAAATGAGCAAATGAGCAAATGAGCAAATGAGCAAATGAGCAAATGAGCAAATGAGCAAATGAGCAAATGAGAGCAAATGAGCAAATGAGAGCAAATGAGAGCAAGTGAGAGCGCATGAGCAAATGAGAGCAAATGAGCAAATGAACGCATGAGCGCATGAGCGCATGAGCAAATGAGCAAATGAGCAAATGAGCAAATGAGCAATAGAGCAAAAGAGCAAAAGAGCAAATGAGCAAATGAGCAAATGAGCAAATGAGCAAATGAGCAAATGACCAAATGAGCAAATGAGCAAATGGCCAAATGAGCAAATGGGCAAATGAGCAAATGAGAGCAAATGAGCAAATGAGCAAATGAGCAAATGAGCAAATGAGAGCAAATGAGAGCAAATGAGAGCAAATGAGAGCAAATGAGAGCAAATGAGAGCAAATGAGAGCAAATGAGCAAGAGAGCAAATGAGCAAATGAGCAAATGAGCAAATGAGCAACTGAGCAACTGAGCAAATGAGGAAATGAGCGCAAATGAGCGCAAATGAGCAATTGAGCAAATGAGCAAATAAGCAAATGAGCAAAAGAGCAAAAGAGCAATTGAGCAAATGAGCAAATTAGCAAATGAGCAAATGAGCAAATGGGCAAATGAGCAAATGAGCAAATGAGCAAATGAGCAAATGAGAGCAAATGAGAGCAAATGAGCAAATGAGCACATGAGCACATGAGCACATGAGCAAATGAGCAAATGAGCAAAAGAACAAATGAGAGCAAATGAGAGCAAATGAGAGCAAATGAGCAAATGAGCAAATGAGCAAATGAGCAAATGAGCAAATGAGCAAATGAGCACATGAGCAAATGAGCAAATGAGCAAATGAGCAAATGAGCAAATGAGCAAATGAGCAAATGAGAGCAAATGAGAGCAAATGAGAGCAAATGAGAGCAAATGAGAGCAAATGAGCAAATGAGCATATGAGCAAATGAGCAAATGAGCAAATGAGCAAATGAGCATATGAGCAAATGAGAGCAAATGAGCAAATGAGCAAATGAGCAATAGAGCAAAAGAGCAAAAGAGCAAATGAGCAAATGAGCAAATGAGCAAATGAGCAAATGAGCAAATGACCAAATGAGCAAATGAGCAAATGGCCAAATGAGCAAATGGGCAAATGAGCAAATGAGAGCAAATGAGCAAATGAGCAAATGAGCAAATGAGCAAATGAGAGCAAATGAGAGCAAATGAGAGCAAATGAGAGCAAATGAGAGCAAATGAGAGCAAATGAGAGCAAATGAGAGCAAATGAGAGCAAATGAGCAAGAGAGCAAATGAGCAAATGAGCAAATGAGCAAATGAGCAACTGAGCAACTGAGCAAATGAGCAAATGAGCGCAAATGAGCGCAAATGAGCAATTGAGCAAATGAGCAAATGAGCAAATGAGCAAATGAGCAAATGAGCAAATGAGCAAATAAGCAAATGAGCAAAAGAGCAAAAGAGCAATTGAGCAAATGAGCAAATTAGCAAATGAGCAAATGAGCAAATGGGCAAATGAGCAAATGAGCAAATGAGCAAATGAGCAAATGAGAGCAAATGAGAGCAAATGAGCAAATGAGCACATGAGCACATGAGCACATGAGCAAATGAGCAAATGAGCAAAAGAACAAATGAGAGCAAATGAGAGCAAATGAGAGCAAATGAGCAAATGAGCAAATGAGCAAATGAGCAAATGAGCAAATGAGCAAATGAGCACATGAGCAAATGAGCAAATGAGCAAATGAGCAAATGAGCAAATGAGCAAATGAGCAAATGAGAGCAAATGAGAGCAAATGAGAGCAAATGAGAGCAAATGAGAGCAAATGAGCAAATGAGCATATGAGCAAATGAGCAAATGAGCAAATGAGCAAATGAGCATATGAGCAAATGAGAGCAAATGAGAGCAAATGAGAGCAAGTGAGAGCAAATGAGAGCAAATGAGCAAATGAGCAAATGAGCATATGAGCACATGAGCAAATGAGCAAATGAGCAAATGAGCAAATGAGCAAATGAGCAAATGAGCAAAAGAGCAAAAGAGCAAAAGAGCAAAAGAGCAAAAAAGCAAATGAGCAAATGAGCAAAAGAGCAAAAGAGCAAATGAGCAAATGAGCAAATGAGCAAATGAGCAAATGAGCAAATGAGCAAATGAGCAAATGAGCAAATGAGCAAATGGCCAAATGAGCAAATGGGCAAATGAGCAAATGAGAGCAAATGAGCAAATGAGCAAATGAGCAAATGAGCAAATGAGCAAATGAGAGCAAATGAGAGCAAATGAGAGCAAATGAGAGCAAATGAGAGCAAATGAGCAAGAGAGCAAATGAGCAAATGAGCAACTGAGCAACTGAGCAAATGAGCAAATGAGCGCAAATGAGCGCAAATGAGCGCAAATGAGCAATTGAGCAAATGAGCAAATGAGCAAATGAGCAAATGAGCAAATGAGCAAATGAGCAAATGAGCAAATGAGCAAATGAGCAAATTAGAGCAAGTGAGAGCAAATGAGAGCAAATGAGGAAATGAGCACATGAGCAAATGAGCCAATGAGCAAATAAGCAAATGAGCAAAAGAGCAAAAGAGCAATTGAGCAAATGAGCAAATTAGCAAATGAGCAAATGAGCAAATGGGCAAATGAGCAAATGAGCAAATGAGCAAATGAGAGCAAATGAGAGCAAATGAGCAAATGAGCACATGAGCACATGAGCACATGAGCGAATGAGCAAATGAGCAAAAGAACAAATTAGAGCAAATGAGAGCAAATTAGAGCAAATGAGAGCAAATGAGCAAATGAGCAAATGAGCAAATGAGCAAATGAGCACATGAGCAAATGAGCAAATGAGCAAATGAGCAAATGAGCAAATGAGCAAATGAGCAAATGAGCAAATGAGAGCAAATGAGAGCAAATGAGAGCAAATGAGAGCAAATGAGAGCAAATGAGCAAATGAGCATATGAGCACATGAGCAAATGAGCAAATGAGCAAATGAGCAAATGAGCAAATGAGCAAATGAGCATATGAGCAAATGAGAGCAAATGAGAGCAAATGAGAGCAAGTGAGAGCAAATGAGAGCAAATGAGAGCAAATGAGCAAATGAGCATATGAGCACATGAGCAAATGAGCAAATGGCCAAATGAGCAAATGGGCAAATGAGCAAATGAGAGCAAATGAGCAAATGAGCAAATGAGCAAATGAGCAAATGAGCAAATGAGAGCAAATGAGAGCAAATGAGAGCAAATGAGAGCAAATGAGAGCAAATGAGAGCAAATGAGAGCAAATGAGAGCAAATGAGCAAGAGAGCAAATGAGCAAATGAGCAACTGAGCAACTGAGCAAATGAGCAAATGAGCGCAAATGAGCGCAAATGAGCGCAAATGAGCAATTGAGCAAATGAGCAAATGAGCAAATGAGCAAATGAGCAAATGAGCAAATGAGCAAATGAGCAAATGAGCAAATGAGCAAATTAGAGCAAGTGAGAGCAAATGAGAGCAAATGAGGAAATGAGCACATGAGCAAATGAGCCAATGAGCAAATAAGCAAATGAGCAAAAGAGCAAAAGAGCAATTGAGCAAATGAGCAAATTAGCAAATGAGCAAATGAGCAAATGAGCAAATGAGCAAATGAGAGCAAATGAGAGCAAATGAGCACATGAGCACATGAGCACATGAGCAAATGAGCAAATGAGCAAAAGAACAAATGAGAGCAATTGAGAGCAAATTAGAGCAAATGAGAGCAAATGAGCAAATGAGCAAATGAGCAAATGAGCAAATGAGCAAATGAGAGCAAATGAGAGCAAATGAGAGCAAATGAGAGCAAATGAGAGCAAATGAGCAAATGAGCATATGAGCACATGAGCAAATGAGCAAATGAGCAAATGAGCAAATGAGCAAATGAGCAAATGAGCATATGAGCAAATGAGAGCAAATGAGAGCAAATGAGAGCAAGTGAGAGCAAATGAGAGCAAATGAGAGCAAATGAGCAAATGAGCATATGAGCACATGAGCAAATGAGCAAATGAGCAAATGAGCAAATGAGCAAATGAGCAAATGAGCAAAAGAGCAAAAGAGCAAAAGAGCAAAAGAGCAAAAAGCAAATGAGCAAATGAGCAAATGAGCAAATGAGCAAATGAGCAAATGGGCAAATGGGAAAATGAGCAAATGGGCAAATGAGCAAATGAGAGCAAATGAGCAAATGAGCAAATGGGCGCAAATGAGCAAATGAGCAAATGAGCAAATGAGCAAATGAGCAAATTAGCAAATGAGCAAATGAGCAAATGAGCAAATGAGCAAATGAGCAAATGAGCAAATGGGCAAATGGGCAAATGAGCAAATGGGCAAATGAGCAAATGAGAGCAAATGAGCAAATGAGCAAATGAGCGCAAATGAGCAAATGAGCAAAAGAGCAAAAGAGCAATTGAGCAATTGAGCAAATGAGCAAATTAGCAAATGAGCAAATGAGCAAATGGGCAAATGAGCAAATGAGCAAATGAGCAAATGAGCAAATGAGAGCAAATGAGAGCAAATGAGCACATGAGCACATGAGCACATGAGCAAATGAGCAAATGAGCAAATGAGCAAAAGAACAAATGAGAGCAAATGAGAGCAAATTAGAGCAAATGAGAGCAAATGAGCAAATGAGCAAATGAGCAAATGAGCAAATGAGCAAATGAGCAAATGAGCAAATGAGCAAATGAGCGCAAATGAGCAAATGAGCAAATGAGCAAATGAGCAAATGAGCAAAAGAGCAAAAGAGCAAAAGAGCAAAAGAGCAAAAAAGCAACTGAGCAAATGAGCAAATGAGCGCAAATGAGCGCAAATGAGCGCAAATGAGCAATTGAGCAAATGAGCAAATGAGCAAATGAGCAAATCAGCAAATGAGCAAATGAGCAAATGAGCAAATGAGCAAATGAGCAAATGAGCAAATTAGAGCAAGTGAGAGCAAATGAGAGCAAATGAGGAAATGAGCACATGAGCAAATGAGCCAATGAGCAAATAAGCAAATGAGCAAATGAGCAAAAGAGCAAAAGAGCAAAAGAGCAATTGAGCAAATGAGCAAATTAGCAAATGAGCAAATGAGCAAATGGGCAAATGAGCAAATGAGCAAATGAGCAAATAAGCAAATGAGAGCAAATGAGAGCAAATGAGCAAATGAGCACATGAGCACATGAGCACATGAGCAAATGAGCAAATGAGCAAAAGAACAAATGAGAGCAAATGAGAGCAAATTAGAGCAAATGAGAGCAAATGAGCAAATGAGCAAATGAGCAAATGAGCAAATGGGCAAATGAGCAAATGGGCAAATGAGCAAATGAGCAAATGAGAGCAAATGAGCAAATGAGCAAATGAGAAAATGAGAAAATGAGAGCAAATGAGAGCAAATGAGAGCAAATGAGAGCAAATGAGAGCAAATGAGCAATTGAGCAAATGAGCAAATGAGCAAATGAGCAAATGAACAAATGAGCAAATGAGCAAATGAGCAAATGAGAGCAGATGAGCAAATGAGCAAATGAGCAAATAAGAGCAGATGAGCAAATGAGCAAATGAGCAAATGAGCAAATGAGCAAATGAGCAAATGAACAAATGAGCAAATGAGCAAATGAGCAAATGTGCAAATGAGCGCAAATGAGCAAATGAGCAAATGAGCAAATGAGCAAATGAGCAAATGAGCAAATGAGCGCAAATGAGCGCAAATGAGCAAATGAGCAAATGAGCAAATGAGCAAAAGAACAAATGAGAGCAAATGAGAGCAAATTAGAGCAAATGAGAGCAAATGAGCAAATGAGCAAATGAGCAAATGAGCAAATGGCCAAATGAGCAAATGGCCAAATGAGCAAATGAGCAAATGAGAGCAAATGAGCAAATGAGCAAATGAGCAAATGAGAAAATGAGAGCAAATGAGAGCAAATGAGAGCAAATGAGAGCAAATGAGAGCAAATGAGCAATTGAGCAAATGAGCAAATGAGCAAATGAGCAAATGAACAAATGAGCAAATGAGCAAATGAGCAAATGAGCAAATGAGCAAATGAGCAAATGAGCAAATGAGCAAATAAGAGCAGATGAGCAAATGAGCAAATGAGCAAATGAGCAAATGAGCAAATGAGCAAATGAACAAATGAGCAAATGAGCAAATGAGCAAATGAGCAAATGAGCAAATGAGCAAAAGAGCAAAAGAGCAAAAGAGCAAAAGAGCAAAAAAGCAAATGAGCAAATGAGCAAAAGAGCAAAAGAGCAAATGAGCAAATGAGCAAATGAGCAAATGAGCAAATGAGCAAATGAGCAAATGAGCAAATGAGCAAATGAGCAAATGGCCAAATGAGCAAATGGGCAAATGAGCAAATGAGAGCAAATGAGCAAATGAGCAAATGAGCAAATGAGCAAATGAGCAAATGAGAGCAAATGAGAGCAAATGAGAGCAAATGAGAGCAAATGAGAGCAAATGAGAGCAAATGAGAGCAAATGAGAGCAAATGAGCAAGAGAGCAAATGAGCAAATGAGCAACTGAGCAACTGAGCAAATGAGCAAATGAGCGCAAATGAGCGCAAATGAGCGCAAATGAGCAATTGAGCAAATGAGCAAATGAGCAAATGAGCAAATGAGCAAATGAGCAAATGAGCAAATGAGCAAATGAGCAAATGAGCAAATTAGAGCAAGTGAGAGCAAATGAGAGCAAATGAGGAAATGAGCACATGAGCAAATGAGCCAATGAGCAAATAAGCAAATGAGCAAAAGAGCAAAAGAGCAATTGAGCAAATGAGCAAATTAGCAAATGAGCAAATGAGCAAATGGGCAAATGAGCAAATGAGCAAATGAGCAAATGAGAGCAAATGAGAGCAAATGAGCAAATGAGCACATGAGCACATGAGCACATGAGCAAATGAGCAAATGAGCAAAAGAACAAATGAGAGCAAATGAGAGCAAATTAGAGCAAATGAGAGCAAATGAGCAAATGAGCAAATGAGCAAATGAGCAAATGAGCACATGAGCAAATGAGCAAATGAGCAAATGAGCAAATGAGCAAATGAGCAAATGAGCAAATGAGCAAATGAGAGCAAATGAGAGCAAATGAGAGCAAATGAGAGCAAATGAGAGCAAATGAGCAAATGAGCATATGAGCACATGAGCAAATGAGCAAATGAGCAAATGAGCAAATGAGCAAATGAGCAAATGAGCATATGAGCAAATGAGAGCAAATGAGAGCAAATGAGAGCAAGTGAGAGCAAATGAGAGCAAATGAGAGCAAATGAGCAAATGAGCATATGAGCACATGAGCAAATGAGCAAATGAGCAAATGAGCAAATGAGCAAATGAGCAAATGAGCAAAGGAGCAAATGAGCAAATGAGCAAATGAGCAAATGGCCAAATGAGCAAATGGGCAAATGAGCAAATGAGAGCAAATGAGCAAATGAGCAAATGAGCAAATGAGCAAATGAGCAAATGAGAGCAAATGAGAGCAAAAGAGAGCAAATGAGAGCAAATGAGAGCAAATGAGAGCAAATGAGAGCAAATGAGAGCAAATGAGCAAGAGAGCAAATGAGCAAATGAGCAACTGAGCAACTGAGCAAATGAGCAAATGAGCGCAAATGAGCGCAAATGAGCGCAAAAGAGCAATTGAGCAAATGAGCAAATGAGCAAATGAGCAAATGAGCAAATGAGCAAATGAGCAAATGAGCAAATGAGCAAATGAGCAAATTAGAGCAAGTGAGAGCAAATGAGAGCAAATGAGGAAATGAGCACATGAGCAAATGAGCCAATGAGCAAATAAGCAAATGAGCAAAAGAGCAAAAGAGCAATTGAGCAAATGAGCAAATTAGCAAATGAGCAAATGAGCAAATGAGCAAATGAGCAAATGAGAGCAAATGAGAGCAAATGAGCAAATGAGCACATGAGCACATGAGCACATGAGCAAATGAGCAAATGAGCAAAAGAACAAATGAGAGCAATTGAGAGCAAATTAGAGCAAATGAGAGCAAATGAGCAAATGAGCAAATGAGCAAATGAGCAAATGAGCAAATGAGAGCAAATGAGAGCAAATGAGAGCAAATGAGAGCAAATGAGAGCAAATGAGCAAATGAGCATATGAGCACATGAGCAAATGAGCAAATGAGCAAATGAGCAAATGAGCAAATGAGCAAATGAGCATATGAGCAAATGAGAGCAAATGAGAGCAAATGAGAGCAAGTGAGAGCAAATGAGAGCAAATGAGAGCAAATGAGCAAATGAGCATATGAGCACATGAGCAAATGAGCAAATGAGCAAATGAGCAAATGAGCAAATGAGCAAATGAGCAAAAGAGCAAAAGAGCAAAAGAGCAAAAGAGCAAAAAAGCAAATGAGCAAATGAGCAAATGAGCAAATGAGCAAATGAGCAAATGGGCAAATGGGAAAATGAGCAAATGGGCAAATGAGCAAATGAGAGCAAATGAGCAAATGAGCAAATGGGCGCAAATGAGCAAATGAGCAAATGAGCAAATGAGCAAATGAGCAAATTAGCAAATGAGCAAATGAGCAAATGAGCAAATGAGCAAATGAGCAAATGAGCAAATGGGCAAATGGGCAAATGAGCAAATGGGCAAATGAGCAAATGAGAGCAAATGAGCAAATGAGCAAATGAGCGCAAATGAGCAAATGAGCAAAAGAGCAAAAGAGCAATTGAGCAATTGAGCAAATGAGCAAATTAGCAAATGAGCAAATGAGCAAATGGGCAAATGAGCAAATGAGCAAATGAGCAAATGAGCAAATGAGAGCAAATGAGAGCAAATGAGCAAATGAGCACATGAGCACATGAGCACATGAGCAAATGAGCAAATGAGCAAAAGAACAAATGAGAGCAAATGAGAGCAAATTAGAGCAAATGAGAGCAAATGAGCAAATGAGCAAATGAGCAAATGAGCAAATGAGCAAATGAGCAAATGAGCGCAAATGAGCAAATGAGCAAATGAGCAAATGAGCAAATGAGCAAAAGAGCAAAAGAGCAAAAGAGCAAAAGAGCAAAAAAGCAACTGAGCAAATGAGCAAATGAGCGCAAATGAGCGCAAATGAGCGCAAATGAGCAATTGAGCAAATGAGCAAATGAGCAAATGAGCAAATGAGCAAATGAGCAAATGAGCAAATGAGCAAATGAGCAAATTAGAGCAAGTGAGAGCAAATGAGAGCAAATGAGGAAATGAGCACATGAGCAAATGAGCCAATGAGCAAATAAGCAAATGAGCAAATGAGCAAAAGAGCAAAAGAGCAAAAGAGCAATTGAGCAAATGAGCAAATTAGCAAATGAGCAAATGAGCAAATGGGCAAATGAGCAAATGAGCAAATGAGCAAATGAGCAAATGAGAGCAAATGAGAGCAAATGAGCAAATGAGCACATGAGCACATGAGCACATGAGCAAATGAGCAAATGAGCAAAAGAACAAATGAGAGCAAATGAGAGCAAATTAGAGCAAATGAGAGCAAATGAGCAAATGAGCAAATGAGCAAATGAGCAAATGGGCAAATGAGCAAATGGGCAAATGAGCAAATGAGCAAATGAGAGCAAATGAGCAAATGAGCAAATGAGAAAATGAGAAAATGAGAGCAAATGAGAGCAAATGAGAGCAAATGAGAGCAAATGAGAGCAAATGAGCAATTGAGCAAATGAGCAAATGAGCAAATGAACAAATGAGCAAATGAGCAAATGAGCAAATGAGAGCAGATGAGCAAATGAGCAAATGAGCAAATAAGAGCAGATGAGCAAATGAGCAAATGAGCAAATGAGCAAATGAGCAAATGAGCAAATGAGCAAATGAACAAATGAGCAAATGAGCAAATGAGCAAATGTGCAAATGAGCGCAAATGAGCAAATGAGCAAATGAGCAAATGAGCAAATGAGCAAATGAGCAAATGAGCGCAAATGAGCGCAAATGAGCAAATGAGCAAATGAGCAAATGAGCAAAAGAACAAATGAGAGCAAATGAGAGCAAATTAGAGCAAATGAGAGCAAATGAGCAAATGAGCAAATGAGCAAATGAGCAAATGGCCAAATGAGCAAATGGCCAAATGAGCAAATGAGCAAATGAGAGCAAATGAGCAAATGAGCAAATGAGCAAATGAGAAAATGAGAGCAAATGAGAGCAAATGAGAGCAAATGAGAGCAAATGAGAGCAAATGAGCAATTGAGCAAATGAGCAAATGAGCAAATGAGCAAATGAACAAATGAGCAAATGAGCAAATGAGCAAATGAGCAAATGAGCAAATGAGCAAATGAGCAAATGAGCAAATAAGAGCAGATGAGCAAATGAGCAAATGAGCAAATGAGCAAATGAGCAAATGAGCAAATGAACAAATGAGCAAATGAGCAAATGAGCAAATGAGCAAATGAGCGCAAATGAGCAAATCAGCAAATGAGCAAATGAGCAAATGATCAAATGAGCAAATGAGCGCAAATGAGCGCAAATGAGCAAATGAGCAAATGAGCAAATGAGCAAATGAGCAAATGAGCAAATGAGCAAATGAGCAAATGAGCAAATGAGCAAATGAGCAAATGAGCAAATGAGCAAATGAGCAAATGAGCAAATGAGCAAATGAGAGCAAATGAGAGCAAATGAGAGCAAATGAGAGCAAGTGAGAGCAAATGAGAGCAAGTGAGAGCAAATGAGAGCAAATGAGAGCAAATGAGCAAATGAACGCATGAGCGCATGAGCGCATGAGCAAATGAGCAAATGAGCAAATGAGCAAATGAGCAAATGAGCAATAGAGCAAAAGAGCAAAAGAGCAAATGAGCAAATGAGCAAATGAGCAAATGAGCAAATGAGCAAATGAGCAAATGAGCAAATGAGCAAATGGCCAAATGAGCAAATGAGCAAATGAGCAAATGAGAGCAAATGAGCAAATGAGCAAATGAGCAAATGAGCAAATGAGCAAATGAGAGCAAATGAGAGCAAATGAGAGCAAATGAGAGCAAATGAGAGCAAATGAGAGCAAATGAGCAAATGAGCAAATGAGCAAATGAGCAAAAGAGCAAAAGAGCAAAAGAGCAAAAGAGCAAAAAAGCAAATGAGCAAATGAGCAAATGAGCAAATGAGCAAATGAGCAAATGGGCAAATGGGCAAATGAGCAAATGGGCAAATGAGCAAATGAGAGCAAATGAGCAAATGAGCAAATGAGCGCAAATGAGCAAATGGGCAAATGAGCAAATGAGAGCAAATGAGCAAATGAGCAAATTAGCAAATGAGCAAATGAGCAAATGAGAGCAAATGAGAGCAAATGAGAGCAAATGAGAGCAAATGAGAGCAAATGAGAGCAAATGAGAGCAAATGAGAGCAAATGAGCAAGAGAGCAAATGAGCAAATGAGCAACTGAGCAACTGAGCAAATGAGCAAATGAGCGCAAATGAGCGCAAATGAGCGCAAATGAGCAATTGAGCAAATGAGCAAATGAGCAAATGAGCAAATGAGCAAATGAGCAAATGAGCAAATGAGCAAATTAGAGCAAGTGAGAGCAAATGAGAGCAAATGAGGAAATGAGCACATGAGCAAATGAGCCAATGAGCAAATAAGCAAATGAGCAAAAGAGCAAAAGAGCAATTGAGCAAATGAGCAAATGAGCAAATGAGCAAATGAGCAAATGGGCAAATGAGCAAATGAGCAAATGAGCAAATGAGCAAATGAGAGCAAATGAGAGCAAATGAGCAAATGAGCACATGAGCACATGAGCACATGAGCAAATGAGCAAAAGAACAAATGAGAGGAAATGAGAGCAAATTAGAGCAAATGAGAGCAAATGAGCAAATGAGCAAATGAGCAAATGAGCAAATGAGCAAATGAGCACATGAGCAAATGAGCAAATGAGCAAATGAGCAAATGAGCAAATGAGCAAATGAGCAAATGAGAGCAAATGAGAGCAAATGAGAGCAAATGAGAGCAAATGAGAGCAAATGAGCAAATGAGCATATGAGCACATGAGCAAATGAGCAAATGAGCAAATGAGCAAATGAGCAAATGAGCAAATGAGCAAATGAGCAAATGAGCAAATGAGCAAATGAGCAAATGAGCAAATGAGCAAATTAGAGCAAGTGAGAGCAAATGAGAGCAAATGAGGAAATGAGCACATGAGCAAATGAGCCAATGAGCAAATAAGCAAATGAGCAAATGAGCAAATGAGCAAATGAGCAAAAGAGCAAAAGAGCAAAAGAGCAAAAGAGCAAAAAAGCAACTGAGCAAATGAGCAAATGAGCGCAAATGAGCGCAAATGAGCAATTGAGCAAATGAGCAAATGAGCAAATGAGCAAATGAGCAAATGAGCAAATGAGCAAATGAGCAAATGAGCAAATGAGCAAATGAGCAAATTAGAGCAAGTGAGAGCAAATGAGAGCAAATGAGGAAATGAGCACATGAGCAAATGAGCCAATGAGCAAATAAGCAAATGAGCAAATGAGCAAAAGAGCAAAAGAGCAAAAGAGCAATTGAGCAAATGAGCAAATTAGCAAATGAGCAAATGAGCAAATGGGCAAATGAGCAAATGAGCAAATGAGCAAATGAGCAAATGAGAGCAAATGAGAGCAAATGAGCAAATGAGCACATGAGCACATGAGCACATGAGCAAATGAGCAAATGAGCAAAAGAACAAATGAGAGCAAATGAGAGCAAATTAGAGCAAATTAGAGCAAATGAGCAAATGAGCAAATGAGCAAATGAGCAAATGGGCAAATGAGCAAATGGGCAAATGAGCAAATGAGCAAATGAGAGCAAATGAGCAAATGAGCAAATGAGAAAATGAGAAAATGAGAGCAAATGAGAGCAAATGAGAGCAAATGAGAGCAAATGAGAGCAAATGAGCAATTGAGCAAATGAGCAAATGAGCAAATGAGCAAATGAACAAATGAGCAAATGAGCAAATGAGCAAATGAGAGCAGATGAGCAAATGAGCAAATGAGCAAATAAGAGCAGATGAGCAAATGAGCAAATGAGCAAATGAGCAAATGAGCAAATGAGCAAATGAACAAATGAGCAAATGAGCAAATGAGCAAATGTGCAAATGAGCGCAAATGAGCAAATGAGCAAATGAGCAAATGAGCAAATGAGCAAATGAGCGCAAATGAGCGCAAATGAGCAAATGAGCAAATGAGCAAATGAGCAAATGAGCAAATGAGCAAATGAGCAAATGAGCAAATGAGCAAATGAGCAAATGAGCAAATGAGCAAATGAGCAAATGAGCAAATGAGCAAATGAGCAAATGAGAGCAAATGAGAGCAAATGAGAGCAAATGAGAGCAAGTGAGAGCAAATGAGAGCAAATGAGAGCAAATGAGCAAATGAACGCATGAGCGCATGAGCAAATGAGCAAATGAGCAAATGAGCAAATGAGCAAATGAGCAATAGAGCAAAAGAGCAAAAGAGCAAATGAGCAAATGAGCAAATGAGCAAATGAGCAAATGAGCAAATGAGCAAATGAGCAAATGAGCAAATGGCCAAATGAGCAAATGGGCAAATGAGCAAATGAGAGCAAATGAGCAAATGAGCAAATGAGCAAATGAGCAAATGAGCAAATGAGAGCAAATGAGAGCAAATGAGAGCAAATGAGAGCAAATGAGAGCAAATGAGAGCAAATGAGAGCAAATGAGAGCAAATGAGCAAGAGAGCAAATGAGCAAATGAGCAACTGAGCAACTGAGCAAATGAGCAAATGAGCGCAAATGAGTGCAAATGAGCAATTGAGCAAATGAGCAAATGACCAAATGAGCAAATGAGCAAATGAGCAAATGAGAGCAGATGAGCAAATGAGCAAATGAGCAAATGAGCAAATAAGAGCAAATGAGCAAATGAGCAAATGAGCAAATTAGAGCAAGTGAGAGCAAATGAGAGCAAATGAGGAAATGAGCACATGAGCAAATGAGCCAATGAGCAAATAAGCAAATGAGCAAATGAGCAAAAGAGCAAAAGAGCAAAAGAGCAATTGAGCAAATGAGCAAATTAGCAAATGAGCAAATGAGCAAATGGGCAAATGAGCAAATGAGCAAATGAGCAAATGAGCAAATGAGAGCAAATGAGAGCAAATGAGCAAATGAGCACATGAGCACATGAGCACATGAGCAAATGAGCAAATGAGCAAAAGAACAAATGAGAGCAAATGAGAGCAAATTAGAGCAAATGAGAGCAAATGAGCAAATGAGCAAATGAGCAAATGAGCAAATGGGCAAATGAGCAAATGGGCAAATGAGCAAATGAGCAAATGAGAGCAAATGAGCAAATGAGCAAATGAGAAAATGAGAAAATGAGAGCAAATGAGAGCAAATGAGAGCAAATGAGAGCAAATGAGAGCAAATGAGCAATTGAGCAAATGAGCAAATGAGCAAATGAACAAATGAGCAAATGAGCAAATGAGCAAATGAGAGCAGATGAGCAAATGAGCAAATGAGCAAATAAGAGCAGATGAGCAAATGAGCAAATGAGCAAATGAGCAAATGAGCAAATGAGCAAATGAGCAAATGAGCAAATGAGCAAATGAGCAAATGAGCAAATGAGCGCAAATGAGCGCAAATGAGCAAATGAGCAAATGAGCAAATGAGCAAATGAGCGCAAATGAGCGCAAATGAGCAAATGAGCAAATGAGCAAATGAGCAAATGAGCAAATGAGCAAATGAGCAAATGAGCAAATGAGCAAATGAGCAAATGAGAGCAAATGAGCAAATGAGAGCAAATGAGAGTAAGTGAGAGCAAATGAGAGCAAATGAGAGCAAATGAGCAAATGAACGCATGAGCGCATGAGCGCATGAGCAAATGAGCAAATGAGCAAATGAGCAAATGAGCAATAGAGCAAAAGAGCAAAAGAGCAAATGAGCAAATGAGCAAATGAGCAAATGAGCAAATGAGCAAATGAGCAAATGAGCAAATGAGCAAATGGCCAAATGAGCAAATGGGCAAATGAGCAAATGAGAGCAAATGAGCAAATGAGCAAATAAGCAAATGAGCAAATGAGAGCAAATGAGAGCAAATGAGAGCAAATGAGAGCAAATGAGAGCAAATGAGAGCAAATGAGAGCAAATGAGAGCAAATGAGAGCAAATGAGCAAGAGAGCAAATGAGCAAATGAGCAAATGAGCAAATGAGCAACTGAGCAACTGAGCAAATGAGCAAATGAGCGCAAATGAGCGCAAATGAGCAATTGAGCAAATGAGAGCAAATGAGGAAATGAGCACATGAGCAAATGAGCCAATGAGCAAATAAGCAAATGAGCAAAAGAGCAAAAGAGCAATTGAGCAAATGAGCAAATTAGCAAATGAGCAAATGAGCAAATGGGCAAATGAGCAAATGAGCAAATGAGCAAATGAGCAAATGAGAGCAAATGAGAGCAAATGAGCAAATGAGCACATGAGCACATGAGCACATGAGCAAATGAGCAAATGAGCAAAAGAGCAAATGAGAGCAAATGAGAGCAAATGAGAGCAAATGAGAGCAAATGAGCAATTGAGCAAATGAGCAAATGAGCAAATGAGCAAATGAACAAATGAGCAAATGAGCAAATGAGCAAATGAGAGCAGATGAGCAAATGAGCAAATGAGCAAATAAGAGCAGATGAGCAAATGAGCAAATGAGCAAATGAGCAAATGAGCGCAAATGAGCAAATGAGCAAATGAGCAAATGAGCAAATGAGCAAATGAGCAAATGAGCGCAAATGAGCGCAAATGAGCAAATGAGCGCAAATGAGCGCAAATGAGCAAATGAGCAAATGAGCAAATGAGCAAATGAGCAAATGAGCAAATGAGCAAATGAGCAAATGAGCAAATGAGCAAATGAGCAAATGAGCAAATGAGCAAATGAGCAAATGAGAGCAAATGAGCAAATGAGAGCAAATGAGAGTAAGTGAGAGCAAATGAGAGCAAATGAGAGCAAATGAGCAAATGAACGCATGAGCGCATGAGCGCATGAGCAAATGAGCAAATGAGCAAATGAGCAAATGAGCAATAGAGCAAAAGAGCAAAAGAGCAAATGAGCAAATGAGCAAATGAGCAAATGAGCAAATGAGCAAATGAGCAAATGAACAAATGAGCAAATGAGCAAATGAGCAAATGTGCAAATGAGCGCAAATGAGCAAATGAGCAAATGAGCAAATGAGCAAATGAGCAAATGAGCAAATGAGCGCAAATGAGCGCAAATGAGCAAATGAGCAAATGAGCAAATGAGCAAAAGAACAAATGAGAGCAAATGAGAGCAAATTAGAGCAAATGAGAGCAAATGAGCAAATGAGCAAATGAGCAAATGAGCAAATGGCCAAATGAGCAAATGGCCAAATGAGCAAATGAGCAAATGAGAGCAAATGAGCAAATGAGCAAATGAGCAAATGAGAAAATGAGAGCAAATGAGAGCAAATGAGAGCAAATGAGAGCAAATGAGAGCAAATGAGCAATTGAGCAAATGAGCAAATGAGCAAATGAGCAAATGAACAAATGAGCAAATGAGCAAATGAGCAAATGAGCAAATGAGCAAATGAGCAAATGAGCAAATGAGCAAATGAGCAAATAAGAGCAGATGAGCAAATGAGCAAATGAGCAAATGAGCAAATGAGCAAATGAGCAAATGAACAAATGAGCAAATGAGCAAATGAGCAAATGAGCAAATGAGCAAATGAGCAAAAGAGCAAAAGAGCAAAAGAGCAAAAGAGCAAAAAAGCAAATGAGCAAATGAGCAAAAGAGCAAAAGAGCAAATGAGCAAATGAGCAAATGAGCAAATGAGCAAATGAGCAAATGAGCAAATGAGCAAATGAGCAAATGAGCAAATGGCCAAATGAGCAAATGGGCAAATGAGCAAATGAGAGCAAATGAGCAAATGAGCAAATGAGCAAATGAGCAAATGAGCAAATGAGAGCAAATGAGAGCAAATGAGAGCAAATGAGAGCAAATGAGAGCAAATGAGAGCAAATGAGAGCAAATGAGAGCAAATGAGCAAGAGAGCAAATGAGCAAATGAGCAACTGAGCAACTGAGCAAATGAGCAAATGAGCGCAAATGAGCGCAAATGAGCGCAAATGAGCAATTGAGCAAATGAGCAAATGAGCAAATGAGCAAATGAGCAAATGAGCAAATGAGCAAATGAGCAAATGAGCAAATGAGCAAATTAGAGCAAGTGAGAGCAAATGAGAGCAAATGAGGAAATGAGCACATGAGCAAATGAGCCAATGAGCAAATAAGCAAATGAGCAAAAGAGCAAAAGAGCAATTGAGCAAATGAGCAAATTAGCAAATGAGCAAATGAGCAAATGGGCAAATGAGCAAATGAGCAAATGAGCAAATGAGAGCAAATGAGAGCAAATGAGCAAATGAGCACATGAGCACATGAGCACATGAGCAAATGAGCAAATGAGCAAAAGAACAAATGAGAGCAAATGAGAGCAAATTAGAGCAAATGAGAGCAAATGAGCAAATGAGCAAATGAGCAAATGAGCAAATGAGCACATGAGCAAATGAGCAAATGAGCAAATGAGCAAATGAGCAAATGAGCAAATGAGCAAATGAGCAAATGAGAGCAAATGAGAGCAAATGAGAGCAAATGAGAGCAAATGAGAGCAAATGAGCAAATGAGCATATGAGCACATGAGCAAATGAGCAAATGAGCAAATGAGCAAATGAGCAAATGAGCAAATGAGCATATGAGCAAATGAGAGCAAATGAGAGCAAATGAGAGCAAGTGAGAGCAAATGAGAGCAAATGAGAGCAAATGAGCAAATGAGCATATGAGCACATGAGCAAATGAGCAAATGAGCAAATGAGCAAATGAGCAAATGAGCAAATGAGCAAAGGAGCAAATGAGCAAATGAGCAAATGAGCAAATGGCCAAATGAGCAAATGGGCAAATGAGCAAATGAGAGCAAATGAGCAAATGAGCAAATGAGCAAATGAGCAAATGAGCAAATGAGAGCAAGTGAGAGCAAATGAGAGCAAGTGAGAGCAAATGAGAGCAAATGAGAGCAAATGAGCAAATGAACGCATGAGCGCATGAGCGCATGAGCGCATGAGCAAATGAGCAAATGAGCAAATGAGCAAATGAGCAAATGAGCAATAGAGCAAAAGAGCAAAAGAGCAAATGAGCAAATGAGCAAATGAGCAAATGAGCAAATGAGCAAATGAGCAAATGAGCAAATGAGCAAATGGCCAAATGAGCAAATGAGCAAATGAGCAAATGAGAGCAAATGAGCAAATGAGCAAATGAGCAAATGAGCAAATGAGCAAATGAGAGCAAATGAGAGCAAATGAGAGCAAATGAGAGCAAATGAGAGCAAATGAGAGCAAATGAGCAAATGAGCAAATGAGCAAATGAGCAAAAGAGCAAAAGAGCAAAAGAGCAAAAGAGCAAAAAAGCAAATGAGCAAATGAGCAAATGAGCAAATGAGCAAATGAGCAAATGAGCAAATGGGCAAATGGGCAAATGAGCAAATGGGCAAATGAGCAAATGAGAGCAAATGAGCAAATGAGCAAATGAGCGCAAATGAGCAAATGGGCAAATGAGCAAATGAGAGCAAATGAGCAAATGAGCAAATTAGCAAATGAGCAAATGAGCAAATGAGAGCAAATGAGAGCAAATGAGAGCAAATGAGAGCAAATGAGAGCAAATGAGAGCAAATGAGAGCAAATGAGAGCAAATGAGCAAGAGAGCAAATGAGCAAATGAGCAACTGAGCAACTGAGCAAATGAGCAAATGAGCGCAAATGAGCGCAAATGAGCGCAAATGAGCAATTGAGCAAATGAGCAAATGAGCAAATGAGCAAATGAGCAAATGAGCAAATGAGCAAATGAGCAAATTAGAGCAAGTGAGAGCAAATGAGAGCAAATGAGGAAATGAGCACATGAGCAAATGAGCCAATGAGCAAATAAGCAAATGAGCAAAAGAGCAAAAGAGCAATTGAGCAAATGAGCAAATGAGCAAATGAGCAAATGAGCAAATGGGCAAATGAGCAAATGAGCAAATGAGCAAATGAGCAAATGAGAGCAAATGAGAGCAAATGAGCAAATGAGCACATGAGCACATGAGCACATGAGCAAATGAGCACATGAGCAAATGAGCAAATGAGCAAATGAGCAAATGAGCAAATGAGCAAATGAGCAAATGAGAGCAAATGAGAGCAAATGAGAGCAAATGAGAGCAAATGAGAGCAAATGAGCAAATGAGCATATGAGCACATGAGCAAATGAGCAAATGAGCAAATGAGCAAATGAGCAAATGAGCAAATGAGCAAATGAGCAAATGAGCAAATGAGCAAATGAGCAAATGAGCAAATGAGCAAATTAGAGCAAGTGAGAGCAAATGAGAGCAAATGAGGAAATGAGCACATGAGCAAATGAGCCAATGAGCAAATAAGCAAATGAGCAAATGAGCAAATGAGCAAATGAGCAAAAGAGCAAAAGAGCAAAAGAGCAAAAGAGCAAAAAAGCAACTGAGCAAATGAGCAAATGAGCGCAAATGAGCGCAAATGAGCGCAAATGAGCAATTGAGCAAATGAGCAAATGAGCAAATGAGCAAATGAGCAAATGAGCAAATGAGCAAATGAGCAAATGAGCAAATGAGCAAATGAGCAAATTAGAGCAAGTGAGAGCAAATGAGAGCAAATGAGGAAATGAGCACATGAGCAAATGAGCCAATGAGCAAATAAGCAAATGAGCAAATGAGCAAAAGAGCAAAAGAGCAAAAGAGCAATTGAGCAAATGAGCAAATTAGCAAATGAGCAAATGAGCAAATGGGCAAATGAGCAAATGAGCAAATGAGCAAATGAGCAAATGAGAGCAAATGAGAGCAAATGAGCAAATGAGCACATGAGCACATGAGCACATGAGCAAATGAGCAAATGAGCAAAAGAACAAATGAGAGCAAATGAGAGCAAATTAGAGCAAATTAGAGCAAATGAGCAAATGAGCAAATGAGCAAATGAGCAAATGGGCAAATGAGCAAATGGGCAAATGAGCAAATGAGCAAATGAGAGCAAATGAGCAAATGAGCAAATGAGAAAATGAGAAAATGAGAGCAAATGAGAGCAAATGAGAGCAAATGAGAGCAAATGAGAGCAAATGAGCAATTGAGCAAATGAGCAAATGAGCAAATGAGCAAATGAACAAATGAGCAAATGAGCAAATGAGCAAATGAGAGCAGATGAGCAAATGAGCAAATGAGCAAATAAGAGCAGATGAGCAAATGAGCAAATGAGCAAATGAGCAAATGAGCAAATGAGCAAATGAACAAATGAGCAAATGAGCAAATGAGCAAATGTGCAAATGAGCGCAAATGAGCAAATGAGCAAATGAGCAAATGAGCAAATGAGCAAATGAGCGCAAATGAGCGCAAATGAGCAAATGAGCAAATGAGCAAATGAGCAAATGAGCAAATGAGCAAATGAGCAAATGAGCAAATGAGCAAATGAGCAAATGAGCAAATGAGCAAATGAGCAAATGAGCAAATGAGCAAATGAGCAAATGAGAGCAAATGAGCAAATGAGAGCAAATGAGAGCAAGTGAGAGCAAATGAGAGCAAATGAGAGCAAATGAGCAAATGAACGCATGAGCGCATGAGCAAATGAGCAAATGAGCAAATGAGCAAATGAGCAAATGAGCAATAGAGCAAAAGAGCAAAAGAGCAAATGAGCAAATGAGCAAATGAGCAAATGAGCAAATGAGCAAATGAGCAAATGAGCAAATGAGCAAATGGCCAAATGAGCAAATGGGCAAATGAGCAAATGAGAGCAAATGAGCAAATGAGCAAATGAGCAAATGAGCAAATGAGCAAATGAGAGCAAATGAGAGCAAATGAGAGCAAATGAGAGCAAATGAGAGCAAATGAGAGCAAATGAGAGCAAATGAGAGCAAATGAGCAAGAGAGCAAATGAGCAAATGAGCAACTGAGCAACTGAGCAAATGAGCAAATGAGCGCAAATGAGTGCAAATGAGCAATTGAGCAAATGAGCAAATGACCAAATGAGCAAATGAGCAAATGAGCAAATGAGAGCAGATGAGCAAATGAGCAAATGAGCAAATGAGCAAATAAGAGCAAATGAGCAAATGAGCAAATGAGCAAATTAGAGCAAGTGAGAGCAAATGAGAGCAAATGAGGAAATGAGCACATGAGCAAATGAGCCAATGAGCAAATAAGCAAATGAGCAAATGAGCAAAAGAGCAAAAGAGCAAAAGAGCAATTGAGCAAATGAGCAAATTAGCAAATGAGCAAATGAGCAAATGGGCAAATGAGCAAATGAGCAAATGAGCAAATGAGCAAATGAGAGCAAATGAGAGCAAATGAGCAAATGAGCACATGAGCACATGAGCACATGAGCAAATGAGCAAATGAGCAAAAGAACAAATGAGAGCAAATGAGAGCAAATTAGAGCAAATGAGAGCAAATGAGCAAATGAGCAAATGAGCAAATGAGCAAATGGGCAAATGAGCAAATGGGCAAATGAGCAAATGAGCAAATGAGAGCAAATGAGCAAATGAGCAAATGAGAAAATGAGAAAATGAGAGCAAATGAGAGCAAATGAGAGCAAATGAGAGCAAATGAGAGCAAATGAGCAATTGAGCAAATGAGCAAATGAGCAAATGAGCAAATGAACAAATGAGCAAATGAGCAAATGAGCAAATGAGAGCAGATGAGCAAATGAGCAAATGAGCAAATAAGAGCAGATGAGCAAATGAGCAAATGAGCAAATGAGCAAATGAGCGCAAATGAGCAAATGAGCAAATGAGCAAATGAGCAAATGAGCAAATGAGCAAATGAGCGCAAATGAGCGCAAATGAGCAAATGAGCAAATGAGCAAATGAGCAAATGAGCGCAAATGAGCGCAAATGAGCAAATGAGCAAATGAGCAAATGAGCAAATGAGCAAATGAGCAAATGAGCAAATGAGCAAATGAGCAAATGAGCAAATGAGCAAATGAGCAAATGAGCAAATGAGCAAATGAGAGCAAATGAGCAAATGAGAGCAAATGAGAGTAAGTGAGAGCAAATGAGAGCAAATGAGAGCAAATAAGCAAATGAACGCATGAGCGCATGAGCGCATGAGCAAATGAGCAAATGAGCAAATGAGCAAATGAGCAATAGAGCAAAAGAGCAAAAGAGCAAATGAGCAAATGAGCAAATGAGCAAATGAGCAAATGAGCAAATGAGCAAATGAGCAAATGAGCAAATGGCCAAATGAGCAAATGGGCAAATGAGCAAATGAGAGCAAATGAGCAAATGAGCAAATGAGCAAATGAGCAAATGAGAGCAAATGAGAGCAAATGAGAGCAAATGAGAGCAAATGAGAGCAAATGAGAGCAAATGAGAGCAAATGAGAGCAAATGAGAGCAAATGAGCAAGAGAGCAAATGAGCAAATGAGCAAATGAGCAAATGAGCAACTGAGCAACTGAGCAAATGAGCAAATGAGCGCAAATGAGCGCAAATGAGCAATTGAGCAAATGAGAGCAAATGAGGAAATGAGCACATGAGCAAATGAGCCAATGAGCAAATAAGCAAATGAGCAAAAGAGCAAAAGAGCAATTGAGCAAATGAGCAAATTAGCAAATGAGCAAATGAGCAAATGGGCAAATGAGCAAATGAGCAAATGAGCAAATGAGCAAATGAGAGCAAATGAGAGCAAATGAGCAAATGAGCACATGAGCACATGAGCACATGAGCAAATGAGCAAATGAGCAAAAGAACAAATAAGAGCAAATGAGAGCAAATTAGAGCAAATGAGAGCAAATGAGCAAATGAGCAAATGAGCAAATGAGCAAATGAGCAAATGAGCACATGAGCAAATGAGCAAATGAGCAAATGAGCAAATGAGCAAATGAGCAAATGAGTAAATGAGCAAATGAGCAAATGAGCAAATGAGCAAATGAGCAAATTAGAGCAAGTGAGAGCAAATGAGAGCAAATGAGGAAATGAGCACATGAGCAAATGAGCCAATGAGCAAATAAGCAAATGAGCAAATGAGCAAATGAGCAAATGAGCAAAAGAGCAAAAGAGCAAAAGAGCAAAAGAGCAAAAAAGCAACTGAGCAAATGAGCAAATGAGCGCAAATGAGCGCAAATGAGCGCAAATGAGCAATTGAGCAAATGAGCAAATGAGCAAATGAGCAAATGAGCAAATGAGCAAATGAGCAAATGAGCAAATGAGCAAATGAGCAAATTAGAGCAAATTAGAGCAAGTGAGAGCAAATGAGAGCAAATGAGCAAATGAGCAAATGGCCAAATGAGCAAATGGGCAAATGAGCAAATGAGAGCAAATGAGCAAATGAGCAAATGAGCAAATGAGCAAATGAGCAAATGAGAGCAAATGAGAGCAAATGAGAGCAAATGAGAGCAAATGAGAGCAAATGAGAGCAAATGAGAGCAAATGAGAGCAAATGAGCAAGAGAGCAAATGAGCAAATGAGCAACTGAGCAACTGAGCAAATGAGCAAATGAGCGCAAATGAGTGCAAATGAGCAATTGAGCAAATGAGCAAATGACCAAATGAGCAAATGAGCAAATGAGCAAATGAGAGCAGATGAGCAAATGAGCAAATGAGCAAATGAGCAAATAAGAGCAAATGAGCAAATGAGCAAATGAGCAAATTAGAGCAAGTGAGAGCAAATGAGAGCAAATGAGGAAATGAGCACATGAGCAAATGAGCCAATGAGCAAATAAGCAAATGAGCAAATGAGCAAAAGAGCAAAAGAGCAAAAGAGCAATTGAGCAAATGAGCAAATTAGCAAATGAGCAAATGAGCAAATGGGCAAATGAGCAAATGAGCAAATGAGCAAATGAGCAAATGAGAGCAAATGAGAGCAAATGAGCAAATGAGCACATGAGCACATGAGCACATGAGCAAATGAGCAAATGAGCAAAAGAACAAATGAGAGCAAATGAGAGCAAATTAGAGCAAATGAGAGCAAATGAGCAAATGAGCAAATGAGCAAATGAGCAAATGGGCAAATGAGCAAATGGGCAAATGAGCAAATGAGCAAATGAGAGCAAATGAGCAAATGAGCAAATGAGAAAATGAGAAAATGAGAGCAAATGAGAGCAAATGAGAGCAAATGAGAGCAAATGAGAGCAAATGAGCAATTGAGCAAATGAGCAAATGAGCAAATGAGCAAATGAACAAATGAGCAAATGAGCAAATGAGCAAATGAGAGCAGATGAGCAAATGAGCAAATGAGCAAATAAGAGCAGATGAGCAAATGAGCAAATGAGCAAATGAGCAAATGAGCGCAAATGAGCAAATGAGCAAATGAGCAAATGAGCAAATGAGCAAATGAGCAAATGAGCGCAAATGAGCGCAAATGAGCAAATGAGCAAATGAGCAAATGAGCAAATGAGCGCAAATGAGCGCAAATGAGCAAATGAGCAAATGAGCAAATGAGCAAATGAGCAAATGAGCAAATGAGCAAATGAGCAAATGAGCAAATGAGCAAATGAGCAAATGAGCAAATGAGCAAATGAGCAAATGAGAGCAAATGAGCAAATGAGAGCAAATGAGAGTAAGTGAGAGCAAATGAGAGCAAATGAGAGCAAATGAGCAAATGAACGCATGAGCGCATGAGCGCATGAGCAAATGAGCAAATGAGCAAATGAGCAAATGAGCAATAGAGCAAAAGAGCAAAAGAGCAAATGAGCAAATGAGCAAATGAGCAAATGAGCAAATGAGCAAATGAGCAAATGAGCAAATGAGCAAATGGCCAAATGAGCAAATGGGCAAATGAGCAAATGAGAGCAAATGAGCAAATGAGCAAATGAGCAAATGAGCAAATGAGAGCAAATGAGAGCAAATGAGAGCAAATGAGAGCAAATGAGAGCAAATGAGAGCAAATGAGAGCAAATGAGAGCAAATGAGAGCAAATGAGCAAGAGAGCAAATGAGCAAATGAGCAAATGAGCAAATGAGCAACTGAGCAACTGAGCAAATGAGCAAATGAGCGCAAATGAGCGCAAATGAGCAATTGAGCAAATGAGAGCAAATGAGGAAATGAGCACATGAGCAAATGAGCCAATGAGCAAATAAGCAAATGAGCAAAAGAGCAAATAAGCAAATGAGCAAAAGAGCAAAAGAGCAATTGAGCAAATGAGCAAATTAGCAAATGAGCAAATGAGCAAATGGGCAAATGAGCAAATGAGCAAATGAGCAAATGAGCAAATGAGAGCAAATGAGAGCAAATGAGCAAATGAGCACATGAGCACATGAGCACATGAGCAAATGAGCAAATGAGCAAAAGAACAAATAAGAGCAAATGAGAGCAAATTAGAGCAAATGAGAGCAAATGAGCAAATGAGCAAATGAGCAAATGAGCAAATGAGCAAATGAGCACATGAGCAAATGAGCAAATGAGCAAATGAGCAAATGAGCAAATGAGCAAATGAGTAAATGAGCAAATGAGCAAATGAGCAAATGAGCAAATGAGCAAATTAGAGCAAGTGAGAGCAAATGAGAGCAAATGAGGAAATGAGCACATGAGCAAATGAGCCAATGAGCAAATAAGCAAATGAGCAAATGAGCAAATGAGCAAATGAGCAAAAGAGCAAAAGAGCAAAAGAGCAAAAGAGCAAAAAAGCAACTGAGCAAATGAGCAAATGAGCGCAAATGAGCGCAAATGAGCGCAAATGAGCAATTGAGCAAATGAGCAAATGAGCAAATGAGCAAATGAGCAAATGAGCAAATGAGCAAATGAGCAAATGAGCAAATGAGCAAATTAGAGCAAATTAGAGCAAGTGAGAGCAAATGAGAGCAAATGAGCAAATGAGCAAATGGCCAAATGAGCAAATGGGCAAATGAGCAAATGAGAGCAAATGAGCAAATGAGCAAATGAGCAAATGAGCAAATGAGCAAATGAGAGCAAATGAGAGCAAATGAGAGCAAATGAGAGCAAATGAGAGCAAATGAGAGCAAATGAGAGCAAATGAGAGCAAATGAGCAAGAGAGCAAATGAGCAAATGAGCAACTGAGCAACTGAGCAAATGAGCAAATGAGCGCAAATGAGTGCAAATGAGCAATTGAGCAAATGAGCAAATGACCAAATGAGCAAATGAGCAAATGAGCAAATGAGAGCAGATGAGCAAATGAGCAAATGAGCAAATGAGCAAATAAGAGCAAATGAGCAAATGAGCAAATGAGCAAATTAGAGCAAGTGAGAGCAAATGAGAGCAAATGAGGAAATGAGCACATGAGCAAATGAGCCAATGAGCAAATAAGCAAATGAGCAAATGAGCAAAAGAGCAAAAGAGCAAAAGAGCAATTGAGCAAATGAGCAAATTAGCAAATGAGCAAATGAGCAAATGGGCAAATGAGCAAATGAGCAAATGAGCAAATGAGCAAATGAGAGCAAATGAGAGCAAATGAGCAAATGAGCACATGAGCACATGAGCACATGAGCAAATGAGCAAATGAGCAAAAGAACAAATGAGAGCAAATGAGAGCAAATTAGAGCAAATGAGAGCAAATGAGCAAATGAGCAAATGAGCAAATGAGCAAATGGGCAAATGAGCAAATGGGCAAATGAGCAAATGAGCAAATGAGAGCAAATGAGCAAATGAGCAAATGAGAAAATGAGAAAATGAGAGCAAATGAGAGCAAATGAGAGCAAATGAGAGCAAATGAGAGCAAATGAGCAATTGAGCAAATGAGCAAATGAGCAAATGAGCAAATGAACAAATGAGCAAATGAGCAAATGAGCAAATGAGAGCAGATGAGCAAATGAGCAAATGAGCAAATAAGAGCAGATGAGCAAATGAGCAAATGAGCAAATGAGCAAATGAGCGCAAATGAGCAAATGAGCAAATGAGCAAATGAGCAAATGAGCAAATGAGCAAATGAGCGCAAATGAGCGCAAATGAGCAAATGAGCAAATGAGCAAATGAGCAAATGAGCGCAAATGAGCGCAAATGAGCAAATGAGCAAATGAGCAAATGAGCAAATGAGCAAATGAGCAAATGAGCAAATGAGCAAATGAGCAAATGAGCAAATGAGCAAATGAGCAAATGAGCAAATGAGCAAATGAGAGCAAATGAGCAAATGAGAGCAAATGAGAGTAAGTGAGAGCAAATGAGAGCAAATGAGAGCAAATGAGCAAATGAACGCATGAGCGCATGAGCGCATGAGCAAATGAGCAAATGAGCAAATGAGCAAATGAGCAATAGAGCAAAAGAGCAAAAGAGCAAATGAGCAAATGAGCAAATGAGCAAATGAGCAAATGAGCAAATGAGCAAATGAGCAAATGAGCAAATGGCCAAATGAGCAAATGGGCAAATGAGCAAATGAGAGCAAATGAGCAAATGAGCAAATGAGCAAATGAGCAAATGAGAGCAAATGAGAGCAAATGAGAGCAAATGAGAGCAAATGAGAGCAAATGAGAGCAAATGAGAGCAAATGAGAGCAAATGAGAGCAAATGAGCAAGAGAGCAAATGAGCAAATGAGCAAATGAGCAAATGAGCAACTGAGCAACTGAGCAAATGAGCAAATGAGCGCAAATGAGCGCAAATGAGCAATTGAGCAAATGAGAGCAAATGAGGAAATGAGCACATGAGCAAATGAGCCAATGAGCAAATAAGCAAATGAGCAAAAGAGCAAAAGAGCAATTGAGCAAATGAGCAAATGAGCAAATGAGCAAATGAGCAAATGGGCAAATGAGCAAATGAGCAAATGAGCAAATGAGCAAATGAGAGCAAATGAGAGCAAATGAGCAAATGAGCACATGAGCACATGAGCACATGAGCAAATGAGCAAATGAGCAAAAGAACAAATAAGAGCAAATGAGAGCAAATTAGAGCAAATGAGAGCAAATGAGCAAATGAGCAAATGAGCAAATGAGCAAATGAGCAGATGAGCACATGAGCAAATGAGCAAATGAGCAAATGAGCAAATGAGCAAATGAGCAAATGAGCAAATGAGCAAATGAGCAAATGAGCAAATGAGCAAATGAGCAAATTAGAGCAAGTGAGAGCAAATGAGAGCAAATGAGGAAATGAGCACATGAGCAAATGAGCCAATGAGCAAATAAGCAAATGAGCAAATGAGCAAATGAGCAAATGAGCAAAAGAGCAAAAGAGCAAAAGAGCAAAAGAGCAAAAAAGCAACTGAGCAAATGAGCAAATGAGCGCAAATGAGCGCAAATGAGCGCAAATGAGCAATTGAGCAAATGAGCAAATGAGCAAATGAGCAAATGAGCAAATGAGCAAATGAGCAAATGAGCAAATGAGCAAATGAGCAAATTAGAGCAAGTGAGAGCAAATGAGAGCAAATGAGGAAATGAGCACATGAGCAAATGAGCCAATGAGCAAATAAGCAAATGAGCAAATGAGCAAAAGAGCAAAAGAGCAAAAGAGCAATTGAGCAAATGAGCAAATTAGCAAATGAGCAAATGAGCAAATGAGAGCAAATGAGAGCAAATGAGAGCAAATGAGAGCAAATGAGAGCAAATGAGAGCAAATGAGAGCAAATGAGAGCAAATGAGAGCAAATGAGCAAGAGAGCAAATGAGCAAATGAGCAAATGAGCAAATGAGCAACTGAGCAACTGAGCAAATGAGCAAATGAGCGCAAATGAGCGTAAATGAGCAATTGAGCAAATGAGAGCAAATGAGGAAATGAGCACATGAGCAAATGAGCCAATGAGCAAATAAGCAAATGAGCAAAAGAGCAAAAGAGCAATTGAGCAAATGAGCAAATTAGCAAATGAGCAAATGAGCAAATGGGCAAATGAGCAAATGAGCAAATGAGCAAATGAGCAAATGAGAGCAAATGAGAGCAAATGAGCAAATGAGCACATGAGCACATGAGCACATGAGCAAATGAGCAAATGAGCAAAAGAACAAATAAGAGCAAATGAGAGCAAATTAGAGCAAATGAGAGCAAATGAGCAAATGAGCAAATGAGCAAATGAGCAAATGAGCAAATGAGCACATGAGCAAATGAGCAAATGAGCAAATGAGCAAATGAGCAAATGAGCAAATGAGCAAATGAGCAAATGAGCAAATGAGCAAATGAGCAAATGAGCAAATTAGAGCAAGTGAGAGCAAATGAGAGCAAATGAGGAAATGAGCACATGAGCAAATGAGCCAATGAGCAAATAAGCAAATGAGCAAATGAGCAAATGAGCAAATGAGCAAAAGAGCAAAAGAGCAAAAGAGCAAAAGAGCAAAAAAGCAACTGAGCAAATGAGCAAATGAGCGCAAATGAGCGCAAATGAGCGCAAATGAGCAATTGAGCAAATGAGCAAATGAGCAAATGAGCAAATGAGCAAATGAGCAAATGAGCAAATGAGCAAATGAGCAAATGAGCAAATTAGAGCAAGTGAGAGCAAATGAGAGCAAATGAGGAAATGAGCACATGAGCAAATGAGCCAATGAGCAAATAAGCAAATGAGCAAATGAGCAAAAGAGCAAAAGAGCAAAAGAGCAATTGAGCAAATGAGCAAATTAGCAAATGAGCAAATGAGCAAATGGGCAAATGAGCAAATGAGCAAATGAGCAAATGAGCAAATGAGAGCAAATGAGAGCAAATGAGCAAATGAGCACATGAGCACATGAGCACATGAGCAAATGAGCAAATGAGCAAAAGAACAAATGAGAGCAAATGAGAGCAAATTAGAGCAAATGAGAGCAAATGAGCAAATGAGCAAATGAGCAAATGAGCAAATGGGCAAATGAGCAAATGGGCAAATGAGCAAATGAGCAAATGGGAGCAAATGAGCAAATGAGCAAATGAGAAAATGAGAAAATGAGAGCAAATGAGAGCAAATGAGAGCAAATGAGAGCAAATGAGAGCAAATGAGCGCAAATGAGCGCAAATGAGCAATTGAGCAAATGAGCAAATGACCAAATGAGCAAATGAGCAAATGAGCAAATGAGAGCAGATGAGCAAATGAGCAAATGAGCAAATGAGCAAATGAGCAAATGAGCAAATGAGCAAATGAGCAAATGAGCAAATGAGCAAATGAGCAAATGAACAAATGAGCAAATGAGCAAATGAGCAAATGAGCAAATGAGCAAATGAGCAAATGAACAAATGAGCAAATGAGCAAATGAGCAAATGAGCAAATGAGCGCAAATGAGCAAATGAGCAAATGAGCAAATGAGCAAATGAGCAAATGAGCGCAAATGAGCGCAAATGAGCAAATGAGCAAATGAGCAAATGAGCAAATGAGCAAATGAGCAAATGAGCAAATGAGCAAATGAGCAAATGAGCAAATGAGCAAATGAGCAAATGAGCAAATGAGCAAATGAGAGCAAATGAGCAAATGAGAGCAAATGAGAGTAAGTGAGAGCAAATGAGAGCAAATGAGCAAATGAGCAAATGAACGCATGAGCGCATGAGCGCATGAGCAAATGAGCAAATGAGCAAATGAGCAAATGAGCAATAGAGCAAAAGAGCAAAAGAGCAAATGAGCAAATGAGCAAATGAGCAAATGAGCAAATGAGCAAATGAGCAAATGAGCAAATGAGCAAATGGCCAAATGAGCAAATGGGCAAATGAGCAAATGAGAGCAAATGAGCAAATGAGCAAATGAGCAAATGAGCAAATGAGAGCAAATGAGAGCAAATGAGAGCAAATGAGAGCAAATGAGAGCAAATGAGAGCAAATGAGAGCAAATGAGAGCAAATGAGAGCAAATGAGCAAGAGAGCAAATGAGCAAATGAGAGCAGATGAGCAAATGAGCAAATGAGCAAATGAGCAAATAAGAGCAAATGAGCAAATGAGCAAATGAGCAAATGAGCAAATGAGCAAATGAGCAAATGAACAAATGAGCAAATGAGCAAATGAGCAAATGAGCAAATGAGCAAATGAGCAAATGAACAAATGAGCAAATGAGCAAATGAGCAAATGAGCAAATGAGCGCAAATGAGCAAATGAGCAAATGAGCAAATGAGCAAATGAGCAAATGAGCGCAAATGAGCGCAAATGAGCAAATGAGCAAATGAGCAAATGAGCAAATGAGCAAATGAGCAAATGAGCAAATGAGCAAATGAGCAAATGAGCAAATGAGCAAATGAGCAAATGAGCAAATGAGCAAATGAGAGCAAATGAGCAAATGAGAGCAAATGAGAGTAAGTGAGAGCAAATGAGAGCAAATGAGAGCAAATGAGCAAATGAACGCATGAGCGCATGAGCGCATGAGCAAATGAGCAAATGAGCAAATGAGCAAATGAGCAATAGAGCAAAAGAGCAAAAGAGCAAATGAGCAAATGAGCAAATGAGCAAATGAGCAAATGAGCAAATGAGCAAATGAGCAAATGAGCAAATGGCCAAATGAGCAAATGGGCAAATGAGCAAATGAGAGCAAATGAGCAAATGAGCAAATGAGCAAATGAGCAAATGAGAGCAAATGAGAGCAAATGAGAGCAAATGAGAGCAAATGAGAGCAAATGAGAGCAAATGAGAGCAAATGAGAGCAAATGAGAGCAAATGAGCAAGAGAGCAAATGAGCAAATGAGCAAATGAGCAAATGAGCAACTGAGCAACTGAGCAAATGAGCAAATGAGCAAATTAGAGCAAGTGAGAGCAAATGAGAGCAAATGAGGAAATGAGCACATGAGCAAATGAGCCAATGAGCAAATAAGGAAATGAGCAAATGAGCAAAAGAGCAAAAGAGCAAAAGAGCAATTGAGCAAATGAGCAAATTAGCAAATGAGCAAATGAGCAAATGGGCAAATGAGCAAATGAGCAAATGAGCAAATGAGCAAATGAGAGCAAATGAGAGCAAATGAGCAAATGAGCACATGAGCACATGAGCACATGAGCAAATGAGCAAATGAGCAAAAGAACAAATGAGAGCAAATGAGAGCAAATTAGAGCAAATGAGAGCAAATGAGCAAATGAGCAAATGAGCAAATGAGCAAATGGGCAAATGAGCAAATGGGCAAATGAGCAAATGAGCAAATGGGAGCAAATGAGCAAATGAGCAAATGAGAAAATGAGAAAATGAGAGCAAATGAGAGCAAATGAGAGCAAATGAGAGCAAATGAGAGCAAATGAGCGCAAATGAGCGCAAATGAGCAATTGAGCAAATGAGCAAATGACCAAATGAGCAAATGAGCAAATGAGCAAATGAGAGCAGATGAGCAAATGAGCAAATGAGCAAATGAGCAAATGAGCAAATGAGCAAATGAGCAAATGAGCAAATGAGCAAATGAGCAAATGAGCAAATGAACAAATGAGCAAATGAGCAAATGAGCAAATGAGCAAATGAGCAAATGAGCAAATGAACAAATGAGCAAATGAGCAAATGAGCAAATGAGCAAATGAGCGCAAATGAGCAAATGAGCAAATGAGCAAATGAGCAAATGAGCAAATGAGCGCAAATGAGCGCAAATGAGCAAATGAGCAAATGAGCAAATGAGCAAATGAGCAAATGAGCAAATGAGCAAATGAGCAAATGAGCAAATGAGCAAATGAGCAAATGAGCAAATGAGCAAATGAGCAAATGAGAGCAAATGAGCAAATGAGAGCAAATGAGAGTAAGTGAGAGCAAATGAGAGCAAATGAGAGCAAATGAGCAAATGAACGCATGAGCGCATGAGCGCATGAGCAAATGAGCAAATGAGCAAATGAGCAAATGAGCAATAGAGCAAAAGAGCAAAAGAGCAAATGAGCAAATGAGCAAATGAGCAAATGAGCAAATGAGCAAATGAGCAAATGAGCAAATGAGCAAATGGCCAAATGAGCAAATGGGCAAATGAGCAAATGAGAGCAAATGAGCAAATGAGCAAATGAGCAAATGAGCAAATGAGAGCAAATGAGAGCAAATGAGAGCAAATGAGAGCAAATGAGAGCAAATGAGAGCAAATGAGAGCAAATGAGAGCAAATGAGAGCAAATGAGCAAGAGAGCAAATGAGCAAATGAGAGCAGATGAGCAAATGAGCAAATGAGCAAATGAGCAAATAAGAGCAAATGAGCAAATGAGCAAATGAGCAAATGAGCAAATGAGCAAATGAGCAAATGAACAAATGAGCAAATGAGCAAATGAGCAAATGAGCAAATGAGCAAATGAGCAAATGAACAAATGAGCAAATGAGCAAATGAGCAAATGAGCAAATGAGCGCAAATGAGCAAATGAGCAAATGAGCAAATGAGCAAATGAGCAAATGAGCGCAAATGAGCGCAAATGAGCAAATGAGCAAATGAGCAAATGAGCAAATGAGCAAATGAGCAAATGAGCAAATGAGCAAATGAGCAAATGAGCAAATGAGCAAATGAGCAAATGAGCAAATGAGCAAATGAGAGCAAATGAGCAAATGAGAGCAAATGAGAGTAAGTGAGAGCAAATGAGAGCAAATGAGAGCAAATGAGCAAATGAACGCATGAGCGCATGAGCGCATGAGCAAATGAGCAAATGAGCAAATGAGCAAATGAGCAATAGAGCAAAAGAGCAAAAGAGCAAATGAGCAAATGAGCAAATGAGCAAATGAGCAAATGAGCAAATGAGCAAATGAGCAAATGAGCAAATGGCCAAATGAGCAAATGGGCAAATGAGCAAATGAGAGCAAATGAGCAAATGAGCAAATGAGCAAATGAGCAAATGAGAGCAAATGAGAGCAAATGAGAGCAAATGAGAGCAAATGAGAGCAAATGAGAGCAAATGAGAGCAAATGAGAGCAAATGAGAGCAAATGAGCAAGAGAGCAAATGAGCAAATGAGCAAATGAGCAAATGAGCAACTGAGCAACTGAGCAAATGAGCAAATGAGCGCAAATGAGCGCAAATGAGCAATTGAGCAAATGAGAGCAAATGAGGAAATGAGCACATGAGCAAATGAGCCAATGAGCAAATAAGCAAATGAGCAAAAGAGCAAAAGAGCAATTGAGCAAATGAGCAAATTAGCAAATGAGCAAATGAGCAAATGGGCAAATGAGCAAATGAGCAAATGAGCAAATGAGCAAATGAGAGCAAATGAGAGCAAATGAGCAAATGAGCACATGAGCACATGAGCACATGAGCAAATGAGCAAATGAGCAAAAGAACAAATAAGAGCAAATGAGAGCAAATTAGAGCAAATGAGAGCAAATGAGCAAATGAGCAAATGAGCAAATGAGCAAATGAGCAAATGAGCACATGAGCAAATGAGCAAATGAGCAAATGAGCAAATGAGCAAATGAGCAAATGAGCAAATGAGCAAATGAGCAAATGAGAGCAAATGAGAGCAAATGAGAGCAAATGAGAGCAAATGAGCAAATGAGCATATGAGCAAATGAGCAAATGAGCAAATGAGCAAATGAGCATATGAGCAAATGAGAGCAAATGAGAGCAAATGAGAGCAAGTGAGAGCAAATGAGAGCAAATGAGAGCAAATGAGCAAATGAGCATATGAGCACATGAGCAAATGAGCAAATGAGCAAATGAGCAAATGAGCAAATGAGCAAATGAGCAAAAGAGCAAAAGAGCAAAAGAGCAAAAGAGCAAAAAAGCAAATGAGCAAATGAGCAAATGAGAGCAAATGAGAGCAAATGAGAGCAAATGAGCAAATGAGCACATGAGCACATGAGCACATGAGCAAATGAGCAAATGAGCAAAAGAACAAATGAGAGCAAATGAGAGCAAATTAGAGCAAATGAGAGCAAATGAGCAAATGAGCAAATGAGCAAATGAGCAAATGAGCAAATGGCTAAATGAGCAAATGGGCAAATGAGCAAATGAGCAAATGAGAGCAAATGAGCAAATGAGCATATGAGCACATGAGCAAATGAGCAAATGAGCAAATGAGCAAATGAGCAAATGAGCAAATGAGCATATGAGCAAATGAGAGCAAATGAGAGCAAATGAGAGCAAGTGAGAGCAAATGAGAGCAAATGAGAGCAAATGAGCAAATGAGCATATGAGCACATGAGCAAATGAGCAAATGAGCAAATGAGCAAATGAGCAAATGAGCAAATGAGCAAAAGAGCAAAAGAGCAAAAGAGCAAAAGAGCAAAAAAGCAAATGAGCAAATGAGCAAATGAGCAAATGAGCAAATGAGCAAATGGGCAAATGGGAAAATGAGCAAATGGGCAAATGAGCAAATGAGAGCAAATGAGCAAATGAGCAAATGAGCGCAAATGAGCAAATGAGCAAATGAGCAAATGAGCAAATGAGAGCAAATGAGCAAATGAGCAAATGAGCAAATGAGCAAATGAGCAAATGAGCAAATGAGCAAATGGGCAAATGGGCAAATGAGCAAATGGGCAAATGAGCAAATGAGAGCAAATGAGCAAATGAGCAAATGAGCGCAAATGAGCAAATGAGCAAATGAGCAAATGAGCAAATGAGAGCAAATGAGCAAATGAGCAAATGAGCAAATGAGCAAATGAGCAAATGAGCAAATGAGCAAATGGGCAAATGGGCAAATGAGCAAATGGGCAAATGAGCAAATGAGAGCAAATGAGCAAATGAGCAAATGAGCGCAAATGAGCAAATGAGCAAAAGAGCAAAAGAGCAATTGAGCAAATGAGCAAATGAGCAAATGAGCAAATGAGAGCAAATGAGAGCAAATGAGCAAATGAGCACATGAGCACATGAGCACATGAGCAAATGAGCAAATGAGCAAATGAGCAAATGAGCAAATGAGAGCAAATGAGAGCGAATGAGCAAATGAGCACATGAGCACATGAGCACATGAGCAAATGAGCAAATGAGCAAAAGAACAAATGAGAGCAAATGAGAGCAAATTAGAGCAAATGAGAGCAAATGAGCAAATGAGCAAATGAGCAAATGAGCAAATGGCCAAATGAGCAAATGGGCAAATGAGCAAATGAGCAAATGAGAGCAAATGAGCAAATGAGCAAATGAGCAAATGAGAAAATGAGAGCAAATGAGAGCAAATGAGAGCAAATGAGAGCAAATGAGAGCAAATGAGCAATTGAGCAAATGAGCAAATGAGCAAATGAGCAAATGAACAAATGAGCAAATGAGCAAATGAGCAAATGAGAGCAGATGAGCAAATGAGCAAATGAGCAAATGAGCAAATAAGAGCAGATGAGCAAATGAGCAAATGAGCAAATGAGCAAATGAGCAAATGAGCAAATGAACAAATGAGCAAATGAGCAAATGAGCAAATGAGCAAATGAGCGCAAATGAGCAAATGAGCAAATGAGCAAATGAGCAAATGAGCAAATGAGCAAATGAGCGCAAATGAGCGCAAATGAGCAAATGAGCAAATGAGCAAATGAGCAAATGAGCAAATGAGCAAATGAGCAAATGAGAGCAAATGAGAGCAAATGAGCAAATGAGCACATGAGCACATGAGCACATGAGCAAATGAGCAAATGAGCAAAAGAACAAATGAGAGCAAATGAGAGCAAATTAGAGCAAATGAGAGCAAATGAGCAAATGAGCAAATGAGCAAATGAGCAAATGAGCAAATGAGCACATGAGCAAATGAGCAAATGAGCAAATGAGCAAATGAGCAAATGAGCAAATGAGCAAATGAGCAAATGAGAGCAAATGAGAGCAAATGAGAGCAAATGAGAGCAAATGAGAGCAAATGAGCAAATGAGCATATGAGCACATGAGCAAATGAGCAAATGAGCAAATGAGCAAATGAGCAAATGAGCAAATGAGCATATGAGCAAATGAGAGCAAATGAGAGCAAATGAGAGCAAGTGAGAGCAAATGAGAGCAAATGAGAGCAAATGAGCAAATGAGCATATGAGCACATGAGCAAATGAGCAAATGAGCAAATGAGCAAATGAGCAAATGAGCAAATGAGCAAATGAGCAAAAGAGCAAAAGAGCAAAAGAGCAAAAAAGCAAATGAGCAAATGAGCAAATGAGCAAATGAGCAAATGAGCAAATGGGCAAATGGGAAAATGAGCAAATGGGCAAATGAGCAAATGAGAGCAAATGAGCAAATGAGCAAATGAGCAAATGAGCAAATGAGCAAATGAGCAAATGAGAGCAAATGAGCAAATGAGCAAATGAGCAAATGAGCAAATGAGCAAATGAGCAAATGAGCAAATGAGCAAATGGGCAAATGGGCAAATGAGCAAATGGGCAAATGAGCAAATGAGAGCAAATGAGCAAATGAGCAAATGAGCGCAAATGAGCAAATGAGCAAAAGAGCAAAAGAGCAATTGAGCAAATTAGCAAATGAGCAAATGAGCAAATGGGCAAATGAGCAAATGAGCAAATGAGCAAATGAGCAAATGAGAGCAAATGAGAGCAAATGAGCAAATGAGCACATGAGCACATGAGCACATGAGCAAATGAGCAAATGAGCAAAAGAACAAATGAGAGCAAATGAGAGCAAATTAGAGCAAATGAGAGCAAATGAGCAAATGAGCAAATGAGCAAATGAGCAAATGGCCAAATGAGCAAATGGGCAAATGAGCAAATGAGCAAATGAGAGCAAATGAGCAAATGAGCAAATGAGCAAATGAGAAAATGAGAGCAAATGAGAGCAAATGAGAGCAAATTAGAGCAAATGAGAGCAAATGAGCAATTGAGCAAATGAGCAAATGAGCAAATGAGCAAATGAACAAATGAGCAAATGAGCAAATGAGCAAATGAGAGCAGATGAGCAAATGAGCAAATGAGCAAATGAGCAAATGAGCAAATAAGAGCAGATGAGCAAATGAGCAAATGAGCAAATGAGCAAATGAGCAAATGAGCAAATGAACAAATGAGCAAATGAGCAAATGAGCAAATGAGCAAATGAGCGCAAATGAGCAAATGAGCAAATGAGCAAATGAGCAAATGAGCGCAAATGAGCGCAAATGAGCAAATGAGCAAATGAGCAAATGAGCAAATGAGCAAATGAGCAAATAAGCAAATGAGAGCAAATGAGAGCAAATGAGCAAATGAGCACATGAGCACATGAGCACATGAGCAAATGAGCAAATGAGCAAAAGAACAAATGAGAGCAAATGAGAGCAAATTAGAGCAAATGAGAGCAAATGAGCAAATGAGCAAATGAGCAAATGAGCAAATGAGCAAATGAGCACATGAGCAAATGAGCAAATGAGCAAATGAGCAAATGAGCAAATGAGCAAATGAGCAAATGAGCAAATGAGAGCAAATGAGAGCAAATGAGAGCAAATGAGAGCAAATGAGAGCAAATGAGCAAATGAGCATATGAGCACATGAGCAAATGAGCAAATGAGCAAATGAGCAAATGAGCAAATGAGCAAATGAGCATATGAGCAAATGAGAGCAAATGAGAGCAAATGAGAGCAAGTGAGAGCAAATGAGAGCAAATGAGAGCAAATGAGCAAATGAGCATATGAGCACATGAGCAAATGAGCAAATGAGCAAATGAGCAAATGAGCAAATGAGCAAAAGAGCAAAAGAGCAAAAGAGCAAAAGAGCAAAAGAGCAAAAAAGCAAATGAGCAAATGAGCAAATGAGCAAATGAGCAAATGAGCAAATGGGCAAATGGGAAAATGAGCAAATGGGCAAATGAGCAAATGAGAGCAAATGAGCAAATGAGCAAATGAGCGCAAATGAGCAAATGAGCAAATGAGCAAATGAGCAAATGAGAGCAAATGAGCAAATGAGCAAATGAGCAAATGAGCAAATGAGCAAATGAGCAAATGAGCAAATGGGCAAATGGGCAAATGAGCAAATGGGCAAATGAGCAAATGAGAGCAAATGAGCAAATGAGCAAATGAGCGCAAATGAGCAAATGAGCAAAAGAGCAAAAGAGCAATTGAGCAAATTAGCAAATGAGCAAATGAGCAAATGGGCAAATGAGCAAATGAGCAAATGAGCAAATGAGCAAATGAGAGCAAATGAGAGCAAATGAGCAAATGAGCACATGAGCACATGAGCACATGAGCAAATGAGCAAATGAGCAAAAGAACAAATGAGAGCAAATGAGAGCAAATTAGAGCAAATGAGAGCAAATGAGCAAATGAGCAAATGAGCAAATGAGCAAATGGCCAAATGAGCAAATGGGCAAATGAGCAAATGAGCAAATGAGAGCAAATGAGCAAATGAGCAAATGAGCAAATGAGAAAATGAGAGCAAATGAGAGCAAATGAGAGCAAATTAGAGCAAATGAGAGCAAATGAGCAATTGAGCAAATGAGCAAATGAGCAAATGAGCAAATGAGCAAATGAACAAATGAGCAAATGAGCAAATGAGCAAATGAGAGCAGATGAGCAAATGAGCAAATGAGCAAATGAGCAAATAAGAGCAGATGAGCAAATGAGCAAATGAGCAAATGAGCAAATGAGCAAATGAGCAAATGAACAAATGAGCAAATGAGCAAATGAGCAAATGAGCAAATGAGCAAATGAGCAAATGAACAAATGAGCAAATGAGCAAATGAGCAAATGAGCAAATGAGCGCAAATGAGCAAATGAGCAAATGAGCAAATGAGCAAATGAGCAAATGAGCAAATGAGCGCAAATGAGCGCAAATGAGCAAATGAGCAAATGAGCAAATGAGCAAATGAGCAAATGAGCAAATGAGCAAATGAGCAAATGAGCAAATGAGCAAATGAGCAAATGAGCAAATGAGCAAATGAGCAAATGAGAGCAAATGAGCAAATGAGAGCAAATGAGAGCAAGTGAGAGCAAATGAGAGCAAATGAGAGCAAATGAGCAAATGAACGCATGAGCGCATGAGCGCATGAGCAAATGAGCAAATGAGCAAATGAGCAAATGAGCAATAGAGCAAAAGAGCAAAAGAGCAAATGAGCAAATGAGCAAATGAGCAAATGAGCAAATGAGCAAATGAGCAAATGAGCAAATGAGCAAATGGCCAAATGAGCAAATGGGCAAATGAGCAAATGAGAGCAAATGAGCAAATGAGCAAATGAGCAAATGAGAGCAAATGAGAGCAAATGAGAGCAAATGAGAGCAAATGAGAGCAAATGAGAGCAAATGAGAGCAAATGAGAGCAAATGAGAGCAAATGAGAGCAAATGAGCAAGAGAGCAAATGAGCAAATGAGCAAATGAGCAAATGAGCAACTGAGCAACTGAGCAAATGAGCAAATGAGCGCAAATGAGCGCAAATGAGCAATTGAGCAAATGAGCAAATGAGCAAATGAGCAAATGAGCAAATGAGCAAATGAGCAAATGAGCAAATGAGCAAATGAGCAAATTAGAGCAAGTGAGAGCAAATGAGAGCAAATGAGGAAATGAGCACATGAGCAAATGAGCCAATGAGCAAATAAGCAAATGAGCAAAAGAGCAAAAGAGCAATTGAAACACTGTTCATTTTCAATGTGAACTATTTCAGTTCACCTTTTTTCATGAAAATTGACTTTTTAAAATTAAGACAACTACTGATCAAATAAACATCTTTGTACGAGCATTTTGCGCATCTTTATTAAAAAAAACACCCATTTTATTCAATGAAAAAGTCTGAACACTATTCACAGATGAAAAAAGACAAAGTCATCAAATTTATGAATATGAAAGGAACTTGTGTGTCAGAATGACAAGTGAATCACTACACATGTACAACTCGGCGTGCTATTTCATGTACATTTATTATTATGGCTGCTCTAAATAAGTTCATAACTGTACCACTGGTCAACCCAGGATAACATCTCAAGTCTACATTGTAGATATCATTGTTCAAGTCAACCCAGAATATTATCATAAATCTACATTGTAAAGACCATTTTTGTTGTCCACCCAGGCTAACATTATCTGAAGTCTACACTGTAAAGACCATTGGTCAATCCAGGATAATATTATCCCAAGTCTACACTATAAAGACCATTGGTCAACCCAGGATAATATTATCCCAAGTCTACACTATAAAGACCATTGGTCAACACGGGATAATATTATCCCAAGTCTACACTCTAAAGACCATTGGTCAACCCAGGATAATATTATCCCAAGTCTACACTGCAAAGACCACTGGTCAACCCAGGATAATATTATCCCAAGTCTACACTATAAAGACCATTGGTCAACCCAGGATAATATTATCCCAAGTCTACACTATAAAGACCATTGGTCAACCCAGGATAATATTATCCAAAGTCTACACTATAAAGACCATTGGTCAACCCAGGATAATATTATCCCAAGTCTACACTATAAAGACCATTGGTCAACCCAGGATAATATTATCCCAAGTCTACACTGCAAAGACCATTGGTCAACCCAGGATAATATTATCCCAAGTCTACACTGCAAAGACCATTGGTCAACCCAGGATAATATTATCCCAAGTCTACACTGCAAAGACTATTGGTCAACCCAGGATAATATTATCCCAAGTCTACACTGCAAAGACCATTGGTCAACCCAGGATAATATTATCCCAAGTCTACACTGCAAAGACCATTGGTCAACCCAGGATAATATTATCCCAAGTCTACACTGCAAAGACCATTGGTCAACCCAGGATAATATTATCCCAAGTCTACACTGCAAAGACCATTGGTCAATCCAGGATAATATTATCCCAAGTCTACACTATAAAGACCATTGGTCAACCCAGGATAATATTATCCCAAGTCTACACTGCAAAGACCATTGGTCAATCCAGGATAATATTATCCCAAGTCTACACTATAAAGACCATTGGTCAACCCAGGATAATATTATCCTAAGTCTACACTGCAAAGACCATTGGTCAACCCAGGATAATATTATCCCAAGTTGACAATGACCCTGGTAATGTAATCCCAATTTGTCATCATATTTTTGCATTAGAAAGATTTAATAACATTGAAATCACTTTATTTTTAGATTCGTAATATTCAATGGGGAAAAGTGTTATTTTAACAAGACTTTCATTAACTTTAAAATGTTAATGAATAATAATTATACATGTAATGATAATAGGGATGTTTCCTGCAACACTGGTCGCAAAAGATTAAGAAAAATAACTACATGCCGTTAGCAGAGGCTTTCGTTCACAAATGTTACTCCAGTCTCCTAACCACACCCCCCTCCCCACAAAAAAGGAGCCTAACAGTCCGGATGATGTTGATATAAACTAATCACCATTTCTTTCTGGTAAAGTCTACATGACGGTAAAATGCACAAGTACACTTGTAAAGTACAAACAATCAATACCTCAAGCCAGTACATGTATAAGCAGATGGTAATTGCAGTCTTAGAGCACTACATGTGGTGCCCATACACTGTTTATTTTTTTGAAGCTCACAAATGTCAGAATAACAGCTAAAATAATAAGAGGCGCCCACTTTTTGAATACAGTTTTAACAAAGCAATGATTACAGTCCGCTAAAAACCGCACTGCACGGTTTTACATCTATTTTTCTATATTAATGTCCGAGAAAACCGAGCTATCATAATGGTAAAAATGGCGAAATAGACTGTTTTGACTAATAACTATGGGAGATGACCTCGTAACAAAAGGTGTATACTTCTTCCAGTCTCCAATGTGTGTATGTATGAAATAAACTTTTGCACAGAAGAAAATACATCGCAGCGAAAACATTATATCGTCACCGTCACCATAAAGTAACACTAATGTCACGGGCGTATTGCGACAAACTTTTGGCATTTTCACGAATTAATGTAAATAGCTAATACACACGCTTAGCGTCACTTTCTGAAAACCCAAACACAGCGTATCCGATTGTGAGTTTTCAGAAAGTGACGCTATCTGTGTGTAATAGCTATGGGCTTTGCGTTACTTCGTGAAAACGCCACAAGTGGGTCGAGCATATCATGTGACAGTGACGGTATGCATGTCAGTATCGAATCACATTAGAAGATAATATACAACATTTGCTGTTGCTCGACTGTCAGAAATACTACTTGTCTTTGAAAATAACATACCATGTGCCATGATTTTATCGGATGCAACAGTCCAGTAAAGTATTTCCTAATAATTTAATGGTTTTGTTTTTTGATGTTTGCAAATGTTGTATTCTCTTAAGTATTGTTACTAAATTGAATATAATTTGTTTTGTTAATTCCTAAATTGTCGCACTAAAAGTCACATTAGGCCATTAAAAATTGTTGTTTTTTAGGTTTTCATCACTCAAAAATTAAAAAAGCCAGACGGGCGGGCAATTTTATAAATTCCACAGTGCTTTACGATCTTTGGTGTAAAACATTGTGTTATTGTAATGCAACACATTTGTATGCAACGTTCCAGTTGGTTAATATGGTCGCATTTGCTAATATATCCCATGTACCAATCACAGCGCCTTAGCTTACGCAATCCAATACGTTTTCAGATATAAGCCCTAGCTTACATTCTGTTTCCGGCTCCATCATCAATGCCATACTGCAGGGCGGTAATGAAAACCTAAAACTCTGTACATCATTGCAAGTATAATTAATGGCTTAGCAAGGCATTGCCAGAACATCATACAAAGGCTATTCAGAGGGAACATATCTGTACACTTCACCACTAAATACACATATGTGACCAGCTCCACAAAAAAAGTTAAGTTGCAATGTGCACTATCTTGTAATAGCCCGCCCAACGTTGAGAGGGTAAACATTTTGTTGCATTATTGTTTTGAATGTTCAGGTTCTGCTTCTGCTTCTATAGGGATGATTGTCACTTTTGAAACTTGACCTACGACCATTGAAATGACAATAACGCCGCTCCGCAACATCGTATCTCAACAATCGAGGTGTCAAAATACGCAGAACAAAATTATGCACTGGGTTATTTGCTTCGATTAATCCATACCCTTTCGGGATGTTAATTATTGGCTATTTTTAAGTGTATCTATACTTTTTGTGATGGGTATATACCAAATGAAAGCTCACATTATGGGATTTCCAACTATGTATAAAACTCAATTTCATTTGTTGCGACTTAATACCCATTTTTGTGGAGTGGGTCACATATATTTGACACTACCCACTGTGCTTGCATGTATAATTAATTATAAGCATTTCCCTACGCATAAATTTCTTCAAATTTAGTTTTAAGCAATCTCACAATTTCTCCAGGCAGTTTGCTCGTCTTTGTTAACAGGAAACTGTTTCCCAAAATACTTGTCTTGGTTATTGTTGTTTTCCAAGCCTGCTCAGACGTTTTTCCCTCGACCATGATATTGAGTGGTGTCCATTTGCGAGTATATGTCCCCGTATACCATTGGATGTCCACCGTTTCATCTTGTACACTCAGAATCTCACCAATTTGTGGCCATTCATTGGTGTACTCATGGAGGTGTGTTGCTACCATACGACCTTCACAAAGTTGGGGTGTTTCCTTTGTGGTAGCTGACTTTTTGCCCAGTCGCACCTTTAGAGATATAAAAACATTCAAAATACAAGCAGATTTAATTACAAATCCCTGTTATAGACCGTGCAAGTCTCGCCAGTTCAAGTTCACTCTTTCTGTGTGTCTCGGTCCAAAACACTGACTAGTCCCTCATACAACTTTACATAGGTAATAACAGTGCGAAGACCCGGTTATTACTGCGTGATAATGACCGGGTTGGGGGATGACCGCTGGTCATTATCACGCAGTAATAACCGGGTCTTCGCACTGTCATTACCTTTAATAAATACCTTTTTAACGAGACAAATGGTCAAAATGCTCAAAATGTTGTGACTTTCCTTTCGGCGATATTTCCAGCGTTTTGTGTTCATGTTTAGGGGCCATGATTTAGCTTATGCATGGTACCCCGTCTCTTCAATATGTGTTATTATAACACATACTTTGAGACCAGACTAGCTGACCACTGATGCCCAGCGTGCATAGCAACGCGCTAGCGTTAACAGACGACACGCGCATTTTGAAAAATTCAAAATGTTATACGCGTACATTTATAGCGCGCAGTATCAAGATTTGACGCGTCCTTGTTACAAGTTACCGTAGGACTGTTGCATTCGGCCAATCATTGGCTTACATGATGCTTGATCAATGCTGGTTCAGGGAACATTTATTCGCTTCTTCTTGAAAGCCCATGATATTACTACCTGATAATCCACTCCACATGATCGAGTCTCGACCAATCAGAAGCCATCAACTCTCCTAGGTATTTATTAAACTGACATAATGGACACTTACCTGGCGAGGTTGAAGATTATCATCAGACACGTTGACAACTTCAGTTGCCCTTTTCACCGCTGAAGTATCACTCTTCTGCACAACATTTTCCAGTATGAAGTGCAAGGGGAAGTCAACCGTGGTTTCTTCTGTGCATGAATCAATTAGAATAATATAATAGTAATATGCACCCGACAAATCCACTTTTAGAACCCTACACAAGAAGAATTGACATACCTGACTTGCTCTCCTCATCCATTTGACAGAAAAGGTTATTCCATTCAAGTAACTCTGATTTACTCAAATATCCAGTTGTCTTGTTGACGTCCTTTTTCAGCGTGTCTAATTTGAGTGCAGAGAAGTCCTTTTCAACTGCTTGAGGCTGACCATCTGGATGTTGGATGATTAAGTATGGAGAAACGCCCACTGTCACTAGGCATGGAGCCCAAGGTTCTCCTGTACTGCCCCAGTTCTTTGTGTGAAGAAGAGTCTTCCCTGCACACACACAAAATAACCAAATTTATTGGTAAATTACACAGTGCTGCTTCTGAGCAGATGTATGTTTCATCCAAGATCTGCACACCATTGTAGTTTAAATCTAAACTTTGAGGGAACTAAATATGGAATTAATGTCAGTGCTGCTTCTGAGCAGATGTATGTTTCATCCAAGATCTGCACACCATTGTAGTTTAAATCTAAACTTTGAGGGAACTAAATATGGAATTAATGTAGTATTTGCTGCAGCCAATGCTTGACCCTTGATGCAAATACATTACTTGTGGAGGTCTGAAATAAATTGATATATAAGTTACAAAAATTTATACATGTAATGACAAAGTTTTACAATTTTTGTTTACTAAAGCAGGGCTTGAACCTTCGACCTCCACATAACCGTTTCGCTATCCAACCAACTGAAATTTGTTCTCTCCACAATAACATGAAACGCCTATTTTAAAGGATGGTTGTGTGGATTTCTATATCTATATATCTATACTTTAAAATGGTCTTTCCGGTTATTGGTCTTTCCATTTTGTAGACAAATTTGGCATACTTCAGGCTGCAGTAACCTTTAATTTGATTTTACTTTGACTGACCTGTCTGGTCCCTGGTAAATTTGAAAATGTGTGGTTTGCTGTGATCAGCAACTAAATTCAAACAGGGGGAGATCCAGTCCTTGAAGTTGCCACAGTTCATCAGGCGTTCTGCAGTAGTGTTTGGTTTCTTGTAAGCCTCTGGAATAAGCTGAATAAGCCTGGACAAGGTATGCACTCTGTGACGCCACATACTGACAGAGATTCGTGAAAACATTTGATCAATGTCTTCATGGGTGTGTCCTACCATGAGAAAGCTGACTTTGATCTGAAAAGAAAAATAAGGTGCCCAATGTTCAGAATACCGTCAACTATATGGGATGTCATCCTTGTTAAAAATGCACGTTGAAAACGTTTTCATGAATGCAGTATGTCATGTATAAAATATTAATCTGCCATTACTTAACTGCGACTTCACTTTTTTTACCTTTTGAAATATTCGGAGCTCTACAAGGAGACAGCACAAGCCAAATACGTATTTATTCTTGTTGTCTCTACCACAGTTGTCTAACTGAAGATATAGAGTTGGTGGCAGGACAGGGTATTTCAATAGAGTCTGCATCAGGACATTCACTGTACAATTGGAGTCATGAGGTATCTCCTTCAAGTCTATAAAGGCATGGTGTCCTCTCCCATGAACAATTGCTCCAGTGATGTGTGTGGGCAGCTTCCACATGGAGCTCATTGATTTTGGCGTCACTAGGAAGCTGGGTAAGCTTGTGGACTGCTGATCCATACCATCGACGATAATGGACATGTATTGGTCTGGATGAGTCTTGGCTTTTTGGGTGTGTTTATAATATTTCGCCCTTTCGCTGCTGTATGTGTGAAAAAGAAAAAGAAAAAAATATTAAAGGCACTACATATAACATTTGACCAAAACTACTGAATTATTATGAAAAACAAAATCATATGACTATTAACTGTATTAAGTGAATAATAGTGTCAAGCATCATGTGCAATCATACCAATTACTGCTGCCCCCCCACCCCACCCCCCCCCCCCCCCCCCCCCCCCCATTTACAGTATATTAGAGAACCAGACTAGAACATATTTTCCCCTTGGTTTTTGCAGTATCTATCAATTTCAACCAGTTTGCGCCGGAGGACGTATTATACACGCAACATTTTTCGGAGATTTAAAATGGATGAACGCACACGCCCCAAGCAAGGCCAGAAGTGTCTGTCAGCAGCGAGCAAGGCCGGGTATGCCATGGGTGTGCTTCCTGATAAAATCAGCATGAACCCGCCTCAGATCGAGTTTCGTTAAAATTAATCCCACGCCTGTGCTCGTCTGCAATAATCCCGACGCAAACTGGTTAAGCAAAAGTTTAAACAGGTTAGTGTACTAACTTTTGCGATAAAACACAAATCTCCAATCCATCTATTTTTGTTACATTACAACCTAATCAAATGTTGTATACTCTATTTGAAAGTTATTTCAAAAATCTTATTTGATTGTATTTTGTTGGCCTTTTATCAGTGTCTTTTATCTTATGGGAACTGAGAAGTACAAAGTATAGTAAACTCACTCAATGCCCAGAGACATACGATAATTACCTGATTTCTCGTTCTCTAGGTTTTTCTTGTAAATACTAGGTTTCTCAGTATTTAAATGCGAGCACATGCAAAAAACAATATCGATCCAAAGTCCTGTTGCAAAATTAGTTTGTGAATTTATAAAAGAAACTTACTTTTGGAGTTTGATGTGGCGATCGCGTTTGGCATATAGCTGCTTCCTTATCTCCTTGTCCATCGTCTCACCAAGGGAAGTTTTTATCAATGTGCACTTATCACATTTCGCGAATCTGTTCTCCTGTAACAACATATGTGCATTTATACATACATGACTTGCGCAAAATGCCAAATTGTATTGTCAACAAGATTGTCACCAGGTGCCATGATTTCACAGGGTGCTTGAGACTGTTATTCACTTACAGTCAAGTAAGGTATTTTATAATTCAGTAGTGTGTTTTTTTTATGTTTGCAAATAAATAATAAATAACCTTTTAATAACAGTTTGAATTTATTTTTTTAGAAATCAAATTACCTTTGGAATCGCTATATGTTTGTAGTCTTTTCTGCAGAGATGAAAGAAAATGGACTTTTTACAAGCCTCCTCCCCCATTTCCGATAAATCTGTCTCCATTAAATTGTAGACTTCCCCTTTGGTGAGGCATGAAGGAAGATGGACTTTTCCACTATCAGGGAGCTTGTCACCATACCTGGCAGCATACCTCTCTAACCAAGCAACTGACCGTATTGCTTTCAAAGACATTGCTCCCTTACGTGAAGAATTTGGTGACGAGGCATGTCTCATTCCACCTGTTAATTAAATATACAGGCTGGGATTAGAGCTTACCAGCAAAAATGTTTATTTTTGTTTAACTCATTTTTATGCTACACTTGTACAACACATTTTATGTGTGCCCAAAATGTATTTTCAATTGGTTGCTCTTGAATGTTTAATGCATCTGCCAAAATCGAACACTGCAGTACATCATTGGTGCATTCTTTGTTCCATAGCACAATCTGGATATCAATCATAATGGGTGGTTATATTGGCTTGGCTGTATGCATAATCACTTTCATCAAATTAGCCAAAGGCTAGATAAAGTTATACTTCATTTTGATTTTTTATTGGAGGCCACAGATTCTATGTATGTTTTAAAACCAAGGAAAAACAGCAACGACAAATGGGATGAACCTGTCAAGGGGCCAAGTTTTTTTATTGAAAAGAGAGGTCAGTAGGATTTTTCCTTGGCAAGGGCCATTGGTTTTATTTATCTTTTAGTGGTGGGGACATGATTTTGTTGTTGGGGGAGGGGGTTCTTGAAGAGGTGCCAGTAATATTGCTAGTATGGGTTGACCATCATTGCGGCGTTTTAAGCCTTTAACAGTGATTTTTTGTTTGCTTGGAAGGGGGCATGTTTCCTTGCACTTGTGTACAGGCTACTCCATGTAGAACTGGCTACACATGTATAATTATAATATTTTATAAATCCTACCTTCAAAACTTTTCTTGATCTGATAGAATCTTGTCTTGGTAATCGCATGGATGTTTCTCCATGCATTTGTGCAAACACTGTGTGTGCCAATTAGGAATCTGTACTTTCTTTGATTCCTAGTACTAGTAGAGTCGTTGTGGTCATTCAGATATGTCAGAATCCACTGCCTCTGCTCTTTGCCCGAGCGATTTGCAAATGTTCTTCGGGCGTTTTCTGCTGCAGCTATTGTGATATTCCTAACACAGTGCAAGGCACAACATCTGCTACTCAGAGTTACCACAATGGGCCGAATTCGGGTAGCACCTATGTAAAGAACACACAAATGAATAAATAGAATGCTTCTTGAATTCTAGCTGTGGTTAATAACTGGAATTTCAACTTCTTTTCTTCGGTTTTTGTATGAAATGATTTGAATTTTGTTTTCACATTTTATAAATAACAGTTTATGAATTACAGTTTCAATTGAGTGAAAACATGAACATACAAGTGGGACATGTATTCGCTCAACTGGGTTAACATTTTGGTCTTTAAGTGTTAATCCTTTGGACGAAATTGTGTAACCATTACCTTTATCTACTATGGTGACATAGTCTTCATCATCCGATTCAGACTCGTCTGGTATGTCTTGAAATCTGACGCGCTTGAACCTTTGCTGTTTTGCTGGCTTGTCTACAAATCAAAATTGATGAGTGAGTGATAATTTCATAATTACTAAGACAAGTTCAGCACACAAATATTCTCCCGAGACTTCCAAATTAGTACATTTTGTTCCTAGGGAGATGGGCAGGGGTAAGGAGAACAGAAGAGGTGGGAGGGGGGAGGAGAGAAAGAAAGAAACCATCATCCGAGGATTCTTTGTTCCTTTTGTTCTTTTTTGTGTTTCGATCCTCGGTCATAATATCATGTAAGAGCTGACAGACTAGCGTGCTTTAGGCAAATGTGCTTATACAATATAAATCTCTGGTTAATCCAAAAAGTTTACCTGATGAGTCTCCGTCACTACTCATTTTAGTGAATGTACTGTCTTTGGAGCAGCCTGGTATGTCATCTTCATCACTTTCTATCTCAGTCAGATAGGGAATCCTGGAACAACTAAGTGCGCCAGGACTGATAACGCCATTGTTGATGTCTGGAGATTTGTAAATCAAAATTTGAAGCTTGATTTTGTGATATGTATCACACAACTGTTATTTCAAAATCGGTTGTAATTATCACTTGTTCAAAAACAACTTTTATATAATAGAAGCAAAATTGGCTTTTATATTGTATTAAGGGAATAAATATGTGGTTGCCCAGTTTAAATGTACCTTTAAAACCGGTTTACGGGCCTAGGTGTATTTTGGCTCGATTCATTAAAAATGTCCAGGCCCATTGGCCAGTTTTATACATACGTATAATACCAACGAACCACATTTTATTCCTATTTATAAATACCTGCTGTCAATAGCCAGTTTCTGTTGCAGTTTATTTGAAAAGCCACAAACATTTTTGATAACAATTAAGTTCAATGTTGCCAATTGCAATCCACACATTGGTGCACATAAAGTCGTGAACCACATAACGACAGAGGACACATTTTTTTTGTCCATGTAATTTTACTTTTGTTCTCTTTTGTATTTCAATCTTCGGTCGTAATACAATGTAAGAGCATACAGACTACCTGTACCTGATGAGTCTCCGTCACTACTCATTTTAGTGAATGTACTGTCTTTGGAGCAGCCTGGTATGTCATCTTCATCACTTTCTATCTCAGTCAGATAGGGAATCCTGGAACAACCAAGTGCGTCTGGACTGATAACGTCATTGTTGATGCCTGGAGATTTGTAAATCAAAATTTGAAGCTTGATTTTGTGATTTGTATCACACAACTGTTATTTTAAAATCGGTTGTAATTATCACTTGTTCAAAAACAACTTTTATATAATGGAAGCAAAATTGGCTTTTATATTGTATTAAGGGAATAAATATGTGGTTGCCCAGTTTAAATGTACCTTTAAAACCGGTTCACGGGCCTAGGTGTATTTTGGCTCGATTCATTAAAAATGTCCAGGCCCATTGGCCAGTTTTATACATACGTATAATACCAACGAACCACATTTTATTCCTATTTATAAATACCTGCTGTCAATAGCCAGTTTCTGTTGCAGTTTATTTGAAAAGCCACAAACATTTTTGATAACAATTAAGTTCAATGTTGCCAATTGCAATCCACACATTGGTGCACATAAAGTCGTGAACCACATAACGACAGAGGACACATTTTTTTGTCCATGTAATTTTACTTTTGTTCTCTTTTGTATTTCAATCTTCGGTCGTAATACAATGTAAGAGCATACAGACTACCTGTACCTGATGAGTCTCCGTCACTACTCATTTTAGTGAATGTACTGTCTTTGGAGCAGCCTGGTATGTCATCTTCATCACTTTCTATCTCAGTCAGATAGGGAATCCTGGAACAACCAAGTGCGCCAGGACTGATAACGCCATTGTTGATGCCTGGAGATTTGTAAATCAAAATTTGAAGCTCAAAACATGTATATCATATGATCCATTCATTTGCTTCAGTGTTTACAGATATAAACATTCTTTAAAATAAATGATATCACAGTTACTTCTCAAGGCCTCTTTTGGTGTAAATTGACCAAATGTATGACAACATAATTTCTAGAAATGTTGTGTATTACCCGAGTTAACAATAATATTGCCTTTGGAACTGTCGGCCACTCCAATTCTGTCGCATTCTGTGTCAGTGTTACGATGACCTCTTGAACAGTTTGTCTCTGAAATGATGGAGCCTTCACTGATGTCTACAAAGATACAATTTTGGATATTCACACTATGGGTGATTGAACAATGGAAATGCAGTTTCATCCTTATCATCTTTAGTGTTCATCATCATTATGGTTAAGAATATTTATATTTTAACGTGAAGAAAATGTAAAATGCATGGTGAAATAGTACTTATACTTGACAAGTTAAAACAATGAAAAATAAATTGTACCACATTCTTGAAACCCCTCAGACCAGTCCTCCAAAATCCTCATATACTTTAATCACCATTCATCCTCAATTATCCAAAATAAACTTTAATTTAATTTACATACCTTGATCTTCATCACTCTCAACTTCCGTCAGCCACTGCACAACTTCATCGTGATTATTGCCATTATTATTAATAGCACTGTTTCTTATTTTAGACAATATAGCAGGTGGAACGTCTCCATTCATCTTGCTCGAAAATAAGACTGTTGGACAATAAAAATAAAATAAAATGACATTACCCCAAAATACCACCATGCTTAAAACTTTAAAAAGCGAGTTCGATAATTGATTCCCACAATGCAATATGGGTATAATCAGGCCTCAACAGCTCCAAAAAATAAAGGGGCACCAAGGCCAACTTAAAGGGCACCAAGGCCATTGTCAAACTGCTATTTGTTTATCTCCGGATCACCACCGCCCCAACTCCCCCCCCCCAAAAAAAAAACCAAAAAAACTCAACAAAATCCTCTGTTTCAGAAAATTCAACCTGGAAGTTGATTATAAAATTCTAAAAAAAAAAAAAAATATGATTATAACAATTTAAAACGACCCCCCCCCAAAAAAAAAACCCCCAAAAACTCCAAATAATTGGCCTAGATGTAAACGTTAATATGATTATGAAAATTTAAAACGAGTACCCCTATTACGAGTACCCCTATTACGAGTTGGTCCGCGTGCGAGTTGGTCCGCGTGCGAGTTGGTCCGCGTACGAGTTGGTCCGCGTACGAGTTGGTCCGCGTACGAGTTGGTCCGCGTACGAGTTGGTCCGCGTACGAGTTGGTCCGCGTACGAGTTGGTCCGCGTACGAGTTGGTCCGCGTACGAGTTGGTCCGCGTACGAGTTGGTCCGCGTACGAGTTGGTCCGCGTACGAGTTGGTCCGCGTACGAGTTGGTCCGCATACGAGTTGGTCCGCGTACGAGTTGGTCCGCGTACGAGTTGGTCCGCGTACGATTTGCTACGAGTTGACCTGTATTCGTCTCGACCGACGCGTTGTCTCCGCGGCAATGGGTCAACTCGTACCCGAGTCAACTCGTACCCGAGTCAACTCGTACCCGAGTCAACTCGTACCCGAGTCAACTCGTACCCGAGTCAACTCGTACCCGAGTCAACTCGTACCCGAGTCAACTCGTACCCGAGTCAACTCGTACCCGAGTCAACTCGTACCCGAGTCAACTCGTACCCGAGTCAACTCGTACCCGAGTCACCCTGCAACTCGTACCCGAGTCACCCTGCAACTCGTACCCGAGTCAACAGTACCACCATGACCACCAGTACCAGTAGTTGGGGCCGGGTTGACTTGAGCGCAATTCAATTGAGCTGCCTTGTTCTGTTGACTTGAAACCCGTGCTATAATATAATCATGCAAAACAACAACCGTAACTTTATTACCATGATACCCACCACTAACTTTACTAGGCAGCCAGTACTTACCTACACTAGCTGTTGAGTGTCGTGAACGTTTCCGTCCAACGTTTTAGTTTAGTGACGAGAGTGCATGGCTTCAGCCGCGGGGGAAATTACACGTGTTGCCCGTTGTTCCTTCTTATTCCTCCATGTTGTAACACAGCTAGCTCGCCTCATGTAATTGTATTCGATCGTCGATAATTGCGGCGACTTAACTTTTCCGACTCTTTTTCGGCATTTTTAGCCTGTTCGGCGTCACAAAGTGTTTTAATTTAGACTTTAGTCGTGATCATATATTATTTGGACCACTCAATTTTTTACGAACAACCCCAACTACTGACTGTCCTGACTTTATGTGCAGCCTTTTAAAAATGCGCGCGCACTGAATCCTGGGTACAATTGTAAGTTCCCGCCAATGGTACGGTTCCGCCAATACCTACCTCGTTCTCAAGGTGTGGGTAGCACCAATAATTGGTATCCATCATACATGCACACGTAGTGGGGCCCAAGTTGCGCCCTACAAGGCTACATTGCAGATTTGTCTCCATTGTGCCATTTGACAAGAAGAAAGAGCCACAATGGGGCCCAAGCTTGAATTTAGATAACGGCTTTGGGTGACTGTGACTTTTTTCGGGGTAGAGTACCGTCGATGTTGCGGATATAACAGGCACAGAATCACAGCGCGAACTATTATCTTGTGTTGGCACAACTTAAACACTGATCTCCGACCCTGCGAGTACCGTGACTGGCCCGCGGCCAGGATTAGTATTTGCTTGCTATTTGATTTGACCAGTCTTAGTGGGGGGTGGGAGATCACTGGGCCAAATTTCACAGAGCTGCTAAGCACAACATTAGCTTCAGGAACATTATATTTTCCTTGGCAAAAACAATTAGGTTAAAGACAAAATGTTCGCGTGAGGTTTATTGTTTGTGATTGATATTCAGCTGTTTTTATTTGCTAAGCATGAAAAACACATGTAATTTTGGCTGGTAACCGCTATTTACTGAGTGAGCAAGCTTGACTTGTTTGTGCTATTAAAATGGACTTTTTTGTGTGTGCTCAACCATGGCTCAACAGAGCACAAGCATATCCATCTTGCGATATCATACGCCAACTTTCGTAACAATTAGTGATTTGGCAACAGATTTTAGGTGTATTTTATCATATTTTTAGTCAAAAAATGGATAAATACACTAAAAATAACATAATTCCTCAATTAATTTGGGTAAACATAATCCCTTTTGTCTGAAAGTTGTTGTACTGACATGAATCTAGAATCTGCTCACTCGGTCCAAATGTTGTGTTGATTGGTCATTCACAACTGATATTACGGGGAATTAACCCTAACCCTAACCCTAATTCCCGGTCGACGGAGTCAAACTGAAACACTGGCAATTCTTAACAAATTTGAGAATTTGTTTGTGTAAAAAGTAACAGAATTTTATGAAATCTCCAGAGCACAAACATATCCATCGTGCGATATCATACGCCAACTTTCGTAACAATTGGTGATTGGCAACAGATTTTAGGTGTATTTTATCATATTTTTAGTCAAAAAATGGATAAATACACTAAAAATAACATAATTCCTCAATTAATTTGGGTAAACATAATCCCTTTTGTCTGAAAGTTGTTGTACTGACATGAATCTAGAATCTGCTCACTCGGTCCAAATTTTGTGTTGATTGGTCATTCACAACTGATATTACGGGGAATTAACCCTAACCCTAACCCTAATTCCCGGTCGACGGAGTCAAACTGAAACACTGGCAATTCTTAACAAATTTGAGAATTTGTTTGTGTAAAAAGTAAAAGAATTTTATGAAATCTCCAGAGCACAAACATATCCATCGTGCGATATCATACGCCAACTTTCGTAACAATTGGTGATTGGCAACAGATTTTAGGTGTATTTTATCATATTTTTAGTCAAAAAATGGATAAATACACTAAAAATAACATAATTCCTCAATTAATTTGGGTAAACATAATCCCTTTTGTCTGAAAGTTGTTGTACTGACATGAATCTAGAATCTGCTCACTCGGTCCAAATTTTGTGTTGATTGGTCATTCACAACTGATATTACGGGGAATTAACCCTAACCCTAACCCTAATTCCCGGTCGACGGAGTCAAACTGAAACACTGGCAATTCTTAACAAATTTGAGAATTTGTTTGTGTAAAAAGTAACAGAATTTTATGAAATCTCCAGAGCACAAACATATCCATCGTGCGATATCATACGCCAACTTTCGTAACAATTGGTGATTGGCAACAGATTTTAGGTGTATTTTATCATATTTTTAGTCAAAAAATGGATAAATACACTAAAAATAACATAATTCCTCAATTAATTTGGGTAAACATAATCCCTTTTGTCTGAAAGTTGTTGTACTGACATGAATCTAGAATCTGCTCACTCGGTCCAAATTTTGTGTTGATTGGTCATTCACAACTGATATTACGGGGAATTAACCCTAACCCTAACCCTAATTCCCGGTCGACGGAGTCAAACTGAAACACTGGCAATTCTTAACAAATTTGAGAATTTGTTTGTGTAAAAAGTAACAGAATTTTATGAAATCTCCAGAGCACAAACATATCCATCGTGCGATATCATACGCCAACTTTCGTAACAATTGGTGATTGGCAACAGATTTTAGGTGTATTTTATCATATTTTTAGTCAAAAAATTGATAAATACACTAAAAATAACATAATTCCTCAATTAATTTGGGTAAACATAATCCCTTTTGTCTGAAAGTTGTTGTACTGACATGAATCTAGAATCTGCTCACTCGGTCCAAATTTTGTGTTGATTGGGCATTCACAACTGATATTAGGCTACATACAAAAAATTGATTGTTTCTCATCAGCGGCCGGGCCAATTTTTCGTGCCGGGTGGATATTTTTTTATATTTTATAAACAAAATATAAATGTACTGGACGCCCAAAAATTCCGAGATTTTTATTTTTTTAATTTTGTATATGCTGTAAAAACACGCTGTTGAAAGCAATAACAGTTAAAACTCACGCGGGCCAAGTGAATGTTTTTAGTGGCCATACATGTTCCAGCAGAAGCAAGCCGGAAAAATCTAAATCGACGGCGGACAGGAGATCGGAGAAGCCGAGTATAATAGTAGTGAGAACGGTGTCTGTGGGCCTCTTTCATTAAAAAAACCTGGGGTGCTCAAAATTATATGGGAAAATAAATCGACTTAACTATATTTTTGTGTTTCTACCAACATTATTTGAGCTTTTATTCTATATGAAATGTGTGCATTGGTCAGTTTTGGAAAGTAAATCAACGAAAACAATTTGTAATTTAGATAAAGAATGCAATGTCCCAACAAAGTTTTTGTCAACTAGCGCTTTCACCCCCGCACGCGGTGGCGCCCATACTATAACTGGGCACTGGAAAACACCTGACGAGCTTCATAGATTTCTGTGTAGAAAAACGCACGGCATTCTGGGTAGCGTACATGCTCTGCCGCGCAGCTGAGCCACGGATTAAGTAGTAACCTACGTTCGCAGGTCGCAACAAAAATTATCCAATCAGAGCTACTACACATCAGCGCTTACCACCAACGCCCGGTTCATCAACATGTACATGTACATGTATGTATATGCGGTAGGCACGAACGAAACCAGCGCGCCTGTAGTTGTTTAGTCAGATACCGGTTTCAAAGATTCGGCGACATTTTTATTCTATAAAATATAAAATATAAAATGCCCTGACTGACCATTTTTTCAAAAAGGTTCTGATGAGAAACAATTCATTTTTGTTATGTAGCCTTACGGGGAATTAACCCTAACCCTAACCCTAATTCCCGGTCGACGGAGTCAAACTGAAACACTGGCAATTCTTAACAAATTTGAGAATTTGTTTGTGTAAAAAGTAACAGAATTTTATGAAATCTCCAGAGCACAAACATATCCATCGTGCGATATCATACGCCAACTTTCGTAACAATTGGTGATTGGCAACAGATTTTAGGTGTATTTTATCATATTTTTAGTCAAAAAATGGATAAATACACTAAAAAAAACATAATTCCTCAATTAATTTGGGTAAACATAATCCCTTTTGTCTGAAAGTTGTTGTACTGACATGAATCTAGAATCTGCTCACTCGGTCCAAATTTTGTGTTGATTGGTCATTCACAACTGATATTACGGGGAATTAACCCTAACCCTAACCCTAATTCCCGGTCGACGGTGAAACACTGGCAATTCTTAACAAATTTGAGAATTTGTTTGTGTAAAAAGTAACAGAATTTTATGAAATCTCCAGAGCACAAACATATCCATCGTGCGATATCATACGCCAACTTTCGTAACAATTGGTGATTGGCAACAGATTTTAGGTGTATTTTATCATATTTTTAGTCAAAAAATGGATAAATACACTAAAAATAACATAATTCCTCAATTAATTTGGGTAAACATAATCCCTTTTGTCTGAAAGTTGTTGTACTGACATCAGTCTAGAATCTGCTCACTCGGTCCCAATTTTGTGTCGATTGGTCATTCACAACTGATATTACGGGGAATTTTGACAACTTTCATGCATGAATTTCCCGGTCGACGGAGGTCAAACTGAAACACTGGCAATTCTTAACAAATTTGAGAATTTGTTTGTGTAAAAAGTAACAGAATTTTATGAAATCTCCAGAGCACAAACATATCCATCGTGCGATATCATACGCCAACTTTCGTAACAATTGGTGATTGGCAACAGATTTTAGGTGTATTTTATCATATTTTTAGTCAAAAAATGGATAAATACACTAAAAATAACATAATTCCTCAATTAATTTGGGTAAACATAATCCCTTTTGTCTGAAAGTTGTTGTACTGACATGAATCTAGAATCTGCTCACTCGGTCCAAATTTTGTGTTGATTGGTCATTCACAACTGATATTACGGGGAATTAACCCTAACCCTAACCCTAATTCCCGGTCGACGGAGTCAAACTGAAACACTGGCAATTCTTAACAAATTTGAGAATTTGTTTGTGTAAAAAGTAACAGAATTTTATGAAATCTCCAGAGCACAAACATATCCATCGTGCGATATCATACGCCAACTTTCGTAACAATTGGTGATTGGCAACAGATTTTAGGTGTATTTTATCATATTTTTAGTCAAAAAATTGATAAATACACTAAAAATAACATAATTCCTCAATTAATTTGGGTAAACATAATCCCTTTTGTCTGAAAGTTGTTGTACTGACATGAATCTAGAATCTGCTCACTCGGTCCAAATTTTGTGTTGATTGGGCATTCACAACTGATATTAGGCTACATACAAAAAATTGATTGTTTCTCATCAGCGGCCGGGCCAATTTTTCGTGCCGGGTGGATATTTTTTTATATTTTATAAACAAAATATAAATGTACTGGACGCCCAAAAATTCCGAGATTTTTATTTTTTTAATTTTGTATATGCTGTAAAAACACGCTGTTGAAAGCAATAACAGTTAAAACTCACGCGGGCCAAGTGAATGTTTTTAGTGGCCATACATGTTCCAGCAGAAGCAAGCCGGAAAAATCTAAATCGACGGCGGACAGGAGATCGGAGAAGCCGAGTATAATAGTAGTGAGAACGGTGTCTGTGGGCCTCTTTCATTAAAAAAACCTGGGGTGCTCAAAATTATATGGGAAAATAAATCGACTTAACTATATTTTTGTGTTTCTACCAACATTATTTGAGCTTTTATTCTATATGAAATGTGTGCATTGGTCAGTTTTGGAAAGTAAATCAACGAAAACAATTTGTAATTTAGATAAAGAATGCAATGTCCCAACAAAGTTTTTGTCAACTAGCGCTTTCACCCCCGCACGCGGTGGCGCCCATACTATAACTGGGCACTGGAAAACACCTGACGAGCTTCATAGATTTCTGTGTAGAAAAACGCACGGCATTCTGGGTAGCGTACATGCTCTGCCGCGCAGCTGAGCCACGGATTAAGTAGTAACCTACGTTCGCAGGTCGCAACAAAAATTATCCAATCAGAGCTACTACACATCAGCGCTTACCACCAACGCCCGGTTCATCAACATGTACATGTACATGTATGTATATGCGGTAGGCACGAACGAAACCAGCGCGCCTGTAGTTGTTTAGTCAGATACCGGTTTCAAAGATTCGGCGACATTTTTATTCTATAAAATATAAAATATAAAATGCCCTGACTGACCATTTTTTCAAAAAGGTTCTGATGAGAAACAATTCATTTTTGTTATGTAGCCTTACGGGGAATTAACCCTAACCCTAACCCTAATTCCCGGTCGACGGAGTCAAACTGAAACACTGGCAATTCTTAACAAATTTGAGAATTTGTTTGTGTAAAAAGTAACAGAATTTTATGAAATCTCCAGAGCACAAACATATCCATCGTGCGATATCATACGCCAACTTTCGTAACAATTGGTGATTGGCAACAGATTTTAGGTGTATTTTATCATATTTTTAGTCAAAAAATGGATAAATACACTAAAAAAAACATAATTCCTCAATTAATTTGGGTAAACATAATCCCTTTTGTCTGAAAGTTGTTGTACTGACATGAATCTAGAATCTGCTCACTCGGTCCAAATTTTGTGTTGATTGGTCATTCACAACTGATATTACGGGGAATTAACCCTAACCCTAACCCTAATTCCCGGTCGACGGTGAAACACTGGCAATTCTTAACAAATTTGAGAATTTGTTTGTGTAAAAAGTAACAGAATTTTATGAAATCTCCAGAGCACAAACATATCCATCGTGCGATATCATACGCCAACTTTCGTAACAATTGGTGATTGGCAACAGATTTTAGGTGTATTTTATCATATTTTTAGTCAAAAAATGGATAAATACACTAAAAATAACATAATTCCTCAATTAATTTGGGTAAACATAATCCCTTTTGTCTGAAAGTTGTTGTACTGACATCAGTCTAGAATCTGCTCACTCGGTCCCAATTTTGTGTCGATTGGTCATTCACAACTGATATTACGGGGAATTTTGACAACTTTCATGCATGAATTTCCCGGTCGACGGAGGTCAAACTGAAACACTGGCAATTCTTAACAAATTTGAGAATTTGTTTGTGTAAAAAGTAACAGAATTTTATGAAATCTCCAGAGCACAAACATATCCATCGTGCGATATCATACGCCAACTTTCGTAACAATTGGTGATTGGCAACAGATTTTAGGTGTATTTTATCATATTTTTAGTCAAAAAATGGATAAATACACTAAAAATAACATAATTCCTCAATTAATTTGGGTAAACATAATCCCTTTTGTCTGAAAGTTGTTGTACTGACATGAATCTAGAATCTGCTCACTCGGTCCAAATTTTGTGTTGATTGGTCATTCACAACTGATATTACGGGGAATTAACCCTAACCCTAACCCTAATTCCCGGTCGACGGAGTCAAACTGAAACACTGGCAATTCTTAACAAATTTGAGAATTTGTTTGTGTAAAAAGTAACAGAATTTTATGAAATCTCCAGAGCACAAACATATCCATCGTGCGATATCATACGCCAACTTTCGTAACAATTGGTGATTGGCAACAGATTTTAGGTGTATTTTATCATATTTTTAGTCAAAAAATGGATAAATACACTAAAAAAAACATAATTCCTCAATTAATTTGGGTAAACATAATCCCTTTTGTCTGAAAGTTGTTGTACTGACATGAATCTAGAATCTGCTCACTCGGTCCAAATTTTGTGTTGATTGGTCATTCACAACTGATATTACGGGGAATTAACCCTAACCCTAACCCTAATTCCCGGTCGACGTTGAAACACTGGCAATTCTTAACAAATTTGAGAATTTGTTTGTGTAAAAAGTAACAGAATTTTATGAAATCTCCAGAGCACAAACATATCCATCGTGCGATATCATACGCCAACTTTCGTAACAATTGGTGATTGGCAACAGATTTTAGGTGTATTTTATCATATTTTTAGTCAAAAAATGGATAAATACACTAAAAATAACATAATTCCTCAATTAATTTGGGTAAACATAATCCCTTTTGTCTGAAAGTTGTTGTACTGACATCAGTCTAGAATCTGCTCACTCGGTCCCAATTTTGTGTCGATTGGTCATTCACAACTGATATTACGGGGAATTTTGACAACTTTCATGCATGAATTTCCCGGTCGACGGAGGTCAAACTGAAACACTGGCAATTCTTAACAAATTTGAGAATTTGTTTGTGTAAAAAGTAACAGAATTTTATGAAATCTCCAGAGCACAAACATATCCATCGTGCGATATCATACGCCAACTTTCGTAACAATTGGTGATTGGCAACAGATTTTAGGTGTATTTTATCATATTTTTAGTCAAAAAATGGATAAATACACTAAAAATAACATAATTCCTCAATTAATTTGGGTAAACATAATCCCTTTTGTCTGAAAGTTGTTGTACTGACATGAATCTAGAATCTGCTCACTCGGTCCAAATTTTGTGTTGATTGGTCATTCACAACTGATATTACGGGGAATTAACCCTAACCCTAACCCTAATTCCCGGTCGACGGAGTCAAACTGAAACACTGGCAATTCTTAACAAATTTGAGAATTTGTTTGTGTAAAAAGTAAAAGGATTTTATGAAATCTCCAGAGCACAAACATATCCATCGTGCGATATCATACGCCAACTTTCGTAACAATTGGTGATTGGCAACAGATTTTAGGTGTATTTTATCATATTTTTAGTCAAACAATGGATAAATACACTAAAAATAACATAATTCCTCAATTAATTTGGGTAAACATAATCCCTTTTGTCTGAAAGTTGTTGTACTGACATGAATCTAGAATCTGCTCACTCGGTCCAAATTTTGTGTTGATTGGTCATTCACAACTGATATTACGGGGAATTAACCCTAACCCTAACCCTAATTCCCGGTCGACGGAGTCAAACTGAAACACTGGCAATTCTTAACAAATTTGAGAATTTGTTTGTGTAAAAAGTAACAGAATTTTATGAAATCTCCAGAGCACAAACATATCCATCGTGCGATATCATACGCCAACTTTCGTAATAATTGGTGATTGGCAACAGATTTTAGGTGTATTTTATCATATTTTTAGTAAATAAATGGATAAATACACTAAAAATAACATAATTCCTCAATTAATTTGGGTAAACATAATCCCTTTTGTCTGAAAGTTGTTGTACTGACATGAATCTAGAATCTGCTCACTCGGTCCAAATTTTGTGTTGATTGGTCATTCACAACTGATATTATGGGGAATTAACCCTAACCCTAACCCTAATTCCCGGTCGACGGAGTCAAACTGAAACACTGGCAATTCTTAACAAATTTGAGAATTTGTTTGTGTAAAAAGTAACAGAATTTTATGAAATCTCCAGAGCACAAACATATCCATCGTGCGATATCATACGCCAACTTTCGTAACAATTGGTGATTGGCAACAGATTTTAGGTGTATTTTATCATATTTTTAGTCAAAAAATGGATAAATACACTAAAAATAACATAATTCCTCAATTAATTTGGGTAAACATAATCCCTTTTGTCTGAAAGTTGTTGTACTGACATGAATCTAGAATCTGCTCACTCGGTCCAAATTTTGTGTTGATTGGGCATTCACAATTGATATTACGGGGAATTAACCCTAACCCTAACCCTAATTCCCGGTCGACGGAGTCAAACTGAAACACTGGCAATTCTTAACAAATTTGAGAATTTGTTTGTGTAAAAAGTAACAGAATTTTATGAAATCTCCAGAGCACAAACATATCCATCGTGCAATATCATATACGCCAACTTTCGTAACAATTGGTGATTGGCAACAGATTTTAGGTGTATTTTATCATATTTTTAGTCAAAAAATGGATAAATACACTAAAAAAAACATAATTCCTCAATTAATTTGGGTAAACATAATCCCTTTTGTCTGAAAGTTGTTGTACTGACATGAATCTAGAATCTGCTCACTCGGTCCAAATTTTGTGTTGATTGGTCATTCACAACTGATATTACGGGGAATTAACCCTAACCCTAACCCTAATTCCCGGTCGACGGAGTCAAACTGAAACACTGGCAATTCTTAACAAATTTGAGAATTTGTTTGTGTAAAAAGTAACAGAATTTTATGAAATCTCCAGAGCACAAACATATCCATCGTGCGATATCATACGCCAACTTTCGTAACAATTGGTGATTGGCAACAGATTTTAGGTGTATTTTATCATATTTTTAGTCAAAAAATGGATTAATACACTAAAAATAACATAATTCCTCAATTAATTTGGGTAAACATAATCCCTTTTGTCTGAAAGTTGTTGTACTGACATGAATCTAGAATCTGCTCACTCGGTCCAAATTTTGTGTTGATTGGTCATTCACAACTGATATTACGGGGAATTAACCCTAACCCTAACCCTAATTCCCGGTCGACGGAGTCAAACTGAAACACTGGCAATTCTTAACAAATTTGAGAATTTGTTTGTGTAAAAAGTAAAAGAATTTTATGAAATCTCCAGAGCACAAACATATCCATCGTGCGATATCATACGCCAACTTTCGTAACAATTGGTGATTGGCAACAGATTTTAGGTGTATTTTATCATATTTTTAGTCAAAAAATGGATAAATACACTAAAAATAACATAATTCCTCAATTAATTTGGGTAAACATAATCCCTTTTGTCTGAAAGTTGTTGTACTGACATGAATCTAGAATCTGCTCACTCGGTCCAAATTTTGTGTTGATTGGTCATTCACAACTGATATTACGGGGAATTAACCCTAACCCTAACCCTAATTCCCGGTCGACGGAGTCAAACTGAAACACTGGCAATTCTTAACAAATTTGAGAATTTGTTTGTGTAAAAAGTAAAAGAATTTTATGAAATCTCCAGAGCACAAACATATCCATCGTGCGATATCATACGCCAACTTTCGTAACAATTGGTGATTGGCAACAGATTTTAGGTGTATTTTATCATATTTTTAGTCAAAAAATGGATAAATACACTAAAAATAACATAATTCCTCAATTAATTTGGGTAAACATAATCCCTTTTGTCTGAAAGTTGTTGTACTGACATGAATCTAGAATCTGCTCACTCGGTCCAAATTTTGTGTTGATTGGTCATTCACAACTGATATTACGGGGAATTAACCCTAACCCTAACCCTAATTCCCGGTCGACGGAGTCAAACTGAAACACTGGCAATTCTTAACAAATTTGAGAATTTGTTTGTGTAAAAAGTAACAGAATTTTATGAAATCTCCAGAGCACAAACATATCCATCGTGCGATATCATACGCCAACTTTCGTAACAATTGGTGATTGGCAACAGATTTTAGGTGTATTTTATCATATTTTTAGTAAATAAATGGATAAATACACTAAAAATAACATAATTCCTCAATTAATTTGGGTAAACATAATCCCTTTTGTCTGAAAGTTGTTGTACTGACATCAGTCTAGAATCTGCTCACTCGGTCCCAATTTTGTGTTGATTGGTCATTCACAACTGATATTACGGGGAATTAACCCTAACCCTAACCCTAATTCCCGGTCGACGGAGTCAAACTGAAACACTGGCAATTCTTAACAAATTTGAGAATTTGTTTGTGTAAAAAGAGAATTTTATGAAATCTCCAGAGCACAAACATATCCATCGTGCGATATCATACGCCAACTTTCGTAACAATTGGTGATTGGCAACAGATTTTAGGTGTATTTTATCATATTTTTAGTCAAAAAATGGATAAATACACTAAAAATAACATAATTCCTCAATTAATTTGGGTAAACATAATCCCTTTTGTCTGAAAGTTGTTGTACTGACATGAATCTAGAATCTGCTCACTCGGTCCAAATTTTGTGTTGATTGGTCATTCACAACTGATATTACGGGGAATTAACCCTAACCCTAACCCTAATTCCCGGTCGACGGAGTCAAACTGAAACACTGGCAATTCTTAACAAATTTGAGAATTTGTTTGTGTAAAAAGTAACAGAATTTTATGAAATCTCCAGAGCACAAACATATCCATCGTGCAATATCATATACGCCAACTTTCGTAACAATTGGTGATTGGCAACAGATTTTAGGTGTATTTTACCATATTTTTAGTCAATAAATGGATAAATACACTGAAAATAACATAATTCCTTAATTAATTTGGGTAAACATAATCCCTTTTGTCTGAAAGTTGTTGTACTGACATGAATCTAGAATCTGCTCACTCAGTCCAAATTTTGTGTCGAATTGGTCATTCACAACTGATATACAGTGTATTGGGAATCTCTAGAGCAAATACCCATGATTGTGCGCGATCATGGGTGCGCTGTGTACTAGCAATATAGCCAGGGCGATTGAATTGGATTAACGCAAACCCTGTGTATGGAAGGTCGTAAAATTGATAGCCAGCTTTAAAAAGAGGGTGTACCGGTACATGTTTTTTATCATCGTGGGATTTTTGTTCGGACAAGGCAGCAAGATTCTTAAAATAATTGAACAATGGAAATGCACTAGTGTTTCACCCATGGGCGGATGCCGGATTTCTGTAAAAGTGGGGGGGCCCACATAAATACTGGAAAATATTTCGGGGGGTGGGGGCAGACACTGCGACGTGTGGTTCCGGGGCCTAGCTTAAAGGGCTCCGTATTTTTTTTTATTCTAGATGCTCTGTGGTGCAATTCTGAGGCATTTTCTTGCCGGAAAATTTTTGGATTCTATAGATGCTCTGTACGTGGTGCAATCTAAGGCATTTACTTGCAACTTTCCCCTGACATTTTGAGCCGAAAAGGCGTGGGGTCCGGGGCCCGAAAAGGCCCCTGAAAATTTTGGATTCTAGATGCAATCTGCCGCATTTCCTGGCCACTTTCCCCTTTTTGAGCCAAAAATGCGTTCACGGGAAACGTTTCTGATGTTGCCACTTTGGTATAGTTAATGGTACTCACGGCAAACACGAGACAATTTTAATGCACCTAAAAAAACCTAGTACTAGTATTAAATGTACCAACAAAATAGCCATGTACACATGTACATGAACATACATTGTACATGTACATGTAGTTTGTACCTACATGCACAATGTCTATGTACCGCGCCGGTACATGTAAGCACTACGTAGGTGCACAACCGACCTGATGTGCACGTGGCGTTATTTTACATGTCTATGCTGTATGTGCGGCGTGTTTTGTCTACCAAAGAACCAATGTTTATAATGCTTTCATTTGCCAAAAATGTGTCCACAGAATCGATGATTCACTCTCTATCTTCAACCATATACTTCAACTTGTAATAAATCTTTAAAAAAATTACTCAAGAAAAAAAAGGGTCCGGGCCCTTGGACCCCCCCTGTATCCGCCCATGTCACAACACCGTGAACTTTCACGAAGATTTCACGGTGATTGAAGGGTGAAACTTCATTTGGAATATTCAAGAACTCATACTACTGTAGTAAGTTAGAGGTATCAATGATTAACACTACGTGGGTGTATAAAGCGCTATACATGTATAAGCACCAATAATATCCTAATGTTAAATATGCACTTATAATTATGCTCTTCTATAATTTATATTGTTGTGAATAGAGAGATAAATTTAGACACAAGAACAATATTCGCAGCATATGCAGTAGCCGTCCTCGTGTTTTCTACAACCACCTTCCTGATCCTTAGTCCCCATACAACGCATTACATGTTGGCAGTGTGACCACTCGTTTTTTTCATTTCTGTCAAGATCAGCATTCAGAATATTTCAAGATCTTTCAAGCCTATGTAAATGTACACAACTTAATAAAATACATGTAAATATACATGTACTTTTACATATTTTCACATATAATCTTTCAAGATCTTGAAATATCTTTTTTACACACTGAAAGTCTTGGTATACGCCATCAAGGTTTATGACACGATGTCATTTTGTGGGACACCTTTATAATAAAGTTCCCCTTATATTACTTGCTTTCTCTATGCATGTACATGTACGAGTACCAACATGCAGTGCTTGTGTATACAAAATAGTAAATGCTTTATTATAGGCTGTCCCACATATAAATGCACACATACATGTCGATCGTGGCTGATCCATGCACCATGCTGTTAATAGTGCTGGGTAATAGTTGTTGTATAAACCTTGATGGCCCCTGAGCGTGTACTTTTGATGGCCTCCTTGGGTGTATTACCTCCTGTGGGACGAGCTAGCTTCCTGCCCAGTCGTAAATTAATTGTTTATTAAAGTCACTGACCACCTGCATTGCATGACGCAATCGCGCATCGGTCAACGTATTAAAACCGAGATGTTTCACAACGCGTGATGATTTGGTGCCTGCGGTTGCCAGGAAAGCGAAAGAAAAAAACACTGAACACAGCTTTGTTTTCCGTGAAAAAGTTCGTTCATAATTCTTAATTCACCGGAGTGGAGATTCAGCTGTACCAGAAAAGTGCCTTCCGTCATTATGTGGTGGTTTTCAAAGTGCCAAGACAAAGTCACCATTCTCCAGAATGGTCAGGCCGCTCGCAGCAAGGGTGGGCGCATTTTCGGTAGTGTGCATGGTGTCCGGGCCTCAGATGCTGAGAAAGTATTGGTAAGTATATTTAGGTTTCTATTTTTTTTTATCCAACCATTATGTGCTCGATATATCACTTCATCATTTCTGTCACTCAACTTGGTTACATTTTATTTGTGAAAATGTGTTCACGTTTTTCCTGACTGATGAAGTTTGAGCGATGATATTTTTACAGAATATTCCTCAATGTGCAAAGAGAAGACTGAATTTATTGGTTTGTTAATAAAGTGATTAATTCAGGAGAAATCAGTGGGGATTCTCTTTACTGCAGCTAAACTCTAGGATTTGATAAAATAGAAAAACAAAACAACTGATAATTCCTTGAAGTATGCCTGCATGGGAAGTGGGAACAGGTCTGGTCAACTCGTACGCGGGACAACTCGTATGTAAATTGGCCAACTCGTACCCGTGACAACTCGTAGTCGTACGCCAACCAACTTGATAATTGATACTATAATCCTACAGCTCCTCTTGAGCTAAACAAGGCCACGGTATAAAGTTGTGGTTCAAAGGGGTATCGGGACAACTCGTACCCGGGACGACTCGTACCCCAAATTTGTGACCCGGGACAACTCGTACCCGAGACGACTCGTACCCGAGACGACTCGTACCCGAGACGACTCGTACCCGGGACAACTCGTACCCGGGACAACTCGTACCCGGGACGGCTCGTACCCGGGACGGCTCGTACCCAGGACGACTCGTACCTTGTACTTTTCTTATGACAAATCAGAAGATGTGAAAAACCAGTGGTGACAATCACACAAGCAGGAGATTGTTCTGGAGAGATTCTGGCAGCTGTCCGATGATCGCACGAGAAAATATCCAGAGAAAAGCACGAAAAACAGCATTCGTTTTCAACCGGCATCGGGCAGTTATTCTTATGTTGGCGGCGCAAATTTTGTTTTATAAAATTCTATTTTTCGGAATACCCCGGTAATTACAGGATTTCTAGCGCAATCATTTTGCTGGATGCCTAGAATCATTATTTACTTTCAAATAAGTAAGATATCTCTTAATAATTCAGTAGTAAACATAGTTTTCCCGACTGGGTACCGATTCATTATGAAATGTTACATAATTATGACATTAAAGGTAGTATACACCATTGGTAATTTGTTGAATTATCAGGAATGGGTGGATTTGGGGGGTTGTATTTTATAGTAAATATCGTTTAACTGACCGGTCCGAATTTTTACATTCATGGATGCCGAGAAAAGCATGAAAAACAGCGTTTGTTTTCCACCGGCGTCGAGCAGTTATTCTTATGTTATCTTTGTTTTTTCGCGCTCGCCGGACGGCGAGAATGAATTTTGGTTTATACAATTCAATTTTTTGGAACAATTACAGGATATCTAGGGGCCCTCATTTTGCTGGATGCCTACAATCGTTATTTACTTTTAAATAAGTAAGATATTTCTTAATAATTCGGTAATAAATTTGTTCGATATCTGCAAATGGTGTATACTACCTTTAAGCTCAAAAGTTTTGTTGACATTAAAGTTTTATACTGGGGCGGAGTTTGCATCAGAGTTTCTGAAACGGAATGAAAATAAAACAGTATTAACAAAAATTTATCTTCAGGCCAACTACTACAGCAGCCCTAAGCTAAGTTGGTCCGCGTACGAGTTGACCCGCGTACGAGTTGACCCGCGTACGAGTTGACCCGCGTACGAGTTGACCCGCGTACGAGTTGACCCGCGTACGAGTTGACCCGCGTACGAGTTGACCCGCGTACGAGTTGACCCGCGTACGAGTTGACCCGCGTACGAGTTGACCCGCGTACGAGTTGACCCGCGTACGAGTTGACCCGCGTACGAGTTGACCCGCGTACGAGTTGACCCGCGTACGAGTTGACCTGTATTCGCCTGCATAAACCGGTATATCGCTATTCTCTTGCAAAAGCACTTCATCTTTAACCCTAACTCCCTACACAACAAAGGAAGTTGGAGGATTTTGAAGGAATTGTGTTGTTCAATAACAATGGTGAGGGGGTTAGGGTTAAATACAAAACCTAATAATAGTCTGACAGAAAACAAAATCCAAAAGACCCAGCGTTAATTTTCATCCCATGTGACCGAGAATCGATTAAAAAAAAAAAAATAATGTAAGCTGCATGTAGTCCAGGCAAAATACATAGTTTTGTTTTGTTGAAAAATAAATTGACCTCAAACAAATTGCAACAAATTGTTTTTCACCACAGTGCACTTCTATAAGGTCCCTATAATTACATAAAAAATGATGTGTCCCTAAATTGGGCTAACAAGTAGGTGAAGGGTTGCCTAAGGTGAGAGACGTGAACAAGTTCAAGGAAACCCCCCAAAATTTAAGATTGTTGTTGCTAACAATAATCCTATCTACGTTAAAATGTATTTTGGAGATTTCCTTGAACTTTTTCAAGTCTTCCATGTTAGGCAACCCTTTTTAGCCCAATTTATAGACACACCATTTCCCCCCAGTTTTTGTTTGCTGGGCTAAATATCACAATGTTATTATTGTTCATATGATTTTTCATAAGGTTTTAATATGATAACTGTGCCAGTAAGCAACTTGGTGAATTTGAAGCTCACCAATACTGACTACTTGATGATATCTGGAGACAGTCTAATGTGCGCACATTTATAGGGTCACAAAGTTGTCATTTTGGATAATTACTATGTTCTCATAATTATTCAGTCACTTATATGCTTTAGCAAATGATATTGAAGTAAGGATATGTAAGTTGAATCACTAAAATAAACCTTTCAACAAATAAAAATAAAATATATATACCCAAATATGAGAATAAATATATTACACGGCAGGGATTAACGATTTATGCAAATTAGACATATTTCCACCACTTGGATTTTTGTAGATTTTTAGTATGTAATTCTAGGGACCTTATAGAAGTGCACTGTGGTGAAAAACAATTTGTTGCAATTTGTTTGAGGTCAAAACTTATTTTTCCTGGACTAATGTATGATTACGCCCATTTCAACTAAACACCCGGTTGGGGGATGACCAATGGTTACCAGCGGTAATCCCCCAACCCGGTACGTTATCACGCAGCGAATGACCAGTCCTCACCCTGTTTATATTTTCTTTAATAAATACCTGGTACTACAAAATAATGTCCTCCACGTGAAAGAGTTTCGACCAATTAGAAGCTATCCCCAAATCAATCCCATTTTTGATAATTCAAGCACTTTCAAACCTTTAAAATAGGTTGATGTTACTTTTGGATTTTCAGGTAACGTTTGATAGAGGCGTGCATGCAACATTATCAGTTAAGAAATTTGACGCCGAGAAAAGTGATTTGCTGAGTGACTGGAAGGACGATCTCACTGCAAATGAGTTTGCATTACTTGCCGTTGATGAGTTAGACTGTGGTGAACCAAGCAGCCAAATACCTATAGGTATGCAAATGGAAAGTGGACCTACATTTTCTTTCTTTGTTTTGAATACTTGTCTGTGTTTTGTTTTATTTATTTTTCCTGCCAATGAGACCCAGGGCTTTATCATCAACCACATTGGGGAAACGAGGCATCATGATGCCAGGCCTGGAATTACAAAATTGTTAGGGCAAGGCCACTTTGGCCTTGGAGTATTCAAAATTTGGGAGGGTACCAAGGGCAGTAGAAAGGGCGCCAAGGCCAGTAGAAAGGGCGCCAAGGCCAGTAGAAAGGGCACCAAGGCCAAAATTTGAAAATAAAAAAGAAGTCCAATTTCTTGCATTTGGCAGCAGTGTTCTAGTTCACCTTTAACAGTCCGCTTCAAACGCTCTTTTCGCGGCATTGTTACTCTATTAAATTCTTGTAGTTTAATCCGAAAAGTTTTGGACAGTGACAGGATTCATTCACTAAAAACGTTTTTCTAGTCATGCGGTGCAACAATTCCACCAGAAGAGGGAGTTCAAACAACATGTTTTGTGGTAATGATTAAGGCATAGTGGTTCCCCAGTGTACATGCAAAAAGTGCTAAGTGACTTGTAAACTCTCTAGTTGTCAGTCTGGGTGGCTGGCTAAATTCCTTATCATGAAGAGTGACCTTGTAGGGCACTGTACAGTGGTGGTGTGGCTCATTTAATATTCACAAGAAAGTTAGTGGTTTTGCCATGCCTTGGCCCTGTAGAGGATTAAGTTATGTTGTGGTTTCCCTGGAGCTTCATGGTCCCAACTGTTTATAGCCATGCAGATGTGTTTTATCTTAACCTGTGTGTATCCCGCTACATGTATTCTACTGTACTTATTTTCTTTGCATATTTTCTTCTCGTTGGGTTTTGCAGGTTGTTTAAGTTGTTGTTTTCGATTTATGACCTTCTTTTGCTGCTGTTGTTTTTTTTAGTTTAGTTGGATTTAGATTTTAGTTGTTGGTTTCTTGATTTTTTTATCTGGTTTAAGTTCTTGGTTGGTTTATTGCTTGAAGTGATTGAGTTGAGTTTTTTAGTCTATTGTCGGTTCGTGTCATTTGTTTAGTTTATTTTTGCTTCATTTACTTAGTTTCAGTTGTGATCATTATACTGAGTTTTTTTGGTTTATAGCATTTTTTATATTTGAGGAAAGTCAAAGGTCATTTATATTTGTTTGGTTAGGAGAACATCAAGGTTGGTAGTGTCAGGTACAATATCGGTAGTTTTTCGAGTCTCATAATTTTATTTTTGGTTTAGTTTGTTTTTAATTGTCGTTCAGGAGAAATAAATGTGTTCTAGCGATAGTTCTTTAATCTCTGTCTCTTTGTCAACTTAACTTTCCTCGCGATTTTCTAGCGATCCTAGGTCCAAATTCTTTGTTCCATTTTTCTGGGTTACAAATGTGTTGAACGTAAACAATTTACGCTAGTGCAACTTCCTTTGACTCGTTCGAGCGGATTGCGCTGGATATACATTAAAACACGTCACAAGCACAAGATGCATCGTAGGCTAAAAACTAACACAAGTAAATATTTAACTTTCATAAAAAGGGCACGACGGCCAACAGGGGAAAAGGGCACGACATTATGGCCGTGAAAAAGGGTATTTTTTCGAGGGGCACCACGGCCAGTAGCGTGATGTTTTACCATAACTTATACGATTTTCTTTAATTGTAATTATGGCCGTTTGCAGAAAAGACAGAGACCAACAGTTGCTGAAACACCCGCAAAGCGACAAGCTGTGGAGTACGAGGATGAATTCAGCAAGGAACTCAGGAACAAATTCATTGGTATGCCTTAATGGAATTTGCTATTCAATGTTTGTGTGATGATCAACAACGGGACTGACATGACGATATCATGCATATAATATTGCACATAATGTTGTTTTTTGAGACATCTGCGTTATTTTCTTTGTTTCATTTTGCTTAGATGTGTTACAATTAGAACTATAACCGAATTAAGTGATGATTAACCGTGTTAGTGAGACAGTAAAAGACAAATGAGGAAGTTATTTAGTACTTTAACCCTAACCACCCTGAATCCATCAAAATCCATTTCATGTTTGGGAGGAGTTTGGCGGATTTAGGATACCTTTATATTGAACAAACTGGTTGAAACTGATGGTTTGAGGAGTTTATAAGCCTAGCGGTACTGCAGGATTTGGATGGATTCATAAGCATATTGATGGGCTTTGGCGAATTCAGGATACTTTCTAGTAAAAGCATTCAAGGGGTTAAGGGTTAATGAATGACTAAAGCCCTGTTCGCACTGGACTTTTTTTGGGATAAAACTTACCGAGACGATGGGTACTTTTCCTATTTTAAGTTCCTTAGGTGGGGAGTCTTTTACAATTTTCAGTTGTAGTACTGCAGTTAATGTCACATTGAAATTAGACTTTATAAATAAATAATTTTGGAGTAAACACTCTCGGAGAACTTAATGAAATGCTACAAATTATCCTTTTAGGAGAATATGATGTGCCTCTTGGCTGCCTGCAGCACCCCCCATCACAGTTGCTGTTGAGACCCATTAACACCAAGCACAAGGAAAACATCAAGGAAGGCCTGAAGGAGACAGTGTCATGCAGCACTGTGATACCAGTACTCCTCATTGGAGAGGACTTTGATAATCCAAAGACCTCCCAGTTCTACACACTGGGGGGAAATCATCTAACAGCTGCCATGAGAGACCTTCATGATGATGAAGCTTTTGCAGCTCTGCAGGGTGTCAAGGTGCGAGTTTATAAAGGTCTTAACAGGATGGAGGCTTTGAGAATAGCATCCCTACACAACATTAGCACCCACTTGGTGGAGGAACGTTCTCTTCAAGACAATGTACAGCTTTGCAGGAGTCTTCTGTATGACCTAAACAATGTTGATCTCTTCATGGAACCACCGCCATCAAACAAGCTATGGAGAGAGCAATGTGGCCTGGCTCTTGGGAAAAAGGCACCAATAACCAGAAAGGTGAGCTAGGGTTGACAAACTAGTTGAAGGCAGATACCATTCCACTTGGTAGCAATGTAGGAATACATGACATGGATCACTAAAATGAATCTAAGTTGCCCAAGGCATTCTGAATTATCAGCAGAAACAACCATTTTCCCACTGAAAGTCAATTTGATTATTTTGAGCTGCGGCTCACAGTACAAACAATTATAAAAACTTATAAACCTGTAAGTTCAGGAAATATATAAACATTTTGTGAAATTTCCACCAATTATAGACATAAACGTAAAGCCTGGTTCATACTTCACACGAAGGGAATTACATCAATGTTAAATATTCCTGCTGCAAAAGTTCACAAAAGTTGAACATTTAAACTTGCGTGAATCTTGCTTGAAAACTTCATGGCAACAAATAGATTTCATAATTTCTGTGAAGTATGAACCGGCCTGGGCCCAATTTCAAGTCGCTACTTAACAGTTAGCGAAAAAGCTGTGCAAACTTTAGCAGAAACATTTGCTAATCTTAAGCGCTATTTCACAACGTTTTTGTGCGCACGCATGGAGATTCTTCTGGTAAATCACTGATTTGAGCACATTTTCCTGCTCGGTTAAGCATGCCTTTTGCTGTGCTTACTGCTTACTGTCTCCATGAAATAGACAGAAGCTCAGTTAACAGAAAATCGTGTGCTTAGCAGCGCCGTGAAATTGGCCCCTGAGGAGTATGTGTCAAAAGTATGATTTTTTTTTTCAGGATCTGAAAGCCCTGGAGCCAACCTTCCAGCTGGCTCAGTATAACAAAAAGTGTTATGATAAGCTGATGAAGGTGTTCACATTATACAAGGAGAAGAAAGGTTCTTGCCTAAAACAGACAGTAAGTACAATTACTATACATGTAATACTAAATCGGGTTAAACCAAGTTTGGATGGGATTGAAGTCTGACTTTTCATATGATAGCACTAAACAGATAACCAAACCAAAATATGACATACACACACAACCATATATTAGTGTCCCTCTTTTGTTTGTACCCATATGTTTCGTACACAATTATTCAATTGTGGACGGTCGGTCAATCATGGACCCTTTGTTTATGCCCTAACCCCATTGTCCCTAGCCCACAATTGCCAGTGTTTATATACTCATGCATGCACCCAAGGAATACATTATCACAATATCCCCCTTTGGCTTGAAAGCCAGGGGGGTAAAATTCAGGGGATTTGCAGTCGAAGTAATAGTTACATTCGCTGTACAGGGCATATGTGTTGGTGCATGTAACATAACTTTTCTTGTTCTATTTTAGGTTTTCCTGAAACTCCAGGGCCTGCCTGACAAAACTCGTTTTGAGCTTCTTTCTGAGGTTGTGTCGGAGCGGCTAGCACTAGGCGATTTGGCGAGGGAGGCGGACAAGGCCAAGAAACTGGTGATTGTTCAAAAAGAGATTGTCACACAACTCCCAAACACAAAAACATGGGAAGAGGCAGAAAATGCGTACCCTATGCACACCACCGAAAGAGCCATGCAACCATTTACTGGTAAATATTATAGGTTTATTTCAATGTACTTGTATGCTAACATTGATTGCTACGCTTATATCAGGCATAACCAGATAAGATTTTGGAACATGTGCATGAATGTTTAAATTAAAAAAGGCATACTAGTTATAGGAAAAAGGACAGGGAATAACTTGTTATTTACTTTACATCATTTCAGATCAGTTGGCTATTAGTTTTTATAATTTTGCAAATTATTAGTTTCCTCCCCAAAATGTTATTTACAACTTTTTATACATGTATCACTCATTATCACACTTCTAAATGTCTGGCTCAATTATACTTCAAACAAGCAGACAGGTGCGTGCCTGAATCCAGCTCAACAATACATTTAATTTCCAGATACGCACCCCCCCCCCCCCCTGCAAAAAATCATGCGTATGGGCCTGCAATTCGATGTACATGTAGTTTATTTTATCTAACACAACAGGATGCAACTTCAAGAATGGCATTCCCCGTCCCTTCCTGAAGTTTATTCAGGATGCCATCACCTGGAAGGAAAGGCAGACCCTAGAGTGGAACGAAGAGCAGGATGACAGTGTTCAGGTCTTGAAGAACGACCATAGCATGGTGGTTTTTCTGGCAGAATATAGCCCAGCTATTGTCAAGAGGACAAGAGGCTTCACCTCTGCCAAGCTGATATTCAGTGACATGAAGGTAATTAATGCTTTTATTCTAGACTGGTGCAGTGCCCATCGAAAATGTGCCATTTCGGATTCAATGATTTCGACCCGAGCAGCGAAGGAACTTGGAATTCTTTCTTCGTGGTCGCGTTGTTTTTGTGGATTTGCTGACAGGTATTAAATCCATCATTTTTCAGGCACCCGGCGGCCCCATTTTGCTCAGAGCTCGGCTGGCACAAAACCTTTACGGAATAGTTCATGCATGGAGTTTCAACCGTGTAGTTTTAACCATAACATTGTAAACATTCAAGCAAATACCCAGCAAAACGAGCGAAAATTTAATTGATATGATATTACCCTCCACTGATCTACTCCTGACAGTTTCCACCATCCATTCTACACGTGCAATTCTTCGAAAGCCTTCGTTACAATTACTATAATTATACGAATCAACTTGCAGCCAGATTGATCTTTGATATTTTGAGCACCCTGTATATATGTATTGTAGATCTATGTACTCGTTTATAATATTATAATACGTGACCAACAATGTACCTGAGCATGTGCGTGGTCTAAATATGCATTTTCTATGCAACAATCGACCAAAAACAAAACGACTTTAAAGGTCAACCTAGACTATTAGCATAATGAGAACCACCCCCATAACCTCGCATGAATGAATGAACTAAGGCCATTGTCAGGCCCCAGCTGCAATGTTTTGCCTAGTGGTCGCGTGAGGTCGCTGTACGCGATGTATTTTTGCACTGTGCGCACATGCTAAACTATTAAACTGCAGCGCGTGGGTGGATTTCGGCCAAATAAACGACAATGGCCTTGGCCAAGGTTATCACTAAAAATTATATATTCTTTGTCTTTGTGAAAACTGAACTTGTTGGTGTAATTGAACGTAATGGATAGACATAGGAGTGGTTTAGTTAAATACCTGAATATTATCACATCTATCAGGAAAATACTGGACAGTTTGAAACTGTCATGGAGGTCATCAACTCAATCGGACAAGTAGAAACCACCATCTGTACAGAGGTATCGATAATGACAGTAGCAACTGTCATCCAGCTCCTGCAAGAGCACAAGTTCCAGGAACTGGTAACCATCTACCACTTTCAAACAGGACAGAAAGGTATTGTAATCAACTGTCTCATGCATGTGCTGGTTATAGATCACACGTCGTTGTAGCAGTGAATTAAACTTATGGTATAGTCTTGTGGGTAGTGCGCATCAAATCCTAAAAGTCAGTTATTCGTGTAAAAAGGAACACATACAGCGCGAGTCAAAAAAGATGTTCCCTCATCAACTGTAAAAAGTAAATAATTTTATTTTTTTAAATTTTTTCGATAAATATTTGTAAACAATATGATATTAATGTACTCATTACACGTACCCTACCTAATGCTACTTTTTACTACTAGTAGTAAAAAGTAGTATGCAGTACTCTCAACTACTTGTTTGCAATGCTTGTAGTAATTTTTAGTATTTGGTACTTCACCCAAAATAGTGTATGTAGTAATATGTAGTTCATGTACTACATATTGCTAAGCACACTGTTTGGAGGGAAGTACCAAATAGTGCTTCACCCCAAATAGTGTACATAGTAATATGTAGTGCATGTACTTAGGTGGCTGGGTTTAGAGGAAAAAATTACCTGCCAAACAAATGCAGTAGTCCAGCCTTGGATTAAATCAATCACCAAAACCCATTACTGACCAAACACACTCAATGCTAAAGAATATTACAAATACAATTGGGGTGGAAGTACCAAATACTACAAAATACTACACCCTATTAGTATTTGGTGGTATCCAGTTACTTACCTGTATTACCACTATTAGTATTTTGTAGTTGCCAGTACATGTATCTGTACTCAGTACTCAGTGTCAGTACACACCCAATCATCAGTCACAGAGAGACCCAGTGCTACAAAATACTAAGTAGTATTCTGTAGTACTCAATTCTTTAGCCGAAAATGTCCTGTGGTATTTAATACCACAGGATATTTACCACACAGATTCCTGTGGTTTTTTGGGACATTTACCACAGGGCCTGTGGTAATGTCCCAAAAAACCACAGGAATCTGTGTGGTAAATATCCTGTGGTATTAAATACCACAGGACATTTTCGTAAGGGAAAGCCTAGGGGGTTAGGGTTAACAGCACAAATCCTTTCATTACATTATTGCAGATGCAGTAACTGGACACATGGCCATACATCTAAAGGCCATTTTTCGCACTGATGAGGCAGAGAGCAGGGTAGAGGGGTGTGATGCTCTCCTGAAGGAAGACCCGATTCTTCACACGGTGTCGAAAGAGAGTCAGGAGGGAGACTGGATCATTGACCTAACCATAAAGGGTATGTAATTATTCAATATGGGTGCAAGTATTCTAGTAAATAATAGCCTCGCATTAAGCTTTAAAACTTTGACAATTTCTATTAATTTATCAACATATATCACATGCACCTAACTGTATTTTACATAGAAAATTGTCCATGCATTATCACTGATGTTGGTCTTGTTTATTCACTTGTCATGCCATGAAACTGGCTTTGAAAAGACACTTCATAACTCACCATGACCAAAAGATACGCCTTATTAACTTACGACATGTTCAACACCATTGTTAAGGTACTTACGGTGTGTTCAACTAGTCGTACCTTTAGTAATATATTTTTTAAATCATCACAAGTTACGATGGGTCATCTATTGTAAGTGAACAAAAAAATTGGCAAGGCTGGACTCAAACCTGTGATAATCAATGAAATAACAAGTAAATTCTACCTTCACAGTAGAATGTTGATGTTCACTATCTTATGAATTCTTAAAACAAAAATTAACAGCTAAAAACTCTGGACCATGCAAATATTTGGTGGAAATGAGTGCAGAAAAATAAGTTAATTATCCGACAGACTCTTTTTTCGAAAAAAAAGACATAGTATTATCGATTACGCGATTGCAGTAATAATGAGTTGTTTCTTAGGTTTAACTTTCTAGGCACTAGAACCTTTCAGTTTTTTATCATGATCTAATCTAATAAACAAAATCTATTAAAGGTGTGTTGTATTAGTGCCGTTGTAATTTGCCATCGCTATGAATTGCTCATAATTTGTTATTTCTTTTACAATTACAGCAACAGCTGCACTTACAGCCTGTGAATGTGGCAGGAATGCCCTGGTGGTTGCAAGAGGAGAAACCATGCGACAAATACAAAAAGAAGTAGCATCACGTCTACAGGTTGAACATAATAGGCAAGAAGAAGAGGACAGCATAGATGACGATTCTATGCTGTCCCTTGATTCTAATTAGTACATGGCAGTGCTGGGAGACGAGGCACTCCTGATCCAGGTTCCCCACATAAACAAATAAACAAATAGGACTTGTAAATGAATAAATACAACAACCACTGAGCAAGCAAACCAGGAGGACGAATTTGACTTTAACAAGATAAGATTAAAACTGCATTTGACTTCATGGCTTCATGACTTCATTTGAATTGACGTTATGAAAGGTTCGACTACGTTGATAAAGTAGTATTGTTCGTAATATTTGTCATAACTAATTATCCTGGCTAGCCTGATCAGTACATTAGTAATATCGACTACCCAATTTGACCCAGTTATGCGAAGCGGGAATTTGCCACTTTTAGAAAATTTACATCCTAAGAAGAAAAGGCTGTATGAAATATTTACCGACAGAAACTCCTATATTCTGGTAAAGCACGGACACGAAATCTTTAATTATTGTTGTGACCGAAAGGAAAACTTGTACATGTACATTCTTCAAAAGTAAAGAAAAATAGAGAGCTGCGGAGCACTATAACAGTATAACGTGAAGATTTTAGGTAAATAAAGTGCGCGACCGTGTTATTGGCGGGGGCCAAATTTTCATACATGGCCCCCGCCAATAACACTGTGAGCACTTTATTTACCCAAGATCTTCTTCAAAGGTAGTTGTGTTCATAATAATTTTTAAACTTATCATTTGTTTATATAAAGTACATACAAGACAGAGTCTCTGATTGTATCTCAGTATTCACACAGATTTGCCAGTAGCATGGTGTGATAAGCAATTTGTATGCCACAGTGTAAAACCCTTAAAAAAGCAGCTGCAGTTGTATTAATTTGTTGGACAGTATTGTGCAAGTACACAATATCTAAAGACGGTACGTTTTGTTTAAATTAACATTCAACCTTGGTTATTTTACTAGTCATGTGAAAACATATTTTGAAACTTGTTAGAATAATACATTTTTGTTGTTGACATTTTGAATAAATCAGAAAATTTAAGATGTTTCCAATTGAAAATAATGTTTTATACAAAAGTTATTATTCATTTGACCATTAGGACTATAGCTTGACCAGATATTTTGAAGCATAATTTGCCTGGAAACATCATAATATACTGGTGACAGCTTCAGTATGCCCTAAATATTATCCTGATTACAGCCTTTGATGGAAGCTTCCTTGTGGGATAATATTATCCCGGTTACAGCCCTTGGTGGAAGCTTCATCGTGGGATAATATTATCCCGGGTACAGCACTTTGTGGAAGCTTCATCGTGGGATAATATTATCCCGGGTACAGCACTTTGTGGAAGCTTCATCGTGGGATAATATTATCCCGGTTACAGCACTTTGTGGAAGCTTCATCGTGGGATAATATTATCCAGCCCTTGGTGGAAGCTTCATCGTGGGATAATATTATCCCGGTTACAGCCCTCGGTGGAAGCTTCATCGTGGGATAATATTATCCCGGTTACAACCCTTGGTGGAAGCTTCATCGTGGGATAATATTATCCCGGGTACAGCACTTTGTGGAAGCTTCATCGTGGGATAATATTATCCCGGTTACAGCACTTTGTGGAAGCTTCATCGTGGGATAATATTATCCCGGTTACAACCCTTGGTGGAAGCTTCCTTGTGGGATAATATTATCCCGGTTACAGCCCTCGGTGGAAGCTTCATCGTGGGATAATATTATCCCGGTTACAGCCCTCGGTGGAAGCTTCATCGTGGGATAATATTATCCCGGTTACAACCCTTGGTGGAAGCTTCCTTGTGGGATAATATTATCCCGGTTACAGCCCTCGGTGGAAGCTTCATCGTGGGATAATATTATCCCGGTTACAGCCCTCGGTGGAAGCTTCATCGTGGGATAATATTATCCCGGTTACAGCCCTTCATGGAAGCTTCATCGTGGGATAATATTATCCCGGTTACAGCCCTTGGTGGAAGCTTCATCGTGGGATATAATATTATTACGTTTACGGCCCTTGATGGAAGCTTCATCGTGGGATAATATTATCCCGGTTACAACCCTTGGTGGAAGCTTCATCGTGGGATAATATTATCCCGGTTACAGCCCTTGGTGGAAGCTTCATCGTGGGATATAATATTATTACGTTTACGGCCCTTGATGGAAGCTTCATCGTGGGATAATATTATCCCGGTTACAACCCTTGGTGGAAGCTTCATCGTGGGATAATATTATCCCGGTTACAGCCCTTGGTGGAAGCTTCATCGTGGGACAATATTATTCCGTTTACGGCCCTTGATGGAAGCTTCATCGTGGGATAATATTATCCTGCAAACAGCCCTTGATGGAAGCTTCATCGTGGGATAGTATTATCCCCATTTTAACAGCCCTTGATAGAAGTTTCATTGTGGGATAATATCCCGGTTACAGCCATTGATGGAAGCTTCATCATGGGATAGTATTATCATGCAAACAGCCCTTGATGGAAGCTTCATCGTGGGATAATATTATCCCAGTTACAGCACCTGGTAGAAGCTTCATATAAGCTTCATATTATCCTAGTGGAAGCTTCATCGTGGGATATTATCATCTCAGTAACAGCCCCTGATGGAAGTTTAGTTGTGGAATATTATTCTCCATGTTACAGGCCTCCATAGAACATTCATTTTTGGATAATATCCCGGATTACAGCTCTTGATATGGACGCTTCAGTTTGGGATATTCAAGCTTGGTGTTGCTTAAGGTTATCCTGCTGATCAGTCCAACATGTAATATAACATTCTGTTTACAGCCCATGATATACTTTTTTATGTAGGATATTGTAATGGTTACATACTCTGAAAAAGAAAATATGTTGGATATCGTCTTCCAAACAGTCATTGGCGACCCATACACCATGCTTATTATCCTGACGACAATTGGATTTAACTATTATGGGATATATTAAGTGCACCTCTTTTTCTTAGGTGAACAACAAGTATTTTTAATATAGAAATATCTGATCTTTGAAATATTTTAGCCAAAATATGCATGTCTATCTGCACTGTATAAAATATGGGATTTTCACAAAAAATGAAAAGTTCACATAGTTCATTTTGAAAACAAATACTGTTTTGAGCAAATGAGCAAATTAGCAAATGAGCAAATGAGCAAATGGGCAAATGAGCAAATGAGCAAATGAGCAAATGAGCAAATGAGAGCAAATGAGAGCAAATGAGCAAATGAGCACATGAGCACATGAGCACATGAGCAAATGAGCAAATGAGCAAATGAGCACATGAGCAAATGAGCAAATTAGAGCAAGTGAGAGCAAATGAGAGCAAATGAGGAAATGAGCACATGAGCAAATGAGCCAATGAGCAAATAAGCAAATGAGCAAAAGAGCAAAAGAGCAATTGAGCAAATGAGCAAATTAGCAAATGAGCAAATGAGCAAATGGGCAAATGAGCAAATGAGCAAATGAGCAAATGAGCAAATGAGAGCAAATGAGAGCAAATGAGCAAATGAGCACATGAGCACATGAGCACATGAGCAAATGAGCAAATGAGCAAATGAGCACATGAGCAAATGAGCAAATGAGCATATGAGCAAATGAGAGCAAATGAGAGCAAATGAGAGCAAGTGAGAGCAAATGAGAGCAAATGAGAGCAAATGAGCAAATGAGCATATGAGCACATGAGCAAATGAGCAAATGAGCAAATGAGCAAATGAGCAAATGAGCAAATGAGCAAAAGAGCAAAAGAGCAAAAGAGCAAAAGAGCAAAAAAGCAAATGAGCAAATGAGCAAATGAGCAAATGAGCAAATGAGCAAATGAGCAAATGGGCAAATGGGCAAATGAGCAAATGGGCAAATGAGCAAATGAGAGCAAATGAGCAAATGAGCAAATGAGCGCAAATGAGCAAATGAGCAAATGAGCAAATGAGCAAATGAGCAAATTAGCAAATGAGCAAATGAGCAAATGAGCAAATGAGCAAATGAGCAAATGAGCAAATGAGCAAATGAGCAAATGAGCAAATGAGCAAATGAGCAAATGAGCAAATGAGCAAATGAGAGCAAATGAGAGCAAATGAGAGCAAATGAGAGCAAATGAGCAAATGAGCATATGAGCAAATGAGCAAATGAGCAAATGAGCAAATGAGCATATGAGCAAATGAGAGCAAATGAGAGCAAATGAGAGCAAGTGAGAGCAAATGAGAGCAAATGAGAGCAAATGAGCAAATGAGCATATGAGCACATGAGCAAATGAGCAAATGAGCAAATGAGCAAATGAGCAAATGAGCAAATGAGCAAAAGAGCAAAAGAGCAAAAGAGCAAAAGAGCAAAAAAGCAAATGAGCAAATGAGCAAATGAGCAAATGAGCAAATGAGCAAATGAGCAAATGGGCAAATGGGCAAATGAGCAAATGGGCAAATGAGCAAATGAGAGCAAATGAGCAAATGAGCAAATGAGCGCAAATGAGCAAATGAGCAAATGAGCAAATGAGCAAATGAGCAAATTAGCAAATGAGCAAATGAGCAAATGAGCAAATGAGCAAATGAGCAAATGAGCAAATGGGCAAATGGGCAAATGAGCAAATGGGCAAATGAGCAAATGAGAGCAAATTAGCAAATGAGCAAATGAGCAAATGAGCAAATGAGCAAATGAGAGCAAATGAGAGCAAATGAGAGCAAATGAGAGCAAATGAGAGCAAATGAGAGCAAATGAGAGCAAATGAGAGCAAATGAGCAAGAGAGCAAATGACCAAATGAGCAAATGAGCAAATGAGCAACTGAGCAACTGAGCAAATGAGCAAATGAGCGCAAATGAGCGCAAATGAGCGCAAATGAGCAATTGAGCAAATGAGCAAATGAGCAAATGAGCAAATGAGCAAATGAGCAAATGAGCAAATGAGCAAATGAGCAAATGAGCAAATTAGAGCAAGTGAGAGCAAATGAGAGCAAATGAGGAAATGAGCACATGAGCAAATGAGCCAATGAGCAAATGAGCAAATGAGCGCAAATGAGCGCAAATGAGCGCAAATGAGCAATTGAGCAAATAAGCAAATGAGCAAATGAGCAAAAGAGCAAAAGAGCAAAAGAGCAATTGAGCAAATGAGCAAATTAGCAAATGAGCAAATGAGAGCAAATGAGCAAATGAGCAAATGAGCGCAAATGAGCAAATGAGCAAATGAGCAAATGAGCAAATGAGAGCAAATGAGCAAATGAGCAAATGAGCAAATGAGCAAATGAGCAAATGAGCAAATGAGCAAATGGGCAAATGGGCAAATGAGCAAATGGGCAAATGAGCAAATGAGAGCAAATGAGCAAATGAGCAAAAGAGCAAAAGAGCAATTGAGCAAATTAGCAAATGAGCAAATGAGCAAATGGGCAAATGAGCAAATGAGCAAATGAGCAAATGAGCAAATGAGAGCAAATGAGAGCAAATGAGCAAATGAGCACATGAGCACATGAGCACATGAGCAAATGAGCAAATGAGCAAAAGAACAAATGAGAGCAAATGAGAGCAAATTAGAGCAAATGAGAGCAAATGAGCAAATGAGCAAATGAGCAAATGAGCAAATGGCCAAATGAGCAAATGGGCAAATGAGCAAATGAGCAAATGAGAGCAAATGAGCAAATGAGCAAATGAGCAAATGAGAAAATGAGAGCAAATGAGAGCAAATGAGAGCAAATTAGAGCAAATGAGAGCAAATGAGCAATTGAGCAAATGAGCAAATGAGCAAATGAGCAAATGAGCAAATGAACAAATGAGCAAATGAGCAAATGAGCAAATGAGAGCAGATGAGCAAATGAGCAAATGAGCAAATGAGCAAATAAGAGCAGATGAGCAAATGAGCAAATGAGCAAATGAGCAAATGAGCAAATGAGCAAATGAACAAATGAGCAAATGAGCAAATGAGCAAATGAGCAAATGAGCAAATGAGCAAATGAACAAATGAGCAAATGAGCAAATGAGCAAATGAGCAAATGAGCGCAAATGAGCAAATGAGCAAATGAGCAAATGAGCAAATGAGCAAATGAGCGCAAATGAGCGCAAATGAGCAAATGAGCAAATGAGCAAATGAGCAAATGAGCAAATGAGCAAATGAGCAAATGAGCAAATGAGCAAATGAGCAAATGAGCAAATGAGCAAATGAGCAAATGAGCAAATGAGAGCAAATGAGCAAATGAGAGCAAATGAGAGCAAGTGAGAGCAAATGAGAGCAAATGAGAGCAAATGAGCAAATGAACGCATGAGCGCATGAGCGCATGAGCAAATGAGCAAATGAGCAAATGAGCAAATGAGCAAATGAGCAAATGAGCAAATGAGCAAATGGCCAAATGAGCAAATGGGCAAATGAGCAAATGAGAGCAAATGAGCAAATGAGCAAATGAGCAAATGAGCAAATGAGAGCAAATGAGAGCAAATGAGAGCAAATGAGAGCAAATGAGAGCAAATGAGAGCAAATGAGAGCAAATGAGAGCAAATGAGCAAGAGAGCAAATGAGCAAATGAGCAAATGAGCAAATGAGCAACTGAGCAACTGAGCAAATGAGCAAATGAGCGCAAATGAGCGCAAATGAGCAATTGAGCAAATGAGCAAATGAGCAAATGAGCAAATGAGCAAATGAGCAAATGAGCAAATGGCCAAATGAGCAAATGGGCAAATGAGCAAATGAGAGCAAATGAGCAAATGAGCAAATGAGCAAATGAGCAAATGAGAGCAAATGAGAGCAAATGAGAGCAAATGAGAGCAAATGAGAGCAAATGAGAGCAAATGAGAGCAAATGAGCAAGAGAGCAAATGAGCAAATGAGCAAATGAGCAAATGAGCAACTGAGCAACTGAGCAAATGAGCAAATGAGCGCAAATGAGCGCAAATGAGCAATTGAGCAAATGAGCAAATGAGCAAATGAGCAAATGAGCAAATGAGCAAATGAGCAAATGAGCAAATGAGCAAATGAGCAAATTAGAGCAAGTGAGAGCAAATGAGAGCAAATGAGGAAATGAGCACATGAGCAAATGAGCCAATGAGCAAATAAGCAAATGAGCAAAAGAGCAAAAGAGCAATTGAGCAAATGAGCAAATTAGCAAATGAGCAAATGAGCAAATGGGCAAATGAGCAAATGAGCAAATGAGCAAATGAGCAAATGAGAGCAAATGAGAGCAAATGAGCAAATGAGCACATGAGCACATGAGCACATGAGCAAATGAGCAAATGAGCAAATGAGCACATGAGCAAATGAGCAAATGAGCAAATGAGCAAATGAGCAAATGAGCAAATGAGCAAATGAGCAAATGAGCAAATGAGCAAATGAGAGCAAATGAGAGCAAATGAGAGCAAATGAGAGCAAATGAGCAAATGAGCATATGAGCAAATGAGCAAATGAGCAAATGAGCAAATGAGCATATGAGCAAATGAGAGCAAATGAGAGCAAATGAGAGCAAGTGAGAGCAAATGAGAGCAAATGAGAGCAAATGAGCAAATGAGCATATGAGCACATGAGCAAATGAGCAAATGAGCAAATGAGCAAATGAGCAAATGAGCAAATGAGCAAAAGAGCAAAAGAGCAAAAGAGCAAAAGAGCAAAAAAGCAAATGAGCAAATGAGCAAATGAGCAAATGAGCAAATGAGCAAATGAGCAAATGGGCAAATGGGCAAATGAGCAAATGGGCAAATGAGCAAATGAGAGCAAATGAGCAAATGAGCAAATGAGCGCAAATGAGCAAATGAACAAATGAGCAAATGAGCAAATGAGCAAATTAGCAAATGAGCAAATGAGCAAATGAGCAAATGAGCAAATGAGCAAATGAGCAAATGGGCAAATGGGCAAATGAGCAAATGGGCAAATGAGCAAATGAGAGCAAATGAGCAAATGAGCAAATGAGCAAATGAGCAAATGAGCAAATGAGAGCAAATGAGAGCAAATGAGAGCAAATGAGAGCAAATGAGAGCAAATGAGAGCAAATGAGAGCAAATGAGAGCAAATGAGCAAGAGAGCAAATGACCAAATGAGCAAATGAGCAAATGAGCAACTGAGCAACTGAGCAAATGAGCAAATGAGCGCAAATGAGCGCAAATGAGCGCAAATGAGCAATTGAGCAAATGAGCAAATGAGCAAATGAGCAAATGAGCAAATGAGCAAATGAGCAAATGAGCAAATGAGCAAATGAGCAAATTAGAGCAAGTGAGAGCAAATGAGAGCAAATGAGGAAATGAGCACATGAGCAAATGAGCCAATGAGCAAATGAGCAAATGAGCGCAAATGAGCGCAAATGAGCGCAAATGAGCAATTGAGCAAATAAGCAAATGAGCAAATGAGCAAAAGAGCAAAAGAGCAAAAGAGCAATTGAGCAAATGAGCAAATTAGCAAATGAGCAAATGAGCAAATGGGCAAATGAGCAAATGAGCAAATGAGCAAATGAGCAAATGAGAGCAAATGAGAGCAAATGAGCAAATGAGCACATGAGCACATGAGCACATGAGCAAATGAGCAAATGAGCAAAAGAACAAATGAGAGCAAATGAGAGCAAATGAGAGCAAATGAGAGCAAATGAGGAAATGAGCAAATGAGCAAATGAGCAAATGAGCAAATGAGCAAATGAGCAAATGAGCGCAAATGAGCGCAAATGAGCGCAAATGAGCAATTGAGCAAATAAGCAAATGAGCAAATGAGCAAATGAGCAAATGAGCAAATGAGCAAATGAGCAAATGAGCAAATGAGAAAATGAGCAAATGAGCAAATGAGCAAATGAGCAAATGAGCAAATTAGCAAATGAGAGCAAATGAGCAAATGAGAGCAAATGAGAGCAAGTGAGAGCAAATGAGAGCAAATGAGAGCAAATGAGCAAATGAACGCATGAGCGCATGAGCGCATGAGCAAATGAGCAAATGAGCAAATGAGCAAATGAGCAATAGAGCAAAAGAGCAAAAGAGCAAATGAGCAAATGAGCAAATGAGCAAATGAGCAAATGAGCAAATGAGCAAATGAGCAAATGGCCAAATGAGAAAATGGGCAAATGAGCAAATGAGAGCAAATGAGCAAATGAGCAAATGAGCAAATGAGCAAATGAGCAAATGAGAGCAAATGAGAGCAAATGAGAGCAAATGAGAGCAAATGAGAGCAAATGAGAGCAAATGAGAGCAAATGAGAGCAAATGAGCAAGAGAGCAAATGAGCAAATGAGCAACTGAGCAACTGAGCAAATGAGCGCAAATGAGCAATTGAGCAAATGAGCAAATGAGCAAATGAGCAAATGAGCAAATGAGCAAATGAGCAAATGAGCAAATGAGCAAATTAGAGCAAGTGAGAGCAAATGAGAGCAAATGAGGAAATGAGCACATGAGCAAATGAGCCAATGAGCCAATGAGCAAATAAGCAAATGAGCAAAAGAGCAAAAGAGCAATTGAGCAAATGAGCAAATTAGCAAATGAGCAAATGAGCAAATGGGCAAATGAGCAAATGAGCAAATGAGCAAATGAGCAAATGAGCAAATGAGAGCAAATGAGCAAATGAGCACATGAGCACATGAGCACATGAGCAAATGAGCAAATGAGCAAAAGAACAAATGAGAGAAAATGAGAGCAAATTAGAGCAAATGAGAGCAAATGAGCAAATGAGCAAATGAGCAAATGAGCAAATGAGCAAATGAGCACATGAGCAAATGAGCAAATGAGCAAATGAGCAAATGAGCAAATGAGCAAATGAGCAAATGAGCAAATGAGAGCAAATGAGAGCAAATGAGAGCAAATGAGAGCAAATGAGAGCAAATGAGCAAATGAGCATATGAGCACATGAGCAAATGAGCAAATGAGCATATGAGCACATGAGCAAATGAGCAAATGAGCAAATGAGCAAATGAGCAAATGAGCAAATGAGCATATGAGCAAATGAGAGCAAATGAGAGCAAATGAGAGCAAGTGAGAGCAAATGAGAGCAAATGAGAGCAAATGAGCATATGAGCACATGAGCAAATGAGCAAATGAGCAAATGAGCAAATGAGCAAATGAGAGCAAATGAGAGCAAATGAGCAAAAGAGCAAAAGAGCAAAAGAGCAAAAGAGCAAAAAAGCAAATGAGCAAATGAGCAAATGAGCAAATGAGCAAATGAGCAAATGAGCAAATGGGCAAATGGGCAAATGAGCAAATGGGCAAATGAGCAAATGAGAGCAAATGAGCAAATGAGCAAATGAGCGCAAATGAGCAAATGAGCAAATGAGCAAATGAGCAAATGAGAGCAAATGAGCAAATGAGCAAATGAGCAAATGAGCAAATGAGCAAATGAGCAAATGAGCAAATGGGCAAATGGGCAAATGAGCAAATGGGCAAATGAGCAAATGAGCAAATGAGCAAATGAGCAAATGAGCGCAAATGAGCAAAAGAGCAAAAGAGCAAAAGAGCAATTGAGCAAATGAGCAAATTAGCAAATGAGCAAATGAGCAAATGGGCAAATGAGCAAATGAGCAAATGAGCAAATGAGCAAATGAGAGCAAATGAGAGCAAATGAGCAAATGAGCACATGAGCACATGAGCACATGAGCAAATGAGCAAATGAGCAAAAGAACAAATGAGAGCAAATGAGAGCAAATTAGAGCAAATGAGAGCAAATGAGCAAATGAGCAAATGAGCAAATGAGCAAATGGCCAAATGAGCAAATGGGCAAATGAGCAAATGAGCAAATGAGAGCAAATGAGCAAATGAGCAAATGAGCAAATGAGAAAATGAGAGCAAATGAGAGCAAATGAGAGCAAATGAGAGCAAATGAGAGCAAATGAGCAATTGAGCAAATGAGCAAATGAGCAAATGAGCAAATTAACAAATGAGCAAATGAGCAAATGAGCAAATGAGAGCAGATGAGCAAATGAGCAAATGAGCAAATGAGCAAATAAGAGCAGATGAGCAAATGAGCAAATGAGCAAATGAGCAAATGAGCAAATGAACAAATGAGCAAATGAGCAAATGAGCAAATGAGCAAATGAGCGCAAATGAGCAAATGAGCAAATGAGCAAATGAGCAAATGAGCAAATGAGCAAATGAGCGCAAATGAGCGCAAATGAGCAAATGAGCAAATGAGCAAATGAGCAAATGAGCAAATGAGCAAATGAGCAAATGAGCAAATGAGCAAATGAGCAAATGAGCAAATGAGCAAATGAGCAAATGAGCAAATGAGCAAATGAGCAAATGAGAGCAAATGAGCAAATGAGAGCAAATGAGAGCAAGTGAGAGCAAATGAGAGCAAATGAGAGCAAATGAGCAAATGAACGCATGAGCGCATGAGCGCATGAGCAAATGAGCAAATGAGCAAATGAGCAAATGAGCAATAGAGCAAAAGAGCAAAAGAGCAAATGAGCAAATGAGCAAATGAGCAAATGAGCAAATGAGCAAATGAGCAAATGAGCAGATGGCCAAATGAGCAAATGGGCAAATGAGCAAATGAGAGCAAATGAGCAAATGAGCAAATGAGCAAATGAGCAAATGAGCAAATGAGAGCAAATGAGAGCAAATGAGAGCAAATGAGAGCAAATGAGAGCAAATGAGAGCAAATGAGAGCAAATGAGAGCAAATGAGCAAGAGAGCAAATGAGCAAATGAGCAACTGAGCAACTGAGCAAATGAGCGCAAATGAGCGCAAATGAGCGCAAATGAGCAATTGAGCAAATGAGCAAATGAGCAAATGAGCAAATGAGCAAATGAGCAAATGAGCAAATGAGCAAATGAGCAAATGAGCAAATGAGCAAATTAGAGCAAGTGAGAGCAAATGAGAGCAAATGAGGAAATGAGCACATGAGCAAATGAGCCAATGAGCCAATGAGCAAATAAGCAAATGAGCAAAAGAGCAAAAGAGCAATTGAGCAAATGAGCAAATTAGCAAATGAGCAAATGAGCAAATGGGCAAATGAGCAAATGAGCAAATGAGCAAATGAGCAAATGAGAGCAAATGAGAGCAAATGAGCAAATGAGCACATGAGCACATGAGCACATGAGCAAATGAGCAAATGAGCAAAAGAACAAATGAGAGCAAATGAGAGCAAATTAGAGCAAATGAGAGCAAATGAGCAAATGAGCAAATGAGCAAATGAGCAAATGAGCAAATGAGCACATGAGCAAATGAGCAAATGAGCAAATGAGCAAATGAGCAAATGAGAAAATGAGCAAATGAGCAAATGAGAGCAAATGAGAGCAAATGAGAGCAAATGAGAGCAAATGAGAGCAAATGAGCAAATGAGCATATGAGCACATGAGCAAATGAGCAAATGAGCAAATGAGCAAATGAGCAAATGAGCAAATGAGCATATGAGCAAATGAGAGCAAATGAGAGCAAATGAGAGCAAGTGAGAGCAAATGAGAGCAAATGAGAGCAAATGAGCAAATGAGCATATGAGCACATGAGCAAATGAGCAAATGAGCAAATGAGCAAATGAGCAAATGAGCAAATGAGCAAAAGAGCAAAAGAGCAAAAGAGCAAAAGAGCAAAAAAGCAAATGAGCAAATGAGCAAATGAGCAAATGAGCAAATGAGCAAATGAGCAAATGGGCAAATGGGCAAATGAGCAAATGGGCAAATGAGCAAATGAGAGCAAATGAGCAAATGAGCAAATGAGCGCAAATGAGCAAATGAGCAAATGAGCAAATGAGCAAATGAGAGCAAATTAGCAAATGAGCAAATGAGCAAATGAGCAAATGAGCAAATGAGCAAATGAGCAAATGGGCAAATGGGCAAATGAGCAAATGGGCAAATGAGCAAATGAGCAAATGAGCAAATGAGCAAATGAGCAAATCATGACGTGAACATCCCTCTAAAACCCAACCCGAGTGAACACACAGGCTACTCGGGTTGGTACGCACCAAATTCACAGCTCCTGTGGTTAACCACACCAAGGACATTAAGATTGTTATCAGTATAATCACAGCAGGGGTTCCTCTGGGGGCTTGTAAATGATCTTGACCGAGAAATTTAGTGCAAAGCATTTCTTGGTAAAATACATTTATTGGGTCAGAAGAAGTATCATATAATAAAAGTCGTCGAATGTTGTTATACTTATGTTTTTGAACCATGAAAATCGACTAAGTGAAAGCCGAGAACGATATTTGTTTGTCGCGGCGTTGTTTGAAAACTGATCAACAAAAATGTGTGTGCGTGTGTGGCATGGTACGGCCGCACGTACGGAGGCGCGGGTGCGCGCATTGATATATTTACATGTGCATGTAAATTAGTTCTCAGTACACATGCATTACATTTACGAATAGTTCGGGAATTATTGGGAAATTAGCTAGGTGTTGTTTTTTATTGAAGTACATGTAGTAAAAGAGGAGCTTTTAGCAATTATTGTAACAAGGCAAGTTTTAGTGCTCCAGACATGTTCTTCTGAGACACAACAGGTTGATTTTTCAATCGAGGGCAAGCCAGGAAAATTTCATTGGAGATCGGCCGTGTTGCCAGCGGTGTACGTGTAGTGGGCTGACTGGCCGCGCGGCGCGCGGCGGCCTCGCAGTTTGTTTCGCGAAGCTTCTCGTTGTGAGAGTGCCGTAGAATGACGGTGCCATAGAAAGGCTACGTGGTTTGACCATGCAGACTATGAACACACGGACAACACACGCCGTTGAACGGAGTTTTCGTGCGGTATGGATCGTTGCTGTGTGCACGGCGTTTCAATGCTCAGACCCCCCAAAAACACCCCGCAAACAACGGCGTTTCGCTAAATATTCTTGCTCATATGACATATATATTGTTATTTTTCTAAATCTGTGATAAACACTTAGCGCTTCGCGATTCTTTTCTCAATTTGTTATTTTTGACGGCTTGATAATTGTAAACTGTGCACGCAATCAAGTAGGTGATCGATTTTCAAGCATTGTGTAATTGTTTGGCTGAAGTGCCAGGAGCGGCAAGATAAGAATAAACATTGGTTAAACAAAACATGTCCGTCTAGAAAAAATAAATCTTAGGTGTTCAATTGTTTGTCAGAAAGAGCATGGAAAACCTGGTTGAAAAAACAATTAAGTGAACTTGAACCAAGCACATCACACCTCCCGTGGTCGGAGCCCATTGTAAGTTGCAGAAATCGTTGAAATAAATCCTCACCGTGGCATTGTGACCCCAATGGGACTGCAAAAAGACTGGTTTGTGTGTCATGTCTGTTGTGTTCGACATGAAGGCAATTATAGAAATAAAACAATCACTGATGTCTATTCAGTACTTGAGAGAAGGGAGTCTTTTCATTTACAATAAAATTGTTTTTAAGTTATGCATCCAGTTCAGAACTTGTACTCCTTCCTGTGGGCATGACAGGCAGAGATGCATGTAAAATTGAATACAATCTCCAGGGTTACCCCCAATAACAGTATTTGGAACGAAGAACATGAATTCGTTTTGCGAAAGACTATTATTGATTAAAAGTACATTAACGGTGAGGCCGGCTATCTTTAGCATTTGAATCTAAGTGGGGAATAATAGGGTATAAAACTGTCACTGAAAATTCCATGTGCATGTATAATGTGAATGCAGTACACTCGTACGTATGTTCTGTACAAATAACTGTACATGACGTACATTAAATGGCCTGCACTGTGCATGCAGTGTGCACTGGAAGTAGTTCCAGCAATGCCTGCCCAGTTCTGGTGGTTGTCTGGACAAGATATTAAGTTTCAATATGGCCTGCTAGGAGCTGGTGTTTGTTTGGACAAGAGATTATAGGGTAATTATCTCTGTGGGGTACTTGGGGTTGTGTTTACTCAAGGACTCCCCACTGAGTGTGAATTTGGTGCGTGAAAATGCCTCACTGTTTTAGAGGGCTATTCTCGTCATGTGAGCGCAAATGAGCAAATGAGCAAAAGAGCAAAAGAGCAATTGAGCAAATGAGCAAATTAGCAAATGAGCAAATGAGCAAATGGGCAAATGAGCAAATGAGCAAATGAGCAAATGAGCAAATGAGAGCAAATGAGAGCAAATGAGCAAATGAGCACATGAGCACATGAGCACATGAGCAAATGAGCAAATGAGCAAAAGAACAAATGAGAGCAAATGAGAGCGAATTAGAGCAAATGAGAGCAAATGAGCAAATGAGCAAATGAGCAAATGAGCAAATGGCCAAATGAGCAAATGGGCAAATGAGCAAATGAGCAAATGAGAGCAAATGAGCAAATGAGCAAATGAGCAAATTCGAAAATGAGAGCAAATGAGAGCAAATGAGAGCAAATGAGAGCAAATGAGAGCAAATGAGCAATTGAGCAAATGAGCAAATGAGCAAATGAGCAAATGAACAAATGAGCAAATGAGCAAATGAGCAAATGAGAGCAGATGAGCAAATGAGCAAATGAGCAAATGAGCAAATAAGAGCAGATGAGCAAATGAGCAAATGAGCAAATGAGCAAATGAGCAAATGAGCAAATGAACAAATGAGCAAATGAGCAAATGAGCAAATGAGCAAATGAGCAAATGAGCAAATGAACAAATGAGCAAATGAGCAAATGAGCAAATGAGCAAATGAGCGCAAATGAGCAAATGAGCAAATGAGCAAATGAGCAAATGAGCAAATGAGCGCAAATGAGCGCAAATGAGCAAATGAGCAAATGAGCAAATGAGCAAATGAGCAAATGAGCAAATGAGCAAATGAGCAAATGAGCAAATGAGCAAATGAGCAAATGAGCAAATGAGCAAATGAGCAAATGAGAGCAAATGAGCAAATGAGAGCAAATGAGAGCAAGTGAGAGCAAATGAGAGCAAATGAGAGCAAATGAGCAAATGAACGCATGAGCGCATGAGCGCATGAGCAAATGAGCAAATGAGCAAATGAGCAAATGAGCAATAGAGCAAAAGAGCAAAAGAGCAAATGAGCAAATGAGCAAATGAGCAAATGAGCAAATGAGCAAATGAGCAAATGAGCAAATGAGCAAATGGCCAAATGAGCAAATGGGCAAATGAGCAAATGAGAGCAAATGAGCAAATGAGCAAATGAGCAAATGAGCAAATGAGAGCAAATGAGAGCAAATGAGAGCAAATGAGAGCAAATGAGAGCAAATGAGAGCAAATGAGAGCAAATGAGAGCAAATGAGCAATTGAGCAAATGAGCAAATGAGCAAATGAGCAAATGAGCAAATGAGCAAATGAGCAAATGAGCAAATGAGCAAATGAGCAAATTAGAGCAAGTGAGAGCAAATGAGAGCAAATGAGGAAATGAGCACATGAGCAAATGAGCCAATGAGCAAATAAGCAAATGAGCAAAAGAGCAAAAGAGCAATTGAGCAAATGAGCAAATTAGCAAATGAGCAAATGAGCAAATGGGCAAATGAGCAAATGAGCAAATGAGCAAATGAGCAAATGAGAGCAAATGAGAGCAAATGAGCAAATGAGCACATGAGCACATGAGCACATGAGCAAATGAGCAAATGAGCAAAAGAACAAATGAGAGCAAATGAGAGCAAATTAGAGCAAATGAGAGCAAATGAGCAAATGAGCAAATGAGCAAATGAGCAAATGAGCAAATGAGCACATGAGCAAATGAGCAAATGAGCAAATGAGCAAATGAGCAAATGAGCAAATGAGCAAATGAGCAAATGAGAGCAAATGAGAGCAAATGAGAGCAAATGAGAGCAAATGAGAGCAAATGAGCAAATGAGCATATGAGCACATGAGCAAATGAGCAAATGAGCAAATGAGCAAATGAGCAAATGAGCAAATGAGCATATGAGCAAATGAGAGCAAATGAGAGCAAATGAGAGCAAGTGAGAGCAAATGAGAGCAAATGAGAGCAAATGAGCAAATAAGCATATGAGCACATGAGCAAATGAGCAAATGAGCAAATGAGCTAATGAGCAAATGAGCAAATGAGCAAAAGAGCAAAAGAGCAAAAGAGCAAAAGAGCAGAAAAGCAAATGAGCAAATGAGCAAATGAGCAAATGAGCAAATGAGCAAATGAGCAAATGGGCAAATGGGCAAATGAGCAAATGGGCAAATGAGAGCAAATGAGAGCAAATGAGCAAATGAGCAAATGAGCGCAAATGAGCAAATGAGCAAATGAGCAAATGAGCAAATGAGCAAATGAGAGCAAATGAGCAAATGAGCAAATGAGCAAATGAGCGCAAATGAGCATATGAGCAAATGAGCAAATGAGCAAATGAGCAAATGAGCAAATGAGCAAATGAGCAAATGAGCACATGAGCAAATGAGCAAATAAGAGCAAATAAGAGCAGATGAGCAAATGAGCAAATGAGCAAATGAGCAAATGAGCAAATGAGCAAATGAGAGCAAATGAAAGCAAATGAGCAAATGAGCAAAAGAGCACATGAGCAAATGAGCAAATGAGCAAATGAGCAAATGAGCAAATGAGCAAATGAGAGCAGATGAGCAAGATGAGCAGATGAGCAAATGAGCAAATGAGCAAATGGGCAAATGGGCAAATGAGCAAATGGGCAAATGAGCAAATGAGAGCAAATGAGCAAATGAGCAAATGAGCAGATGAGCAAGATGAGCAAGATGAGCAAATGAGCAAATGAGCAAATGAGCAAATGGGCAAATGGGCAAATGAGAGCAGATGAGCAAGATGAGCAGATGAGCAAATGAGCAAATGAGCAAATGGGCAAATGGGCAAATGAGCAAATGGGCAAATGAGCAAATGAGAGCAAATGAGCAAATGAGCAAATGAGCGCCAATGAGCAAATGAGCAAATGAGCAAATGTGAGCAAATGAGAGCAAATGAGCAAATGAGCATATGAGCACATGAGCAAATGAGCAATTGAGCAAATGAGCAAATGAGCAAATGAGCAAATGAGCAAATGAGCAAATAAGAGCGGATGAGCAATTGAGCAAATGAGCAAATGAGCAAATGAGCAAATGAGCAAATGAACAAATGAGCAAATGAGCAAATGAGCAAATGAGCAAATGAGCAAATGAGCGCAAATGAGCAAATGAGAGCAAATGAGAGCAAATGAGAGCAAATGAGCAATTGAGCAAATGAGCAAATGAGCAAATGAGCAAATGAACAAATGAGCAAATGAGCAAATGAGCAAATGAGAGCAGATGAGCAAATGAGCAAATGAGCATATGAGCAAATAAGAGCAGATGAGCAAATGAGCAAATGAGCAAATGAGCAAATGAGCAAATGAGCAAATGAACAAATGAGCAAATGAGCAAATGAGCAAATGAGCAAATGAGCTCAAATGAGCAAATTAGCAAATGAGCAAATGAGCAAATGAGCAAATGAGCGCAAATGAGCGCAAATGAGCAAATGAGCAAATGAGCAAATGAGCAAATGAGCAAATGAGCAAATGGGCAAATGAGCAAATGAGAGCAAATGGGCAAATGAGCAAATGAGAGCAAATGAGCAAATGAGCAAATGAGCAAATGAGCAAATGAGCAAATGAGCAAATGAGAGCAAATGAGAGCAAATGAGAGCAAATGAGAGCAAATGAGAGCAAATGAGAGCAAATGAGAGCAAATGAGAGCAAATGAGCAAGAGAGCAAATGACCAAATGAGCAAATGAGCAAATGAGCAACTGAGCAACTGAGCAAATGAGCAAATGAGCGCAAATGAGCGCAAATGAGCGCAAATGAGCAATTGAGCAAATGAGCAAATGAGCAAATGAGCAAATGAGCAAATGAGCAAATGAGCAAATGAGCAAATGAGCAAATGAGCAAATTAGAGCAAGTGAGAGCAAATGAGAGCAAATGAGGAAATGAGCACATGAGCAAATGAGCCAATGAGCAAATAAGCAAATGAGCAAATGAGCAAAAGAGCAAAAGAGCAAAAGAGCAATTGAGCAAATGAGCGCAAATGAGCGCAAATGAGCAAATGAGCAAATGAGCAAATGGGCAAATGAGCAAATGAGAGCAAATGGGCAAATGAGCAAATGAGAGCAAATGAGCAAATGAGCAAATGAGCAAATGAGCAAATGAGCAAATGAGCAAATGAGCAAATGAGCAAATGAGAGCAAATGAGAGCAAATGAGCAAATGAGCACATGAGCACATGAGCACATGAGCAAATGAGCAAATGAGCAAAAGAACAAATGAGAGCAAATGAGAGCAAATTAGAGCAAATGAGCAAATGAGCAAATGAGCAAATGAGCAAATGAGCAAATGAGCACATGAGCAAATGAGCAAATGAGCAAATGAGCAAATGAGCAAATGAGCAAATGAGCAAATGAGCAAATGAGAGCAAATGAGAGCAAATGAGAGCAAATGAGAGCAAATGAGAGCAAATGAGCAAATGAGCATATGAGCACATGAGCAAATGAGCAAATGAGCAAATGAGCAAATGAGCAAATGAGCAAATGAGCAAATGAGCAAAAGAGCAAAAGAGCAAAAGAGCAAAAGAGCAAAAAAGCAAATGAGCAAAAGAGCAAAACAGCAAAAGAGCAAAAAAGCAAATGAGCAAATGAGCAAATGAGCAAAAGAGCAAATGAGCAAATGAGCAAATGAGCAAATGAGAGCAAATGAGCAAATGAGCAAATGAGCAAATGAGCAAATGAGCGCAAATGAGCATATGAGCAAATGAGCAAATGAGCAAATGAGCAAATGAGCAAATGAGCAAATGAGCACATGAGCAAATGAGCAAATGGGCAAATGAGCAAATGAGCAAATAAGAGCAGATGAGCAAATGAGCAAATGAGCAAATGGGCGCAAATGAGCATAGGAGCAAATGAGCAAATGAGCAAATGAGCAAATGAGCAAATGAGCAAATGAGAGCAAATGAGCATATGAGCAAATGAGCAAATGAGCAAATGGGCGCAAATGAGCATAGGAGCAAATGAGCAAATGAGCAAATGAGCAAATGAGCAAATGAGCACATGAGCAAATGAGCAAATTTGCAAATGAGCAAATGAGCAAATAAGAGCAGATGAGCAAATGAGCAAATGAGCAAATGGGCGCAAATGAGCATAGGAGCAAATGAGCAAATGAGCAAATGAGCAAATGAGCAAATGAGCAAATGAGCAAATGAGAGCAAATGAAAGCAAATGAGCAAATGAGCAAATGAGCACATGAGCAAATGAGCAAATGAGCAAATGAGCAAATGAGCAAATGAGCAAATGAGCAAATGAGAGCAGATGAGCAAATGAGCAAATGAGCAAATGAGCAAATGAGCAAATGAGCAAATGAACAAATGAGCAAATGAGCAAATGAGCAAATGAGCAAATGAGCAAATGAGCAAATGAGCGCAAATGAGCGCAAATGAGCAAATGAGCAAATGAGCAAATGAGCAAATGAGCAAATGAGCAAATGAGCAAATGAGCAAATGAGCAAATGAGAGTAAATGAGAGCAAGTGAGAGCAAATGAGAGCAAATGAGAGCAAATGAGCAAATGAACGCATGAGCGCATGAGAGCATGAGCGCATGAGCAAATGAGCAAATGAGCAAATGAACAAATGAGCAAATGAGCAAAAGAGCAAAAGAGCAAAAGATCAAAAGAGCAAAAAAGCAAATGAGCAAAAGAGCAAAAGAGCAAAAGAGCAAAAAAGCAAATGAGCAAATGAGCAAATGAGCAAACGAGCAAATGAGCAAATGAGCAAATGAGCAAATGAGAGCAAATGAGCAAATGAGCAAATGAGCAAATGAGCAAATGAGCGCAAATGAGCAAATGAGCAAATGAACAAATGAGCAAATGAGCAAAAGAGCAAAAGAGCAAAAGATCAAAAGAGCAAAAAAGCAAATGAGCAAAAGAGCAAAAGAGCAAAAGAGCAAAAAAGCAAATGAGCAAATGAGCAAATGAGCAAATGAGCAAATGAGCAAATGAGCAAATGAGCAAATGAGAGCAAATGAGCAAATGAGCAAATGAGCAAATGAGCAAATGAGCGCAAATGAGCATATGAGCAAATGAGCAAATGAGCAAATGAGCAAATGAGCAAATGAGCAAATGAGCACATGAGCAAATGAGCAAATGGGCAAATGAGCAAATGAGCAAATAAGAGCAGATGAGCAAATGAGCAAATGAGCAAATGAGCGCAAATGAGCAAATGAGCAAATGAGCAAATGAGCAAATGAGCAAATGAGCAAATGAGCAAATGAGAGCAAATGAAAGCAAATGAGCAAATGAGCAAATGAGCACATGAGCAAATGAGCAAATGAGCAAATGAGCAAATGAGCAAATGAGCAAATGAGCAAATGAGAGCAGATGAGCAAATGAGCAAATGAGCAAATGAGCAAATAAGAGCAGATGAGCAGATGAGCAAATGAGCAAATGAGCAAATGAGCAAATGAGCAAATGAACAAATGAGCAAATGAGCAAATGAGCAAATGAGCACATGAGCAAATGAGCAAATGAGCAAATGAGCAAATGAGCAAATGAGCAAATGAGCAAATGAGCAAATGAGCAAATGAGAGCAAATGAGAGCAAATGAGAGCAAATGAGAGCAAATGAGAGCAAATGAGCAAATGAGCATATGAGCACATGAGCAAATGAGCAAATGAGCAAATGAGCAAATGAGCAAATGAGCAAATGAGCATATGAGCAAATGAGAGCAAATGAGAGCAAATGAGAGCAAGTGAGAGCAAATGAGAGCAAATGAGAGCAAATGAGCAAATGAGCATATGAGCAAATGAGCAAATGAGCAAATGAGCAAATGAGCAAATGAGCAAATGAGCAAATGAGCAAAAGAGCAAAAGAGCAAAAGAGCAAAAGAGCAAAAAAGCAAATGAGCAAATGAGCAAATGAGCAAATGAGCAAATGAGCAAATGAGCAAATGGGCAAATGAGCAAATGGGCAAATGAGCAAATGAGAGCAAATGAGCAAATGAGCAAATGAGCGCAAATGAGCAAATGAGCAAATGAGCAAATGAGCAAATGAGAGCAAATGAGCAAATGAGCAAATGAGCAAATGAGCAAATGAGCAAATGAGCAAATGAGCAAATGGGCAAATGGGCAAATGAGCAAATGGGCAAATGAGCAAATGAGAGCAAATGAGCAAATGAGCAAATGAGCAAATGAGCAAATGAGAGCAAATGAGCAAATGAGAGCAAATGAGAGCAAATGAGAGCAAATGAGAGCAAATGAGAGCAAATGAGAGCAAATGAGCAAGAGAGCAAATAAGAGCAGATGAGCAAATGAACAAATGAGCAAATGAGCAAATGAGCAAATGAGAGCAGATGAGCAAATGAGCAAATGAGCAAATGAGCAAATAAGAGCAGATGAGCAAATGAGCAAATGAGCAAATGAGCAAATGAGCAAATGAGCAAATGAACAAATGAGCAAATGAGCAAATGAGCAAATGAGCACATGAGCAAATGAGCAAATGAGCAAATGAGCAACTGAGCAAATGAGCAAATGAGCAAATGAGCGAATTAGAGCAAGTGAGAGCAAATGAGCAAATGAGCAAATGAGCAAATGAGCAAATGAGAGCAAATGAGAGCAAATGAGCAAATGAGCACATGAGCACATGAGCACATGAGCAAATGAGCAAATGAGAGCAAATGAGCAAATGAGCAAATGAGCAAATGAGCAAATGAGCGCAAATGAGCAAATGAGCAAATGAACAAATGAGCAAATGAGCAAAAGAGCAAAAGAGCAAAAGATCAAAAGAGCAAAAAAGCAAATGAGCAAAAGAGCAAAAGAGCAAAAGAGCAAAAAAGCAAATGAGCAAATGAGCAAATGAGCAAATGAGCAAATGAGCAAATGAGCAAATGAGCAAATGAGAGCAAATGAGCAAATGAGCAAATGAGCAAATGAGCAAATGAGCGCAAATGAGCATATGAGCAAATGAGCAAATGAGCAAATGAGCAAATGAGCAAATGAGCAAATGAGCACATGAGCAAATGAGCAAATGGGCAAATGAGCAAATGAGCAAATAAGAGCAGATGAGCAAATGAGCAAATGAGCAAATGAGCGCAAATGAGCAAATGAGCAAATGAGCAAATGAGCAAATGAGCAAATGAGCAAATGAGCAAATGAGAGCAAATGAAAGCAAATGAGCAAATGAGCAAATGAGCACATGAGCAAATGAGCAAATGAGCAAATGAGCAAATGAGCAAATGAGCAAATGAGCAAATGAGAGCAGATGAGCAAATGAGCAAATGAGCAAATGAGCAAATAAGAGCAGATGAGCAGATGAGCAAATGAGCAAATGAGCAAATGAGCAAATGAGCAAATGAACAAATGAGCAAATGAGCAAATGAGCAAATGAGCAAATGAGCAAATGAGAGCAAATGAGAGCAAATGAGAGCAAATGAGAGCAAATGAGAGCAAATGAGCAAATGAGCATATGAGCACATGAGCAAATGAGCAAATGAGCAAATGAGCAAATGAGCAAATGAGCAAATGAGCATATGAGCAAATGAGAGCAAATGAGAGCAAATGAGAGCAAGTGAGAGCAAATGAGAGCAAATGAGAGCAAATGAGCAAATGAGCATATGAGCAAATGAGCAAATGAGCAAATGAGCAAATGAGCAAATGAGCAAATGAGCAAATGAGCAAAAGAGCAAAAGAGCAAAAGAGCAAAAGAGCAAAAAAGCAAATGAGCAAATGAGCAAATGAGCAAATGAGCAAATGAGCAAATGAGCAAATGGGCAAATGAGCAAATGGGCAAATGAGCAAATGAGAGCAAATGAGCAAATGAGCAAATGAGCGCAAATGAGCAAATGAGCAAATGAGCAAATGAGCAAATGAGAGCAAATGAGCAAATGAGCAAATGAGCAAATGAGCAAATGAGCAAATGAGCAAATGAGCAAATGAGCAAATGGGCAAATGGGCAAATGAGCAAATGGGCAAATGAGCAAATGAGAGCAAATGAGCAAATGAGCAAATGAGCAAATGAGCAAATGAGAGCAAATGAGCAAATGAGAGCAAATGAGAGCAAATGAGAGCAAATGAGAGCAAATGAGAGCAAATGAGAGCAAATGAGCAAGAGAGCAAATAAGAGCAGATGAGCAAATGAGCAAATGAGCAAATGAGCAAATGAGCAAATGAGCAAATGAACAAATGAGCAAATGAGCAAATGAGCAAATGAGAGCAGATGAGCAAATGAGCAAATGAGCAAATGAGCAAATAAGAGCAGATGAGCAAATGAGCAAATGAGCAAATGAGCAAATGAGCAAATGAGCAAATGAACAAATGAGCAAATGAGCAAATGAGCAAATGAGCACATGAGCAAATGAGCAAATGAGCAAATGAGCAACTGAGCAACTGAGCAAATGAGCAAATGAGCGCAAATGAGCGCAAATGAGCGCAAATGAGCAATTGAGCAAATGAGCAAATGAGCAAATGAGCAAATGAGCAAATGAGCAAATGAGCAAATGAGCGAATTAGAGCAAGTGAGAGCAAATGAGCAAATGAGCAAATGAGCAAATGAGCAAATGAGAGCAAATGAGAGCAAATGAGCAAATGAGCACATGAGCACATGAGCACATGAGCAAATGAGCAAATGAGCAAAAGAACAAATGAGAGCAAATGAGAGCAAATTAGAGCAAATGAGCAAATGAGCAAATGAGCAAATGAGCAAATGAGCAAATGGCCAAATGAGCAAATGGGCAAATGAGCAAATGAGCAAATGAGAGCAAATGAGCAAATGAGCAAATGAGCAAATGAGAAAATGAGAGCAAATGAGAGCAAATGAGAGCAAATGAGAGCAAATGAGCAATTGAGCAAATGAGCAAATGAGCAAATGAGCAAATGAACAAATGAGCAAATGAGCAAATGAGCAAATGAGAGCAGATGAGCAAATGAGCAAATGAGCAAATGAGCAAATAAGAGCAGATGAGCAAATGAGCAAATGAGCAAATGAGCAAATGAGCAAATGAGCAAATGAACAAATGAGCAAATGAGCAAATGAGCAAATGAGCAAATGAGCGCAAATGAGCAAATGAGCAAATGAGCAAATGAGCAAATGAGCAAATGAGCAAATGAGCAAATGAGCAAATGAGCAAATGAGAGCAAATGAGCAAATGAGAGCAAATGAGAGCAAGTGAGAGCAAATGAGAGCAAATGAGAGCAAATTAGCAAATGAACGCATGAGCGCATGAGCAAATGAGCAAATGAGCAAATGAGCAAATGAGCAAATGAGCAATACAGCAAAAGAGCAAAAGAGCAAATGAGCAAATGAGCAAATGAGCAAATGAGCAAATGAGCAAATGAGCAAATGAGCAAATGGCCAAATGAGCAAATGGGCAAATGAGCAAATGAGAGCAAATGAGCAAATGAGCAAATGAGCAAATGAGCAAATGAGCAAATGAGCAAATGAGAGCAAATGATAGCAAATGAGAGCAAATGAGAGCAAATGAGAGCAAATGAGAACAAATGAGAGCAAATGAGAGCAAATGAGCAAGAGAGCAAATGAGCAAATGAGCAACTGAGCAACTGAGCAAATGAGCAAATGAGCGCAAATGAGCGCAAATGAGCGCAAATGAGCAATTGAGCAAATGAGCAAATGAGCAAATGAGCAAATGAGCAAATGAGCAAATGAGCAAATGAGCAAATGAGCAAATGAGCAAATTAGAGCAAGTGAGAGCAAATGAGAGCAAATGAGGAAATGAGCACATGAGCAAATGAGCCAATGAGCCAATGAGCAAATAAGCAAATGAGCAAAAGAGCAAAGGAGCAATTGAGCAAATGAGCAAATTAGCAAATGAGCAAATGAGCAAATGGGCAAATGAGCAAATGAGCAAATGAGCAAATGAGCAAATGAGCAAATGAGCAAATGAGCACATGAGCAAATGAGCAAATGAGCAAATGAGCAACTGAGCAACTGAGCAAATGAGCAAATGAGCGCAAATGAGCGCAAATGAGCGCAAATGAGCAATTGAGCAAATGAGCAAATGAGCAAATGAGCAAATGAGCAAATGAGCAAATGAGCAAATGAGCGAATTAGAGCAAGTGAGAGCAAATGAGCAAATGAGCAAATGAGCAAATGAGCAAATGAGAGCAAATGAGAGCAAATGAGCAAATGAGCACATGAGCACATGAGCACATGAGCAAATGAGCAAATGAGCAAAAGAACAAATGAGAGCAAATGAGAGCAAATTAGAGCAAATGAGCAAATGAGCAAATGAGCAAATGAGCAAATGAGCAAATGGCCAAATGAGCAAATGGGCAAATGAGCAAATGAGCAAATGAGAGCAAATGAGCAAATGAGCAAATGAGCAAATGAGAAAATGAGAGCAAATGAGAGCAAATGAGAGCAAATGAGAGCAAATGAGCAATTGAGCAAATGAGCAAATGAGCAAATGAGCAAATGAACAAATGAGCAAATGAGCAAATGAGCAAATGAGAGCAGATGAGCAAATGAGCAAATGAGCAAATGAGCAAATAAGAGCAGATGAGCAAATGAGCAAATGAGCAAATGAGCAAATGAGCAAATGAGCAAATGAACAAATGAGCAAATGAGCAAATGAGCAAATGAGCAAATGAGCGCAAATGAGCAAATGAGCAAATGAGCAAATGAGCAAATGAGCAAATGAGCAAATGAGCAAATGAGCAAATGAGCAAATGAGAGCAAATGAGCAAATGAGAGCAAATGAGAGCAAGTGAGAGCAAATGAGAGCAAATGAGAGCAAATTAGCAAATGAACGCATGAGCGCATGAGCAAATGAGCAAATGAGCAAATGAGCAAATGAGCAAATGAGCAATACAGCAAAAGAGCAAAAGAGCAAATGAGCAAATGAGCAAATGAGCAAATGAGCAAATGAGCAAATGAGCAAATGAGCAAATGGCCAAATGAGCAAATGGGCAAATGAGCAAATGAGAGCAAATGAGCAAATGAGCAAATGAGCAAATGAGCAAATGAGCAAATGAGCAAATGAGAGCAAATGATAGCAAATGAGAGCAAATGAGAGCAAATGAGAGCAAATGAGAACAAATGAGAGCAAATGAGAGCAAATGAGCAAGAGAGCAAATGAGCAAATGAGCAACTGAGCAACTGAGCAAATGAGCAAATGAGCGCAAATGAGCGCAAATGAGCGCAAATGAGCAATTGAGCAAATGAGCAAATGAGCAAATGAGCAAATGAGCAAATGAGCAAATGAGCAAATGAGCAAATGAGCAAATGAGCAAATGAGCAAATTAGAGCAAGTGAGAGCAAATGAGAGCAAATGAGGAAATGAGCACATGAGCAAATGAGCCAATGAGCCAATGAGCAAATAAGCAAATGAGCAAAAGAGCAAAAGAGCAATTGAGCAAATGAGCAAATTAGCAAATGAGCAAATGAGCAAATGGGCAAATGAGCAAATGAGCAAATGAGCAAATGAGCAAATGAGAGCAAATGAGAGCAAATGAGCAAATGAGCACATGAGCACATGAGCAAATGAGCAAATGAGCAAAAGAACAAATGAGAGCAAATGAGAGCAAATGAGAGCAAATGAGAGCAAATGAGCAAATGAGCAAATGAGCAAATGAGCAAATGAGCAAATGAGCACATGAGCAAATGAGCAAATGAGCAAATGAGCAAATGAGCAAATGAGCAAATGAGCAAATGAGCAAATGAGAGCAAATGAGAGCAAATGAGAGCAAATGAGAGCAAATGAGAGCAAATGAGCAAATGAGCATATGAGCACATGAGCAAATGAGCAAATGAGTGTGACCAGTCGACTTTATCGTCAACGATCACGTAGTTGTGAAAATATTTAAAACAAGTATATATAAAAATAAAAACATATGGTGCGCCCTCTCGTGTGTAAAAATCGTCACTGCTGCGGCACTCGAGGAATGCAATCGTTCCTCGAGTTTACATTGTTCCTTTGTAGGAGTTATGTAACTTAGGTGGGGTTCTCCACATTGTGGGTCAAGCTTTTATTTGACTTGGTAATGGTATATAAACGGGCATCTTGCGGGGCCTTGTTTTTTCATGCTTCTTGCCTTGGATGTATCCATACTTCCATGTTGCTGCTATCAGTTTAGCGCTGCTCACCCTTCAACTGTTTCGTCTATACTTGTCGATTACATTTTAATAACGCATAACGCTAGCCCGATATTGGGCCGTGGGCTGTTTAGCCTGTTGTTTTCGGCTTGTTGCCGAATGGCAATGTTCAAATTAGCTAAGTGTGGGCAGCCAGGCAGTTTGCAGTGGACCCTTGGTGATGGATGCTACCGTCATCACCGTCAAAATGTATTTGCACTTGCACCTACACCTGGAGCTTGAGCAACTAGTTTGTTTGAGCACCATGCTGCTTTATTGTCATGCCACTTGACTGTCGTTTAACTTGGGGTAAAATTTGACTGTCGTTTAACTTGGGGTAAAATTTGACTGTCGTTTAACTTGGGGTAAAATTTGACTGTCTTTTTAACTTGGGGATTATTTGAATAATCGTGTAATTTGGGGTCAACAACATTAACTGTATTTACTTGTATTGAACATAAAGTTTTGCAATTTAAATTCATTCGACCCTTGTGTAAATTGGGGTTAATTATTGTGAATTGCAACCTTGATATCTGAGTTAGTGGTTGCTAACTTTTACAAATTTTAGGGGTTAATTGTTATTATTAGAATTCACTTGTATATTTCGTGTGAGAAAATTCAATTAAAATCACCAATACATCTATTTTTCCTAAATCATTGTCCTTCAATGTTCTTTACTGTGCATAACTGTTTCTTTAAAATTTATTTAGGGTCTGGACGGTGGTATGCCATTATTGGTAAGATTACTTCCAGATTCTAGACCCTTCCTCATCTAAAAATCACCTCTCGGTAACATGAGCAAATGAGCAAATGAGCAAATGAGCAAATGAGCATATGAGCAAATGAGAGCAAATGAGAGCAAATGAGAGCAAGTGAGAGCAAATGAGAGCAAATGAGAGCAAATGAGCAAATGAGCATATGAGCACATGAGCACATGAGCAAATGAGCAAATGAGCAAATGAGCAAATGAGCAAATAAGCAAAAGAGCAAAAGAGCAAAAGAGCAAAAGAGCAAAAAAGCAAATGAGCAAATGAGCAAATGAGCAAATGAGCAAATGAGCAAATGAGCAAATGGGCAAATGGGCAAATGAGCAAATGGTCAAATGAGCAAATGAGAGCAAATGAGCAAATGAGCAAATGAGCAAATGAGCGCAAATGAGCAAATGAGCAAATGAGCAAATGAGCAAATGAGAGCAAATGAGCAAATTAGCAAATGAGCAAATGAGCAAATGAGCAAATGAGCAAATGAGCAAATGGGCAAATGGGCAAATGAGCAAATGGGCAAATGAGCAAATGAGAGCAAATGAGCAAATGAGCAAATGAGCGCAAATGAGCAAATGAGCAAAAGAGCAAAAGAGCAATTGAGCAAATGAGCAAATTAGCAAATGAGCAAATGAGCAAATGGGCAAATGAGCAAATGAGCAAATGAGCAAATGAGCAAATGAGAGCAAATGAGAGCAAATGAGCAAATGAGCACATGAGCACATGAGCACATGAGCAAATGAGCAAATGAGCAAAAGAACAAATGAGAGCAAATGAGAGCAAATTAGAGCAAATGAGAGCAAATGAGCAAATGAGCAAATGAGCAAATGAGCAAATGGCCAAATGAGCAAATGGGCAAATGAGCAAATGAGCAAATGAGAGCAAATGAGCAAATGAGCAAATGAGCAAATGAGAAAATGAGAGCAAATGAGAGCAAATGAGAGCAAATGAGAGCAAATGAGAGCAAATGAGCAATTGAGCAAATGAGCAAATGAGCAAATGAGCAAATTAACAAATGAGCAAATGAGCAAATGAGCAAATGAGAGCAGATGAGCAAATGAGCAAATGAGCAAATGAGCAAATAAGAGCAGATGAGCAAATGAGCAAATGAGCAAATGAGCAAATGAGCAAATGAGCAAATGAACAAATGAGCAAATGAGCAAATGAGCAAATGAGCAAATGAGCAAATGAGCAAATGAGCAAATGAGCAAATGAGAGCAAATGAGAGCAAGTGAGAGCAAATGAGAGCAAATGAGAGCAAATGAGCAAATGAACGCATGAGCGCATGAGCGCATGAGCAAATGAGCAAATGAGCAAATGAGCAAATGAGCAATAGAGCAAAAGAGCAAAAGAGCAAATGAGCAAATGAGCAAATGAGCAAATGAGCAAATGAGCAAATGAGCAAATGAGCAAATGAGCAAATGGCCAAATGAGCAAATGGGCAAATGAGCAAATGAGAGCAAATGAGCAAATGAGCAAATGAGCAAATGAGCAAATGAGAGCAAATGAGAGCAAATGAGAGCAAATGAGAGCAAATGAGAGCAAATGAGAGCAAATGAGAGCAAATGAGAGCAAATGAGCAATTGAGCAAATGAGCAAATGGGCAAATGAGCAAATGAGCAAATGAGCAAATGAGCAAATGAGAGCAAATGAGAGCAAATGAGCAAATGAGCAAATGAGCACATGAGCACCTGAGCACATGAGCAAATGAGCAAAAGAACAAATGAGAGCAAATGAGAGCAAATTAGAGCAAATGAGAGCAAATGAGCAAATGAGCAAATGAGCAAATGAGCAAATGAGCAAATGAGCACATGAGCAAATGAGCAAATGAGCAAATGAGCAAATGAGCAAATGAGCAAATGAGCAAATGAGCAAATGAGAGCAAATGAGAGCAAATGAGAGCAAATGAGAGCAAATGAGAGCAATTGAGCAAATGAGCATATGAGCACATGAGCAAATGAGCAAATGAGCAAATGAGCAAATGAGCAAATGAGCAAATGAGCATATGAGCAAATGAGAGCAAATGAGAGCAAATGAGAGCAAGTGAGAGCAAATGAGAGCAAATGAGAGCAAATGAGCAAATGAGCATATGAGCACATGAGCAAATGAGCAAATGAGCAAATGAGCAAATGAGCAAATGAGCAAATGAGCAAAAGAGCAAAAGAGCAAAAGAGCAAAAGAGCAAAAAAGCAAATGAGCAAATGAGCAAATGAGCAAATGAGCAAATGAGCAAATGAGCAAATGGGCAAATGGGCAATTGAGCAAATGGGCAAATGAGCAAATGAGAGCAAATGAGCAAATGAGCAAATGAGCGCAAATGAGCAAATGAGCAAATGAGCAAATGAGCAAATGAGAGCAAATGAGCAAATGAGCAAATGAGCAAATGAGCAAATGAGCGCAAATGAGCATATGAGCAAATGAGCAAATGAGCAAATGAGCAAATGAGCAAATGAGCAAATGAGCAAATGAGCACATGAGCAAATGAGCAAATAAGAGCAAATAAGAGCAGATGAGCAAATGAGCAAATGAGCAAATGAGCAAATGAGCAAATGAGCAAATGAGAGCAAATGAAAGCAAATGAGCAAATGAGCAAATGAGCACATGAGCAAATGAGCAAATGAGCAAATGAGCAAATGAGCAAATGAGCAAATGAGAGCAGATGAGCAAGATGAGCAGATGAGCAAATGAGCAAATGAGCAAATGAGCAAATGGGCAAATGGGCAAATGAGCAAATGGGCAAATGAGCAAATGAGAGCAAATGAGCAAATGAGCAAGATGAGCAGATGAGCAAGATGAGCAAGATGAGCAGATGAGCAAATGAGCAAATGAGCAAATGGGCAAATGGGCAAATGAGCAAATGGGCAAATGAGCAAATGAGAGCAAATGAGCAAATGAGAGCAGATGAGCAAGATGAGCAGATGAGCAAATGAGCAAATGAGCAAATGGGCAAATGGGCAAATGAGCAAATGGGCAAATGAGCAAATGAGAGCAAATGAGCAAATGAGCAAATGAGCGCAAATGAGCAAATGAGCAAATGAGCAAATGAGAGCAAATGAGAGCAAATGAGCAAATGAGCATATGAGCACATGAGCAAATGAGCAAATGAGCAAATGAGCAAATGAGCAAATGAGCAAATGAGCAAATGAGAGCAGATGAGCAAATAAGAGCGGATGAGCAATTGAGCAAATGAGCAAATGAGCAAATGAGCAAATGAGCAAATGAACAAATGAGCAAATGAGCAAATGAGCAAATGAGCAAATGAGCAAATGAGCGCAAATGAGCAAATGAGAGCAAATGAGAGCAAATGAGAGCAAATGAGCAATTGAGCAAATGAGCAAATGAGCAAATGAGCAAATGAACAAATGAGCAAATGAGCAAATGAGCAAATGAGAGCAGATGAGCAAATGAGCAAATGAGCATATGAGCAAATAAGAGCAGATGAGCAAATGAGCAAATGAGCAAATGAGCAAATGAGCAAATGAGCAAATGAACAAATGAGCAAATGAGCAAATGAGCAAATGAGCAAATGAGCTCAAATGAGCAAATGAGCAAATGAGCAAATGAGCAAATGAGCAAATGAGCAAATGAGCGCAAATGAGTGCAAATGAGCAAATGAGCAAATGAGCAAATGAGCAAATGAGCAAATGAGCAAATGAGCAAATGAGCAAATGAGCAAATGAGCAAATGAGCAAATGAGCAAATGAGCAAATGAGCAAATGCGCAAATGAGCAAATATGAGCAAATGAGAGCAAATGAGAGCAAATGAGAGCAAGTGAGAGCAAATGAGAGCAAATGAGAGCAAATGAGCAAATGAACGCATGAGCGCATGAGCGCATGAGCAAATGAGCAAATGAGCAAATGAGCAAATGAGCAATACAGCAAAAGAGCAAAAGAGCAAATGAGCAAATGAGCAAATGAGCAAATGAGCAAATGAGCAAATGAGCAAATGAGCAAATGAGCAAATGGCCAAATGAGCAAATGGGCAAATGAGCAAATGAGAGCAAATGGGCAAATGAGCAAATGAGAGCAAATGAGCAAATGAGCAAATGAGCAAATGAGCAAATGAGCAAATGAGAGCAAATGAGAGCAAATGAGAGCAAATGAGAGCAAATGAGAGCAAATGAGAGCAAATGAGAGCAAATGAGCAAATGAGCAAATGAGCAAATGAGCAACTGAGCAACTGAGCAAATGAGCAAATGAGCGCAAATGAGCGCAAATGAGCGCAAATGAGCAATTGAGCAAATGAGCAAATGAGCAAATGAGCAAATGAGCAAATGAGCAAATGAGCAAATGAGCAAATGAGCAAATGAGCAAATTAGAGCAAGTGAGAGCAAATGAGAGCAAATGAGGAAATGAGCACATGAGCAAATGAGCCAATGAGCAAATAAGCAAATGAGCAAATGAGCAAAAGAGCAAAAGAGCAAAAGAGCAATTGAGCAAATGAGCAAATTAGCAAATGAGCAAATGAGCAAATGGGCAAATGAGCAAATGAGCAAATGAGCAAATGAGCAAATGAGAGCAAATGAGAGCAAATGAGCAAATGAGCACATGAGCACATGAGCACATGAGCAAATGAGCAAATGAGCAAAAGAACAAATGAGAGCAAATGAGAGCAAATTAGAGCAAATGAGCAAATGAGCAAATGAGCAAATGAGCAAATGAGCAAATGAGCACATGAGCAAATGAGCAAATGAGCAAATGAGCAAATGAGCAAATGAGCAAATGAGCAAATGAGCAAATGAGAGCAAATGAGAGCAAATGAGAGCAAATGAGAGCAAATGAGAGCAAATGAGCAAATGAGCATATGAGCACATGAGCAAATGAGCAAATGAGCAAATGAGCAAAAGAGCAAAAGAGCAAAAGAGCAAAAGAGCAAAAAAGCAAATGAGCAAAAGAGCAAAAGAGCAAAAGAGCAAAAAAGCAAATGAGCAAATGAGCAAATGAGCAAATGAGCAAATGAGCAAATGAGCAAATGAGAGCAGATGAGCAAATGAGCAAATGAGCAAATGAGCAAATGAGCAAATGAGCAAATGAGCAAATGAGCACATGAGCAAATGAGCAAATGGGCAAATGAGCAAATGAGCAAATAAGAGCAGATGAGCAAATGAGCAAATGAGCAAATGAGCAAATGAGCAAATGAGCAAATGAGCAAATGAGCAAATGAGCAAATGAGCAAATGAGCAAATGAGAGTAAATGAGAGCAAGTGAGAGCAAATGAGAGCAAATGAGAGCAAATGAGCAAATGAACGCATGAGCGCATGAGAGCATGAGCGCATGAGCAAATGAGCAAATGAGCAAATGAACAAATGAGCAAATGAGCAAATGAGCAAATGAGCAAATGAGCGCGAATGAGCAAATGAGCAAATGAGCAAATGAGCAAATGAGCAAATGAGCAAATGAGCGCAAATGAGCGCAAATGAGCAAATGAGCAAATGAGCAAATGAGCAAATGAGCAAATGAGCAAATGAGCAAATGAGCAAATGAGCAAATGAGCAAATGAGCAAATGAGCAAATGAGCAAATGAGCAAATGAGAGCAAATGAGCAAATGAGAGCAAATGAGAGCAAGTGAGAGCAAATGAGAGCAAATGAGAGCAAATGAGCAAATGAACGCATGAGCGCATGAGCGCATGAGCGCATGAGCAAATGAGCAAATGAGCAAATGAGCAAATGAGCAAATGGCCAAATGAGCAAATGGGCAAATGAGCAAATGAGAGCAAATGAGCAAATGAGCAAATGAGCAAATGAGCAAATGAGCAAATGAGAGCAAATGAGAGCAAATGAGAGCAAATGAGAGCAAATGAGAGCAAATGAGAGCAAATGAGAGCAAATGAGAGCAAATGAGAGCAAATGAGCAAATGAACGCATGAGCGCATGAGAGCATGAGCAAATGAGCAAATGAGCAAATGAGCAAATGAGCAAATGAGCAAATGGCCAAATGAGCAAATGGGCAAATGAGCAAATGAGAGCAAATGAGCAAATGAGCAAATGAGCAAATGAGCAAATGAGCAAATGAGCAAATTAGAGCAAGTGAGAGCAAATGAGAGCAAATGAGGAAATGAGCACATGAGCAAATGAGCCAATGAGCAAATAAGCAAATGAGCAAATGAGCAAAAGAGCAAAAGAGCAAAAGAGCAATTGAGCAAATGAGCAAATTAGCAAATGAGCAAATGAGCAAATGGGCAAATGAGCAAATGAGCAAACGAGCAAATGAGAGCAAATGAGAGCAAATGAGCAAATGAGCACATGAGCAAATGAGCAAAAGAGCAAATGAGCAAATGAGCAAATGATCAAATGAGCAAATGAGCAAATGAGAGCAAATGAGAGCAAATGAGAGCAAATGAGAGCAAATGAGAGCAAATGAGCAAATGAGCATATGAGCACATGAGGAAATGAGGAAATGAGCAAATGAGCAAATGAGCAAATGAGCAAATGAGCAAATGAGCAAAAGAGCAAAAGAGCAAAAGATCAAAAGAGCAAAAAAGCAAATGAGCAAAAGAGCAAAAGAGCAAAAGAGCAAAAAAGCAAATGAGCAAATGAGCAAATGAGCAAATGAGCAAATGAGCAAATGAGCAAATGAGCAAATGAGAGCAAATGAGCAAATGAGCAAATGAGCAAATGAGCAAATGAGCGCAAATGAGCATATGAGCAAATGAGCAAATGAGCAAATGAGCAAATGAGCAAATGAGCAAATGAGCACATGAGCAAATGAGCAAATGGGCAAATGAGCAAATGAGCAAATAAGAGCAGATGAGCAAATGAGCAAATGAGCAAATGAGCGCAAATGAGCATATGAGCAAATGAGCAAATGAGCAAATGAGCAAATGAGCAAATGAGCAAATGAGCAAATGACCAAATGAGAGCAAATGAAAGCAAATGAGCAAATGAGCAAATGAGCACATGAGCAAATGAGCAAATGAGCAAATGAGCAAATGAGCAAATGAGCAAATGAGCAAATGAGAGCAGATGAGCAAATGAGCAAATGAGCAAATGAGCAAATAAGAGCAGATGAGCAAATGAGCAAATGAGCAAATGAGCAAATGAGCAAATGAGCAAATGAACAAATGAGCAAATGAGCAAATGAGCAAATGAGCAAATGAGCAAATGAGCAAATGAGCAAATGAGCAAATGAGCAAATGAGCAAATGAGCAAATGAGCAAATGAGCAAATGAGCACATGAGCAAATGAGCAAATTTGCAAATGAGCAAATGAGCAAATAAGAGCAGATGAGCAAATGAGCAAATGAGCAAATGGGCGCAAATGAGCAAATGAGCAAATGAGCAAATGAGCAAATGAGCAAATGAGCAAATGAGCAAATGAGCAAATGAGAGCAAATGAAAGCAAATGAGCAAATGAGCAAATGAGCAAATGAGCAAATGAGCAAATGAGCAAATGAGCAAATGAGCAAATGAGAGCAGATGAGCAAATGAGCAAATGAGCAAATGAGCAATTGAGCAAATGAGCAAATGAGCAAATGAGCAAATGAACAAATGAGCAAATGAGCAAATGAGCAAATGAGCAAATGAGCAAATGAGCAAATGAGCAAATGAGCAAATGAGCAAATGAGCAAATGAGCAAATGAGCAAATGAGCAAATGAGCAAATGAGCAAATGAGAGCAAATGAGCAAATGAGAGCAAATGAGCAAATGAGCAAATGAGAGCAGATGAGCAAATGAGCAAATGAGCAAATGAGCAAATGAGCAAATGAGCAAATGGGCAAATGAGCAAATGAGCAAATAAGAGCAGATGAGCAAATGAGCAAATGAGCAAATGGGCGCAAATGAGCATAGGAACAAATGAGCAAATGAGCAAATGAGCAAATGAGCAAATGAGCATATGAGCAAATGAGCAAATGAGAGCAAATGAGCATATGAGCAAATGAGCAAATGAGCAAATGAGCAAATGAGCAAATGAGCACATGAGCAAATGAGCAAATGTTCAAATGAGCAAATGAGCAAATAAGAGCAGATGAGCAAATGAGCAAATGAGCAAATGGGCGCAAATGAGCATAGGAGCAAATGAGCAAATGAGCAAATGAGCAAATGAGCAAATGAGCAAATGAGCAAATGAGAGCAAATGAAAGCAAATGAGCAAATGAGCAAATGAGCACATGAGCAAATGAGCAAATGAGCAAATGAGCAAATGAGCAAATGAGCAAATGAGCAAATGAGAGCAGATGAGCAAATGAGCAAATGAGCAAATGAACAAATGAGCAAATGAGCAAATGAGCACATGAGCAAATGAGCAAATTTGCAAATGAGCAAATGAGCAAATAAGAGCAGATGAGCAAATGAGCAAATGAGCAAATGGGCGCAAATGAGCATAGGAGCAAATGAGCAAATGAGCAAATGAGCAAATGAGCAAATGAGCAAATGAGCAAATGAGAGCAAATGAAAGCAAATGAGCAAATGAGCAAATGAGCACATGAGCAAATGACCAAATGAGCAAATGAGCAAATGAGCAAATGAGCAAATGAGCAAATGAGAGCAGATGAGCAAATGAGCAAATGAGCAAATGAGCAAATGAGCAAATGAGCAAATGAACAAATGAGCAAATGAGCAAATGAGCAAATGAGCAAATGAGCAAATGAGCAAATGAGAGCAGATGAGCACATGAGCAAATGAGCAAATGTTCAAATGAGCAAATGAGCAAATAAGAGCAGATGAGCAAATGAGCAAATGAGCAAATGGGCGCAAATGAGCATAGGAGCAAATGAGCAAATGAGCAAATGAGCAAATGAGCAAATGAGCAAATGAGCAAATGAGAGCAAATGAAAGCAAATGAGCAAATGAGCAAATGAGCACATGAGCAAATGAGCAAATGAGCAAATGAGCAAATGAGCAAATGAGCAAATGAGCAAATGAGAGCAGATGAGCAAATGAGCAAATGAGCAAATGAGCAAATGAGCAAATGAGCAAATGAACAAATGAGCAAATGAGCAAATGAGCACATGAGCAAATGAGCAAATTTGCAAATGAGCAAATGAGCAAATAAGAGCAGATGAGCAAATGAGCAAATGAGCAAATGGGCGCAAATGAGCATAGGAGCAAATGAGCAAATGAGCAAATGAGCAAATGAGCAAATGAGAGCAAATGAAAGCAAATGAGCAAATGAAAGCAAATGAGCAAATGAGCAAATGAGCACATGAGCAAATGACCAAATGAGCAAATGAGCAAATGAGCAAATGAGCAAATGAGCAAATGAGAGCAGATGAGCAAATGAGCAAATGAGCAAATGAGCAAATGAGCAAATGAGCAAATGAACAAATGAGCAAATGAGCAAATGAGCAAATGAGCAAATGAGCAAATGAGCGCAAATGAGCAAATGAGCAAATGAGCAAATGAGCAAATGAGCAAATGAGCAAATGAGCAAATGAGCAAATGAGCAAAGGAGCAATGAGCAAATGAGCAAATGAGCAAATGAGCAAATGAGCATATGAGCAAATGAGCAAATGAGAGCAAATGAGCATATGAGCAAATGAGCAAATGAGCAAATGAGCAAATGAGCAAATGAGCACATGAGCAAATGAGCAAATGTTCAAATGAGCAAATGAGCAAATAAGAGCAGATGAGCAAATGAGCAAATGAGCAAATGGGCGCAAATGAGCATAGGAGCAAATGAGCAAATGAGCAAATGAGCAAATGAGCAAATGAGCAAATGAGCAAATGAGAGCAAATGAAAGCAAATGAGCAAATGAGCAAATGAGCACATGAGCAAATGAGCAAATGAGCAAATGAGCAAATGAGCAAATGAGCAAATGAGCAAATGAGAGCAGATGAGCAAATGAGCAAATGAGCAAATGAGCAAATGAGCAAATGAGCAAATGAACAAATGAGCAAATGAGCAAATGAGCACATGAGCAAATGAGCAAATTTGCAAATGAGCAAATGAGCAAATAAGAGCAGATGAGCAAATGAGCAAATGAGCAAATGGGCGCAAATGAGCATAGGAGCAAATGAGCAAATGAGCAAATGAGCAAATGAGCAAATGAGCAAATGAGCAAATGAGAGCAAATGAAAGCAAATGAGCAAATGAGCAAATGAGCACATGAGCAAATGACCAAATGAGCAAATGAGCAAATGAGCAAATGAGCAAATGAGCAAATGAGAGCAGATGAGCAAATGAGCAAATGAGCAAATGAGCAAATGAGCAAATGAGCAAATGAACAAATGAGCAAATGAGCAAATGAGCAAATGAGCAAATGAGCAAATGAGCAAATGAGAGCAGATGAGCACATGAGCAAATGAGCAAATGTTCAAATGAGCAAATAAGAGCAGATGAGCAAATGAGCAAATGAGCAAATGGGCGCAAATGAGCATAGGAGCAAATGAGCAAATGAGCAAATGAGCAAATGAGCAAATGAGCAAATGAGCAAATGAGAGCAAATGAAAGCAAATGAGCAAATGAGCAAATGAGCAAATGAGCAAATGAGCAAAGGAGCAAATGAGCAAATGAGCAAATGAGCAAATGAGCAAATGAGCATATGAGCAAATGAGCAAATGAGAGCAAATGAGCATATGAGCAAATGAGCAAATGAGCAAATGAGCAAATGAGCAAATGAGCACATGAGCAAATGAGCAAATGTTCAAATGAGCAAATGAGCAAATAAGAGCAGTTGAGCAAATGAGCAAATGAGCAAATGGGCGCAAATGAGCATAGGAGCAAATGAGCAAATGAGCAAATGAGCAAATGAGCAAATGAGCAAATGAGCAAATGAGAGCAAATGAAAGCAAATGAGCAAATGAGCAAATGAGCACATGAGCAAATGAGCAAATGAGCAAATGAGCAAATGAGCAAATGAGCAAATGAGCAAATGAGAGCAGATGAGCAAATGAGCAAATGAGCAAATGAGCAAATGAGCAAATGAGCAAATGAACAAATGAGCAAATGAGCAAATGAGCACATGAGCAAATGAGCAAATTTGCAAATGAGCAAATGAGCAAATAAGAGCAGATGAGCAAATGAGCAAATGAGCAAATGGGCGCAAATGAGCATAGGAGCAAATGAGCAAATGAGCAAATGAGCAAATGAGCAAATGAGCAAATGAGCAAATGAGAGCAAATGAAAGCAAATGAGCAAATGAGCAAATGAGCACATGAGCAAATGACCAAATGAGCAAATGAGCAAATGAGCAAATGAGCAAATGAGCAAATGAGAGCAGATGAGCAAATGAGCAAATGAGCAAATGAGCAAATGAGCAAATGAGCAAATGAACAAATGAGCAAATGAGCAAATGAGCAAATGAGCAAATGAGCAAATGAGCAAATGAGAGCAGATGAGCACATGAGCAAATGAGCAAATGTTCAAATGAGCAAATGAGCAAATAAGAGCAGATGAGCAAATGAGCAAATGAGCAAATGGGCGCAAATGAGCATAGGAGCAAATGAGCAAATGAGCAAATGAGCAAATGAGCAAATGAGCAAATGAGCAAATGAGAGCAAATGAAAGCAAATGAGCAAATGAGCAAATGAGCACATGAGCAAATGAGCAAATGAGCAAATGAGCAAATGAGCAAATGAGCAAATGAGCAAATGAGAGCAGATGAGCAAATGAGCAAATGAGCAAATGAGCAAATGAGCAAATGAGCAAATGAACAAATGAGCAAATGAGCAAATGAGCACATGAGCAAATGAGCAAATTTGCATATGAGCAAATGAGCAAATAAGAGCAGATGAGCAAATGAGCAAATGAGCAAATGGGCGCAAATGAGCATAGGAGCAAATGAGCAAATGAGCAAATGAGCAAATGAGCAAATGAGAGCAAATGAAAGCAAATGAGCAAATGAAAGCAAATGAGCAAATGAGCAAATGAGCACATGAGCAAATGACCAAATGAGCAAATGAGCAAATGAGCAAATGAGCAAATGAGCAAATGAGAGCAGATGAGCAAATGAGCAAATGAGCAAATGAGCAAATGAGCAAATGAGCAAATGAACAAATGAGCAAATGAGCAAATGAGCAAATGAGCAAATGAGCAAATGAGCGCAAATGAGCAAATGAGCAAATGAGCAAATGAGCAAATGAGCAAATGAGCAAATGAGCAAATGAGCAAATGAGCAAATGAGCGCAAATGAGCAAATGAGCAAATGAGCAAATGAGCAAATGAGCGCAAATGAGCAAATGAGCAAATGAGCAAATGAGCAAATGAGAAAATGAGCAAATGAGCAAATGAGAGTAAATGAGAGCAGGTGAGAGCAAATGAGAGCAAATGAGAGCAAATGAGCAAATGAACGCATGAGCGCATGAGAGCATGAGCGCATGAGCAAATGAGCAAATGAGCAAATGAACAAATGAGCAAATGAGCAAATGAGCAAATGAGCGCGAATGAGCGCGAATGAGCAAATGAGCAAATGAGCAAATGAGCAAATGAGCAAATGAGCAAATGAGCGCAAATGAGCGCAAATGAGCAAATGAGCAAATGAGCAAATGAGCAAATGAGCAAATGAGCAAATGAGCAAATGAGCAAATGGCCAAATGAGCAAATGGGCAAATGAGCAAATGAGAGCAAATGAGCAAATGAGCAAATGAGCAAATGAGCAAATGAGAGCAAATGAGAGCAAATGAGAGCAAATGAGAGCAAATGAGAGCAAATGAGAGCAAATGAGAGCAAATGAGAGCAAATGAGCAAGAGAGCAAATGAGCAAATGAGCAAATGAGCAAATGAGCAACTGAGCAACTGAGCAAATGAGCAAATGAGCGCAAATGAGCGCAAATGAGCAATTGAGCAAATGAGCAAATGAGCAAATGAGCAAATGAGCAAATGAGCAAATGAGCAAATGAGCAAATGAGCAAATGAGCAAATGAGCAAATTAGAGCAAGTGAGAGCAAATGAGCAAATGAGCAAATGAGCAAATGAGCACATGAGCAAATGAGCAAATGAGCACATGAGCAAATGAGCAAATGAGCAAATGAGCAAATGAGCAAAAGAGCAAAAAAGCAAATGAGCAAAAGAGCAAAAGAGCAAAAGAGCAAAAAAGCAAATGAGCAAATGAGCAAATGAGCAAATGAGCAAATGAGCACATGAGCAAATGAGCAAATGAGCACATGAGCAAATGAGCAAAAGAGCAAAAGAGCAAAAGAGCAAAAGAGCAAAAGAGCAAATGAGCAAAAGAGCAAAAGAGCAAAAGAGCAAAAAAGCAAATGAGCAAATGAGCAAATGAGCAAATGAGCAAATGAGCAAATGAGCAAATGAGCAAATGAGAGCAAATGAGCAAATGAGCAAATGAGCAAATGAGCGCAAATGAGCATATGAGCAAATGAGCAAATGAGCAAATGAGCGCAAATGAGCATATGAGCAAATGAGCAAATGAGCAAATGAGCAAATGAGCAAATGAGCAAATGAGCACATGAGCAAATGAGCAAATGGGCAAATGAGCAAATGAGCAAATAAGAGCAGATGAGCAAATGAGCAAATGAGCAAATGGGCGCAAATGAGCATAGGAGCAAATGAGCAAATGAGCAAATGAGCAAATGAGCAAATGAGCAAATGAGCAAATGAGCAAATGAGAGCAAATGAGCATATGAGCAAATGAGCAAATGAGCAAATGAGCAAATGAGCAAATGAGCACATGAGCAAATGAGCAAATGTTCAAATGAGCAAATGAGCAAATAAGAGCAGATGAGCAAATGAGCAAATGAGCAAATGGGCGCAAATGAGCATAGGAGCAAATGAGCAAATGAGCAAATGAGCAAATGAGCAAATGAGCAAATGAGCAAATGAGAGCAAATGAAAGCAAATGAGCAAATGAGCAAATGAGCACATGAGCAAATGAGCAAATGAGCAAATGAGCAAATGAGCAAATGAGCAAATGAGCAAATGAGCAAATGAGAGCAGATGAGCAAATGAGCAAATGAGCAAATGAGCAAATGAGCAAATGAGCAAATGAACAAATGAGCAAATGAGCAAATGAGCACATGAGCAAATGAGCAAATTTGCAAATGAGCAAATGAGCAAATAAGAGCAGATGAGCAAATGAGCAAATGAGCAAATGGGCGCAAATGAGCATAGGAGCAAATGAGCAAATGAGCAAATGAGCAAATGAGCAAATGAGCAAATGAGCAAATGAGAGCAAATGAAAGCAAATGAGCAAATGAGCAAATGAGCAAATGAGCAAATGAGCAAATGAGAGCAGATGAGCAAATGAGCAAATGAGCAAATGAGCAAATGAGCAAATGAGCAAATGAACAAATGAGCAAATGAGCAAATGAGCAAATGAGCAAATGAGCAAATGAGCAAATGAGAGCAGATGAGCACATGAGCAAATGAGCAAATGTTCAAATGAGCAAATGAGCAAATAAGAGCAGATGAGCAAATGAGCAAATGAGCAAATGGGCGCAAATGAGCATAGGAGCAAATGAGCAAATGAGCAAATGAGCAAATGAGCAAATGAGCAAATGAGCAAATGAGCAAATGAGAGCAAATGAGCAAATGAGCAAATGAGCACATGAGCAAATGAGCAAATGAGCAAATGAGCAAATGAGCAAATGAGCAAATGAGAGCAGATGAGCAAATGAGCAAATGAGCAAATGAGCAAATGAGCAAATGAGCAAATGAGAGCAAATGAAAGCAAATGAGCAAATGAGCAAATGAGCACATGAGCAAATGACCAAATGACCAAATGAGCAAATGAGCAAATGAGCAAATGAGCAAATGAGAGCAGATGAGCAAATGAGCAAATGAGCAAATGAGCAAATGAGCAAATGAGCAAATGAACAAATGATCAAATGAGCAAATGAGCAAATGAGCAAATGAGCAAATGAGCGCAAATGAGCAAATGAGCAAATGAGCAAATGAGCAAATGAGCAAATGAGCAAATGAGCAAATGAGCAAATGAGCAAATGAGCGCAAATGAGCAAATGAGCAAATGAGCAAATGAGCAAATGAGCAAATGAGCAAATGAGCAAATGAGCAAATGAGCAAATGAGCAAATGAGCAAATGAGCAAATGAGCAAATGAGAGTAAATGAGAGCAAGTGAGAGCAAATGAGAGCAAATGAGAGCAAATGAGCAAATGAACGCATGAGCGCATGAGAGCATGAGCGCATGAGCAAATGAGCAAATGAGCAAATGAACAAATGAGCAAATGAGCAAATGAGCAAATGAGCAAATGAGCGCGAATGAGCAAATGAGCAAATGAGCAAATGAGCAAATGAGCAAATGAGCAAATGAGCGCAAATGAGCGCAAATGAGCAAATGAGCAAATGAGCAAATGAGCAAATGAGCAAATGAGCAAATGAGCAAATGAGCAAATGAGCAAATGAGCAAATGAGCAAATGAGAGCAAATGAGCAAATGAGAGCAAATGAGAGCAAGTGAGAGCAAATGAGAGCAAATGAGAGCAAATGAGCAAATGAACGCATGAGCGCATGAGCGCATGAGCGCATGAGCAAATGAGCAAATGAGCAAATGAGCAAATGAGCAAATGGCCAAATGAGCAAATGGGCAAATGAGCAAATGAGAGCAAATGAGCAAATGAGCAAATGAGCAAATGAGCAAATGAGAGCAAATGAGAGCAAATGAGAGCAAATGAGAGCAAATGAGAGCAAATGAGAGCAAATGAGAGCAAATGAGAGCAAATGAGCAAGAGAGCAAATGAGCAAATGAGCAAATGAGCAAATGAGCAACTGAGCAACTGACCAAATGAGCAAATGAGCGCAAATGAGCGCAAATGAGCAATTGAGCAAATGAGCAAATGAGCAAATGAGCAAATGAGCAAATGAGCAAATGAGCAAATGAGCAAATTAGAGCAAGTGAGAGCAAATGAGAGCAAATGAGGAAATGAGCACATGAGCAAATGAGCCAATGAGCAAATAAGCAAATGAGCAAATGAGCAAATTAGCAAATGAGCAAATGAGCAAATGAGCAAATGAGCAAATGAGAGCAAATGAGCAAATGAGAGCAAATGAGAGCAAATGAGAGCAAGTGAGAGCAAATGAGAGCAAATGAGGAAATGAGCACATGAGCAAATGAGCCAATGAGCAAATAAGCAAATGAGCAAATGAGCAAAAGAGCAAAAGAGCAAAAGAGCAATTGAGCAAATGAGCAAATTAGCAAATGAGCAAATGAGCAAATGAGCAAATGAGCAAATGAGAGCAAATGAGCAAATGAGAGCAAATGAGAGCAAGTGAGAGCAAATGAGAGCAAATGAGAGCAAATGAGCAAATGAACGCATGAGCGCATGAGCGCATGAGCGCATGAGCAAATGAGCAAATGAGCAAATGAGCAAATGAGCAAATGGCCAAATGAGCAAATGGGCAAATGAGCAAATGAGAGCAAATGAGCAAATGAGCAAATGAGCAAATGAGCAAATGAGCAAATGAGAGCAAATGAGAGCAAATGAGAGCAAATGAGAGCAAATGAGAGCAAATGAGAGCAAATGAGGAAATGAGCACATGAGCCAATGAGCCAATGAGCAAATAAGCAAATGAGCAAATGAGCAAAAGAGCAAAAGAGCAAAAGAGCAATTGAGCAAATGAGCAAATTAGCAAATGAGCAAATGAGCAAATGGGCAAATGAGCAAATGAGCAAACGAGCAAATGAGAGCAAATGAGAGCAAATGAGCAAATGAGCACATGAGCACATGAGCACATGAGCAAATGAGCAAAAGAACAAATGAGAGCAAATGAGAGCAAATGAGAGCAAATGAGAGCAAATGAGAGCAAATGAGCACATGAGCAAATGAGCAAATGAGCAAATGAGCACATGAGCACATGAGCAAATGAGCAAATGAGCAAAAGAACAAATGAGAGCAAATGAGAGCAAATTAGAGCAAATGAGAAAATGAGCAAATGAGCAAATGAGCAAATGAGCAAATGAGCACATGAGCAAATGAGCAAATGAGCACATGAGCAAATGAGCAAATGAGCAAATGAGCAAATGAGCAAAAGAGCAAAAAAGCAAAAGAGCAAAAGAGCAAAAGAGCAAAAAAGCAAATGAGCAAATGAGCAAATGAGCAAATGAGCAAATGAGCACATGAGCAAATGAGCAAATGAGCACATGAGCAAATGAGCAAAAGAGCAAAAGAGCAAAAGAGCAAAAGAGCAAAAAAGCAAATGAGCAAAAGAGCAAAAGAGCAAAAGAGCAAAAAAGCAAATGAGCAAATGAGCAAATGAGCAAATGAGCAAATGAGCAAATGAGCAAATGAGAGCAAATGAGCAAATGAGCAAATGAGCAAATGAGCAAATGAGCGCAAATGAGCATATGAGCAAATGAGCAAATGAGCAAATGAGCGCAAATGAGCATATGAGCAAATGAGCAAATGAGCAAATGAGCAAATGAGCAAATGAGCAAATGAGCACATGAGCAAATGAGCAAATGGGCAAATGAGCAAATGAGCAAATAAGAGCAGATGAGCAAATGAGCAAATGAGCAAATGGGCGCAAATGAGCATAGGAGCAAATGAGCAAATGAGCAAATGAGCAAATGAGCAAATGAGCAAATGAGCAAATGAGCAAATGAGAGCAAATGAGCATATGAGCAAATGAGCAAATGAGCAAATGAGCAAATGAGCAAATGAGCAAATGAGAGCAGATGAGCAAATGAGCAAATGAGCAAATGAGCAAATGAGCAAATGAGCAAATGAACAAATGAGCAAATGAGCAAATGAGCACATGAGCAAATGAGCAAATTTGCAAATGAGCAAATGAGCAAATAAGAGCAGATGAGCAAATGAGCAAATGAGCAAATGGGCGCAAATGAGCATAGGAGCAAATGAGCAAATGAGCAAATGAGCAAATGAGCAAATGAGCAAATGAGCAAATGAGAGCAAATGAAAGCAAATGAGCAAATGAGCAAATGAGCACATGAGCAAATGACCAAATGACCAAATGAGCAAATGAGCAAATGAGCAAATGAGCAAATGAGAGCAGATGAGCAAATGAGCAAATGAGCAAATGAGCAAATGAGCAAATGAGCAAATGAACAAATGATCAAATGAGCAAATGAGCAAATGAGCAAATGAGCAAATGAGCGCAAATGAGCAAATGAGCAAATGAGCAAATGAGCAAATGAGCAAATGAGCAAATGAGCAAATGAGCAAATGAGCAAATGAGCGCAAATGAGCAAATGAGCAAATGAGCAAATGAGCAAATGAGCAAATGAGCAAATGAGCAAATGAGCAAATGAGCAAATGAGCAAATGAGCAAATGAGCAAATGAGCAAATGAGAGTAAATGAGAGCAAGTGAGAGCAAATGAGAGCAAATGAGAGCAAATGAGCAAATGAACGCATGAGCGCATGAGAGCATGAGCGCATGAGCAAATGAGCAAATGAGCAAATGAACAAATGAGCAAATGAGCAAATGAGCAAATGAGCAAATGAGCGCGAATGAGCAAATGAGCAAATGAGCAAATGAGCAAATGAGCAAATGAGCAAATGAGCGCAAATGAGCGCAAATGAGCAAATGAGCAAATGAGCAAATGAGCAAATGAGCAAATGAGCAAATGAGCAAATGAGCAAATGAGCAAATGAGCAAATGAGAGCAAATGAGCAAATGAGAGCAAATGAGAGCAAGTGAGAGCAAATGAGAGCAAATGAGAGCAAATGAGCAAATGAACGCATGAGCGCATGAGCGCATGAGCGCATGAGCAAATGAGCAAATGAGCAAATGAGCAAATGAGCAAATGGCCAAATGAGCAAATGGGCAAATGAGCAAATGAGAGCAAATGAGCAAATGAGCAAATGAGCAAATGAGCAAATGAGAGCAAATGAGAGCAAATGAGAGCAAATGAGAGCAAATGAGAGCAAATGAGAGCAAATGAGAGCAAATGAGAGCAAATGAGCAAGAGAGCAAATGAGCAAATGAGCAAATGAGCAAATGAGCAACTGAGCAACTGAGCAAATGAGCAAATGAGCGCAAATGAGCGCAAATGAGCAATTGAGCAAATGAGCAAATGAGCAAATGAGCAAATGAGCAAATGAGCAAATGAGCAAATGAGCAAATGAGCAAATGAGCAAATGAGCAAATTAGAGCAAGTGAGAGCAAATGAGAGCAAATGAGGAAATGAGCACATGAGCAAATGAGCCAATGAGCAAATAAGCAAATGAGCAAATGAGCAAATTAGCAAATGAGCAAATGAGCAAATGAGCAAATGAGCAAATGAGAGCAAATGAGCAAATGAGAGCAAATGAGAGCAAGTGAGAGCAAATGAGAGCAAATGAGAGCAAATGAGCAAATGAACGCATGAGCGCATGAGCGCATGAGCGCATGAGCAAATGAGCAAATGAGCAAATGAGCAAATGAGCAAATGGCCAAATGAGCAAATGGGCAAATGAGCAAATGAGAGCAAATGAGCAAATGAGCAAATGAGCAAATGAGCAAATGAGCAAATGAGAGCAAATGAGAGCAAATGAGAGCAAATGAGAGCAAATGAGAGCAAATGAGAGCAAATGAGAGCAAATGAGAGCAAATGAGAGCAAATGAGCAAGAGAGCAAATGAGCAAATGAGCAAATGAGCAAATGAGCAACTGAGCAACTGAGAAAATGAGCAAATGAGCGCAAATGAGCGCAAATGAGCAATTGAGCAAATGAGCAAATGAGCAAATGAGCAAATGAGCAAATGAGCAAATGAGCAAATGAGCAAATTAGAGCAAGTGAGAGCAAATGAGAGCAAATGAGGAAATGAGCACATGAGCAAATGAGCCAATGAGCAAATAAGCAAATGAGCAAATGAGCAAATTAGCAAATGAGCAAATGAGCAAATGAGCAAATGAGCAAATGAGAGCAAATGAGCAAATGAGAGCAAATGAGAGCAAGTGAGAGCAAATGAGAGCAAATGAGGAAATGAGCACATGAGCAAATGAGCCAATGAGCAAATAAGCAAATGAGCAAATGAGCAAAAGAGCAAAAGAGCAAAAGAGCAATTGAGCAAATGAGCAAATGAGCAAATGAGCAAATGAGCAAATGAGCAAATGAGCAAATGAGAGCAAATGAGCAAATGAGAGCAAATGAGAGCAAGTGAGAGCAAATGAGAGCAAATGAGAGCAAATGAGCAAATGAACGCATGAGCGCATGAGCGCATGAGCGCATGAGCAAATGAGCAAATGAGCAAATGAGCAAATGAGCAAATGGCCAAATGAGCAAATGGGCAAATGAGCAAATGAGAGCAAATGAGCAAATGAGCAAATGAGCAAATGAGCAAATGAGCAAATGAGAGCAAATGAGAGCAAATGAGAGCAAATGAGAGCAAATGAGAGCAAATGAGAGCAAATGAGGAAATGAGCACATGAGCAAATGAGCCAATGAGCAAATAAGCAAATGAGCAAATGAGCAAAAGAGCAAAAGAGCAAAAGAGCAATTGAGCAAATGAGCAAATTAGCAAATGAGCAAATGAGCAAATGGGCAAATGAGCAAATGAGCAAACGAGCAAATGAGAGCAAATGAGAGCAAATGAGCAAATGAGCACATGAGCACATGAGCACATGAGCAAATGAGCAAAAGAACAAATGAGAGCAAATGAGAGCAAATGAGAGCAAATGAGAGCAAATGAGAGCAAATGAGCACATGAGCAAATGAGCAAATGAGCAAATGAGCACATGAGCACATGAGCAAATGAGCAAATGAGCAAAAGAACAAATGAGAGCAAATGAGAGCAAATTAGAGCAAATGAGAAAATGAGCAAATGAGCAAATGAGCAAATGAGCAAATGAGCACATGAGCAAATGAGCAAATGAGCACATGAGCAAATGAGCAAATGAGCAAATGAGCAAATGAGCAAAAGAGCAAAAAAGCAAAAGAGCAAAAGAGCAAAAGAGCAAAAAAGCAAATGAGCAAATGAGCAAATGAGCAAATGAGCAAATGAGCACATGAGCAAATGAGCAAATGAGCACATGAGCAAATGAGCAAAAGAGCAAAAGAGCAAAAGAGCAAAAGAGCAAAAAAGCAAATGAGCAAAAGAGCAAAAGAGCAAAAGAGCAAAAAAGCAAATGAGCAAATGAGCAAATGAGCAAATGAGCAAATGAGCAAATGAGCAAATGAGAGCAAATGAGCAAATGAGCAAATGAGCAAATGAGCAAATGAGCGCAAATGAGCATATGAGCAAATGAGCAAATGAGCAAATGAGCGCAAATGAGCATATGAGCAAATGAGCAAATGAGCAAATGAGCAAATGAGCAAATGAGCAAATGAGCACATGAGCAAATGAGCAAATGGGCAAATGAGCAAATGAGCAAATAAGAGCAGATGAGCAAATGAGCAAATGAGCAAATGGGCGCAAATGAGCATAGGAGCAAATGAGCAAATGAGCAAATGAGCAAATGAGCAAATGAGCAAATGAGCAAATGAGCAAATGAGAGCAAATGAGCATATGAGCAAATGAGCAAATGAGCAAATGAGCAAATGAGCAAATGAGCACATGAGCAAATGAGCAAATGTTCAAATGAGCAAATGAGCAAATAAGAGCAGATGAGCAAATGAGCAAATGAGCAAATGGGCGCAAATGAGCATAGGAGCAAATGAGCAAATGAGCAAATGAGCAAATGAGCAAATGAGCAAATGAGCAAATGAGAGCAAATGAAAGCAAATGAGCAAATGAGCAAATGAGCACATGAGCAAATGAGCAAATGAGCAAATGAGCAAATGAGCAAATGAGCAAATGAGCAAATGAGAGCAGATGAGCAAATGAGCAAATGAGCAAATGAGCAAATGAGCAAATGAGCAAATGAACAAATGAGCAAATGAGCAAATGAGCACATGAGCAAATGAGCAAATTTGCAAATGAGCAAATGAGCAAATAAGAGCAGATGAGCAAATGAGCAAATGAGCAAATGGGCGCAAATGAGCATAGGAGCAAATGAGCAAATGAGCAAATGAGCAAATGAGCAAATGAGCAAATGAGCAAATGAGAGCAAATGAAAGCAAATGAGCAAATGAGCAAATGAGCACATGAGCAAATGAGCAAATGAGCAAATGAGCAAATGAGCAAATGAGCAAATGAGCAAATGAGCAAATGAGCAAAAGAACAAATGAGAGCAAATGAGAGCAAATTAGAGCAAATGAGAAAATGAGCAAATGAGCAAATGAGCAAATGAGCAAATGAGCACATGAGCAAATGAGCAAATGAGCAAATGAGCAAATGAGCAAATGAGCAAATGAGCAAATGAGCAAATGAGCAAATGAGCAAATGAGAGCAAATGAGAGCAAATGAGAGCAAATGAGAGCAAATGAGCAAATGAGCATATGAGCACATGAGCAAATGAGCAAATGAGCAAATGAGCAAATGAGCAAATGAGCAAATGAGCAAATGAGAGCAAATGAGAGCAAATGAGAGCAAATGAGAGCAAATGAGAGCAAATGGGCAAATGAGCAAATGAGCACATGAGCAAATGAGCAAATGAGCAAATGAGCACATGAGCACATGAGCAAATGAGCAAATGAGCAAAAGAACAAATGAGAGCAAATGAGAGCAAATTAGAGCAAATGAGAAAATGAGCAAATGAGCAAATGAGCAAATGAGCAAATGAGCACATGAGCAAATGAGCAAATGAGCACATGAGCAAATGAGCAAATGAGCAAATGAGCAAATGAGCAAAAGAGCAAAAAAGCAAATGAGCAAAAGAGCAAAAGAGCAAAAGAGCAAAAAAGCAAATGAGCAAATGAGCAAATGAGCAAATGAGCAAATGAGCACATGAGCAAATGAGCAAATGAGCACATGAGCAAATGAGCAAAAGAGCAAAAGAGCAAAAGAGCAAAAGAGCAAAAAAGCAAATGAGCAAAAGAGCAAAAGAGCAAAAGAGCAAAAAAGCAAATGAGCAAATGAGCAAATGAGCAAATGAGCAAATGAGCAAATGAGCAAATGAGCAAATGAGCAAATGAGAGCAAATGAGCAAATGAGCAAATGAGCAAATGAGCAAATGAGCGCAAATGAGCATATGAGCAAATGAGCAAATGAGCAAATGAGCGCAAATGAGCATATGAGCAAATGAGCAAATGAGCAAATGAGCAAATGAGCAAATGAGCAAATGAGCACATGAGCAAATGAGCAAATGGGCAAATGAGCAAATGAGCAAATAAGAGCAGATGAGCAAATGAGCAAATGAGCAAATGAGCAAATGAGCATATGAGCAAATGAGCAAATGAGAGCAAATGAGCATATGAGCAAATGAGCAAATGAGCAAATGAGCAAATGAGCAAATGAGCACATGAGCAAATGAGCAAATGTTCAAATGAGCAAATGAGCAAATAAGAGCAGATGAGCAAATGAGCAAATGAGCAAATGGGCGCAAATGAGCATAGGAGCAAATGAGCAAATGAGCAAATGAGCAAATGAGCAAATGAGCAAATGAGCAAATGAGAGCAAATGAAAGCAAATGAGCAAATGAGCAAATGAGCACATGAGCAAATGAGCAAATGAGCAAATGAGCAAATGAGCAAATGAGCAAATGAGCAAATGAGAGCAGATGAGCAAATGAGCAAATGAGCAAATGAGCAAATGAGCAAATGAGCAAATGAACAAATGAGCAAATGAGCAAATGAGCACATGAGCAAATGAGCAAATTTGCAAATGAGCAAATGAGCAAATAAGAGCAGATGAGCAAATGAGCAAATGAGCAAATGGGCGCAAATGAGCATAGGAGCAAATGAGCAAATGAGCAAATGAGCAAATGAGCAAATGAGCAAATGAGCAAATGAGAGCAAATGAAAGCAAATGAGCAAATGAGCAAATGAGCACATGAGCAAATGACCAAATGAGCAAATGAGCAAATGAGCAAATGAGCAAATGAGCAAATGAGAGCAGATGAGCAAATGAGCAAATGAGCAAATGAGCAAATGAGCAAATGAGCAAATGAACAAATGAGCAAATGAGCAAATGAGCAAATGAGCAAATGAGCAAATGAGCAAATGAGAGCAGATGAGCACATGAGCAAATGAGCAAATGTTCAAATGAGCAAATGAGCAAATAAGAGCAGATGAGCAAATGAGCAAATGAGCAAATGGGCGCAAATGAGCATAGGAGCAAATGAGCAAATGAGCAAATGAGCAAATGAGCAAATGAGCAAATGAGCAAATGAGAGCAAATGAAAGCAAATGAGCAAATGAGCAAATGAGCACATGAGCAAATGAGCAAATGAGCAAATGAGCAAATGAGCAAATGAGCAAATGAGCAAATGAGAGCAGATGAGCAAATGAGCAAATGAGCAAATGAGCAAATGAGCAAATGAGCAAATGAACAAATGAGCAAATGAGCAAATGAGCACATGAGCAAATGAGCAAATTTGCAAATGAGCAAATGAGCAAATAAGAGCAGATGAGCAAATGAGCAAATGAGCAAATGGGCGCAAATGAGCATAGGAGCAAATGAGCAAATGAGCAAATGAGCAAATGAGCAAATGAGAGCAAATGAAAGCAAATGAGCAAATGAAAGCAAATGAGCAAATGAGCAAATGAGCACATGAGCAAATGACCAAATGAGCAAATGAGCAAATGAGCAAATGAGCAAATGAGCAAATGAGAGCAGATGAGCAAATGAGCAAATGAGCAAATGAGCAAATGAGCAAATGAGCAAATGAACAAATGAGCAAATGAGCAAATGAGCAAATGAGCAAATGAGCAAATGAGCGCAAATGAGCAAATGAGCAAATGAGCAAATGAGCAAATGAGCAAATGAGCAAATGAGCAAATGAGCAAATGAGCAAAGGAGCAAATGAGCAAATGAGCAAATGAGCAAATGAGCAAATGAGCATATGAGCAAATGAGCAAATGAGAGCAAATGAGCATATGAGCAAATGAGCAAATGAGCAAATGAGCAAATGAGCAAATGAGCACATGAGCAAATGAGCAAATGTTCAAATGAGCAAATGAGCAAATAAGAGCAGATGAGCAAATGAGCAAATGAGCAAATGGGCGCAAATGAGCATAGGAGCAAATGAGCAAATGAGCAAATGAGCAAATGAGCAAATGAGCAAATGAGCAAATGAGAGCAAATGAAAGCAAATGAGCAAATGAGCAAATGAGCACATGAGCAAATGAGCAAATGAGCAAATGAGCAAATGAGCAAATGAGCAAATGAGCAAATGAGCAAATGAGAGCAGATGAGCAAATGAGCAAATGAGCAAATGAGCAAATGAGCAAATGAGCAAATGAACAAATGAGCAAATGAGCAAATGAGCACATGAGCAAATGAGCAAATTTGCAAATGAGCAAATGAGCAAATAAGAGCAGATGAGCAAATGAGCAAATGAGCAAATGGGCGCAAATGAGCATAGGAGCAAATGAGCAAATGAGCAAATGAGCAAATGAGCAAATGAGCAAATGAGCAAATGAGAGCAAATGAAAGCAAATGAGCAAATGAGCAAATGAGCACATGAGCAAATGACCAAATGAGCAAATGAGCAAATGAGCAAATGAGCAAATGAGCAAATGAGAGCAGATGAGCAAATGAGCAAATGAGCAAATGAGCAAATGAGCAAATGAGCAAATGAACAAATGAGCAAATGAGCAAATGAGCAAATGAGCAAATGAGCAAATGAGCAAATGAGAGCAGATGAGCACATGAGCAAATGAGCAAATGTTCAAATGAGCAAATGAGCAAATAAGAGCAGATGAGCAAATGAGCAAATGAGCAAATGGGCGCAAATGAGCATAGGAGCAAATGAGCAAATGAGCAAATGAGCAAATGAGCAAATGAGCAAATGAGCAAATGAGAGCAAATGAAAGCAAATGAGCAAATGAGCAAATGAGCAAATGAGCAAATGAGCAAAGGAGCAAATGAGCAAATGAGCAAATGAGCAAATGAGCAAATGAGCATATGAGCAAATGAGCAAATGAGAGCAAATGAGCATATGAGCAAATGAGCAAATGAGCAAATGAGCAAATGAGCAAATGAGCACATGAGCAAATGAGCAAATGTTCAAATGAGCAAATGAGCAAATAAGAGCAGATGAGCAAATGAGCAAATGAGCAAATGGGCGCAAATGAGCATAGGAGCAAATGAGCAAATGAGCAAATGAGCAAATGAGCAAATGAGCAAATGAGCAAATGAGAGCAAATGAAAGCAAATGAGCAAATGAGCAAATGAGCACATGAGCAAATGAGCAAATGAGCAAATGAGCAAATGAGCAAATGAGCAAATGAGCAAATGAGAGCAGATGAGCAAATGAGCAAATGAGCAAATGAGCAAATGAGCAAATGAGCAAATGAACAAATGAGCAAATGAGCAAATGAGCACATGAGCAAATGAGCAAATTTGCAAATGAGCAAATGAGCAAATAAGAGCAGATGAGCAAATGAGCAAATGAGCAAATGGGCGCAAATGAGCATAGGAGCAAATGAGCAAATGAGCAAATGAGCAAATGAGCAAATGAGCAAATGAGCAAATGAGAGCAAATGAAAGCAAATGAGCAAATGAGCAAATGAGCACATGAGCAAATGACCAAATGAGCAAATGAGCAAATGAGCAAATGAGCAAATGAGAGCAGATGAGCAAATGAGCAAATGAGCAAATGAGCAAATGAGCAAATGAGCAAATGAACAAATGAGCAAATGAGCAAATGAGCAAATGAGCAAATGAGCAAATGAGCAAATGAGAGCAGATGAGCACATGAGCAAATGAGCAAATGTTCAAATGAGCAAATGAGCAAATAAGAGCAGATGAGCAAATGAGCAAATGAGCAAATGGGCGCAAATGAGCATAGGAGCAAATGAGCAAATGAGCAAATGAGCAAATGAGCAAATGAGCAAATGAGCAAATGAGAGCAAATGAAAGCAAATGAGCAAATGAGCAAATGAGCACATGAGCAAATGAGCAAATGAGCAAATGAGCAAATGAGCAAATGAGCAAATGAGCAAATGAGAGCAGATGAGCAAATGAGCAAATGAGCAAATGAGCAAATGAGCAAATGAGCAAATGAACAAATGAGCAAATGAGCAAATGAGCACATGAGCAAATGAGCAAATTTGCATATGAGCAAATGAGCAAATAAGAGCAGATGAGCAAATGAGCAAATGAGCAAATGGGCGCAAATGAGCATAGGAGCAAATGAGCAAATGAGCAAATGAGCAAATGAGCAAATGAGAGCAAATGAAAGCAAATGAGCAAATGAAAGCAAATGAGCAAATGAGCAAATGAGCACATGAGCAAATGACCAAATGAGCAAATGAGCAAATGAGCAAATGAGCAAATGAGCAAATGAGAGCAGATGAGCAAATGAGCAAATGAGCAAATGAGCAAATGAGCAAATGAGCAAATGAACAAATGAGCAAATGAGCAAATGAGCAAATGAGCAAATGAGCAAATGAGCGCAAATGAGCAAATGAGCAAATGAGCAAATGAGCAAATGAGCAAATGAGCAAATGAGCAAATGAGCAAATGAGCAAATGAGCAAATGAGCGCAAATGAGCAAATGAGCAAATGAGCAAATGAGCAAATGAGAAAATGAGCAAATGAGCAAATGAGCAAATGAGAGCAAATGAGAGCAAATGAGAGCAAATGAGCAAATGAACGCATGAGCGCATGAGAGCATGAGCGCATGAGCAAATGAGCAAATGAGCAAATGAACAAATGAGCAAATGAGCAAATGAGCAAATGAGCAAATGAGCGCGAATGAGCAAATGAGCAAATGAGCAAATGAGCAAATGAGCAAATGAGCAAATGAGCGCAAATGAGCGCAAATGAGCAAATGAGCAAATGAGCAAATGAGCAAATGAGCAAATGAGCAAATGAGCAAATGAGCAAATGGCCAAATGAGCAAATGGGCAAATGAGCAAATGAGAGCAAATGAGCAAATGAGCAAATGAGCAAATGAGCAAATGAGAGCAAATGAGAGCAAATGAGAGCAAATGAGAGCAAATGAGAGCAAATGAGAGCAAATGAGAGCAAATGAGAGCAAATGAGCAAGAGAGCAAATGAGCAAATGAGCAAATGAGCAAATGAGCAACTGAGCAACTGAGCAAATGAGCAAATGAGCGCAAATGAGCGCAAATGAGCAATTGAGCAAATGAGCAAATGAGCAAATGAGCAAATGAGCAAATGAGCAAATGAGCAAATGAGCAAATGAGCAAATGAGCAAATGAGCAAATTAGAGCAAGTGAGAGCAAATGAGCAAATGAGCAAATGAGCAAATGAGCACATGAGCAAATGAGCAAATGAGCACATGAGCAAATGAGCAAATGAGCAAATGAGCAAATGAGCAAAAGAGCAAAAAAGCAAATGAGCAAAAGAGCAAAAGAGCAAAAGAGCAAAAAAGCAAATGAGCAAATGAGCAAATGAGCAAATGAGCAAATGAGCACATGAGCAAATGAGCAAATGAGCACATGAGCAAATGAGCAAAAGAGCAAAAGAGCAAAAGAGCAAAAGAGCAAAAGAGCAAATGAGCAAAAGAGCAAAAGAGCAAAAGAGCAAAAAAGCAAATGAGCAAATGAGCAAATGAGCAAATGAGCAAATGAGCAAATGAGCAAATGAGCAAATGAGAGCAAATGAGCAAATGAGCAAATGAGCAAATGAGCGCAAATGAGCATATGAGCAAATGAGCAAATGAGCAAATGAGCGCAAATGAGCATATGAGCAAATGAGCAAATGAGCAAATGAGCAAATGAGCAAATGAGCAAATGAGCACATGAGCAAATGAGCAAATGGGCAAATGAGCAAATGAGCAAATAAGAGCAGATGAGCAAATGAGCAAATGAGCAAATGGGCGCAAATGAGCATAGGAGCAAATGAGCAAATGAGCAAATGAGCAAATGAGCAAATGAGCAAATGAGCAAATGAGCAAATGAGAGCAAATGAGCATATGAGCAAATGAGCAAATGAGCAAATGAGCAAATGAGCAAATGAGCACATGAGCAAATGAGCAAATGTTCAAATGAGCAAATGAGCAAATAAGAGCAGATGAGCAGATGAGCAAATGAGCAAATGAGCAAATGGGCGCAAATGAGCATAGGAGCAAATGAGCAAATGAGCAAATGAGCAAATGAGCAAATGAGCAAATGAGAGCAAATGAAAGCAAATGAGCAAATGAGCAAATGAGCACATGAGCAAATGAGCAAATGAGCAAATGAGCAAATGAGCAAATGAGCAAATGAGCAAATGAGCAAATGAGAGCAGATGAGCAAATGAGCAAATGAGCAAATGAGCAAATGAGCAAATGAGCAAATGAACAAATGAGCAAATGAGCAAATGAGCACATGAGCAAATGAGCAAATTTGCAAATGAGCAAATGAGCAAATAAGAGCAGATGAGCAAATGAGCAAATGAGCAAATGGGCGCAAATGAGCATAGGAGCAAATGAGCAAATGAGCAAATGAGCAAATGAGCAAATGAGCAAATGAGCAAATGAGAGCAAATGAAAGCAAATGAGCAAATGAGCAAATGAGCAAATGAGCAAATGAGCAAATGAGAGCAGATGAGCAAATGAGCAAATGAGCAAATGAGCAAATGAGCAAATGAGCAAATGAACAAATGAGCAAATGAGCAAATGAGCAAATGAGCAAATGAGCAAATGAGCAAATGAGAGCAGATGAGCACATGAGCAAATGAGCAAATGTTCAAATGAGCAAATGAGCAAATAAGAGCAGATGAGCAAATGAGCAAATGAGCAAATGGGCGCAAATGAGCATAGGAGCAAATGAGCAAATGAGCAAATGAGCAAATGAGCAAATGAGCAAATGAGCAAATGAGCAAATGAGAGCAAATGAGCAAATGAGCAAATGAGCACATGAGCAAATGAGCAAATGAGCAAATGAGCAAATGAGCAAATGAGCAAATGAGCAAATGAGAGCAGATGAGCAAATGAGCAAATGAGCAAATGAGCAAATGAGCAAATGAGCAAATGAACAAATGAGCAAATGAGCAAATGAGCACATGAGCAAATGAGCAAATTTGCAAATGAGCAAATGAGCAAATAAGAGCAGATGAGCAAATGAGCAAATGAGCAAATGGGCGCAAATGAGCATAGGAGCAAATGAGCAAATGAGCAAATGAGCAAATGAGCAAATGAGCAAATGAGCAAATGAGAGCAAATGAAAGCAAATGAGCAAATGAGCAAATGAGCACATGAGCAAATGACCAAATGACCAAATGAGCAAATGAGCAAATGAGCAAATGAGCAAATGAGAGCAGATGAGCAAATGAGCAAATGAGCAAATGAGCAAATGAGCAAATGAGCAAATGAACAAATGATCAAATGAGCAAATGAGCAAATGAGCAAATGAGCAAATGAGCGCAAATGAGCAAATGAGCAAATGAGCAAATGAGCAAATGAGCAAATGAGCAAATGAGCAAATGAGCAAATGAGCAAATGAGCGCAAATGAGCAAATGAGCAAATGAGCAAATGAGCAAATGAGCAAATGAGCAAATGAGCAAATGAGCAAATGAGCAAATGAGCAAATGAGCAAATGAGCAAATGAGCAAATGAGAGTAAATGAGAGCAAGTGAGAGCAAATGAGAGCAAATGAGAGCAAATGAGCAAATGAACGCATGAGCGCATGAGAGCATGAGCGCATGAGCAAATGAGCAAATGAGCAAATGAACAAATGAGCAAATGAGCAAATGAGCAAATGAGCAAATGAGCGCGAATGAGCAAATGAGCAAATGAGCAAATGAGCAAATGAGCAAATGAGCAAATGAGCGCAAATGAGCGCAAATGAGCAAATGAGCAAATGAGCAAATGAGCAAATGAGCAAATGAGCAAATGAGCAAATGAGCAAATGAGCAAATGAGCAAATGAGAGCAAATGAGCAAATGAGAGCAAATGAGAGCAAGTGAGAGCAAATGAGAGCAAATGAGAGCAAATGAGCAAATGAACGCATGAGCGCATGAGCGCATGAGCGCATGAGCAAATGAGCAAATGAGCAAATGAGCAAATGAGCAAATGGCCAAATGAGCAAATGGGCAAATGAGCAAATGAGAGCAAATGAGCAAATGAGCAAATGAGCAAATGAGCAAATGAGAGCAAATGAGAGCAAATGAGAGCAAATGAGAGCAAATGAGAGCAAATGAGAGCAAATGAGAGCAAATGAGAGCAAATGAGCAAGAGAGCAAATGAGCAAATGAGCAAATGAGCAAATGAGCAACTGAGCAACTGAGCAAATGAGCAAATGAGCGCAAATGAGCGCAAATGAGCAATTGAGCAAATGAGCAAATGAGCAAATGAGCAAATGAGCAAATGAGCAAATGAGCAAATGAGCAAATGAGCAAATTAGAGCAAGTGAGAGCAAATGAGAGCAAATGAGGAAATGAGCACATGAGCAAATGAGCCAATGAGCAAATAAGCAAATGAGCAAATGAGCAAATTAGCAAATGAGCAAATGAGCAAATGAGCAAATGAGCAAATGAGAGCAAATGAGCAAATGAGAGCAAATGAGAGCAAGTGAGAGCAAATGAGAGCAAATGAGAGCAAATGAGCAAATGAACGCATGAGCGCATGAGCGCATGAGCGCATGAGCAAAGGAGCAAATGAGCAAATGAGCAAATGAGCAAATGGCCAAATGAGCAAATGGGCAAATGAGCAAATGAGAGCAAATGAGCAAATGAGCAAATGAGCAAATGAGCAAATGAGCAAATGAGAGCAAATGAGAGCAAATGAGAGCAAATGAGAGCAAATGAGAGCAAATGAGAGCAAATGAGAGCAAATGAGAGCAAATGAGCAAGAGAGCAAATGAGCAAATGAGCAAATGAGCAAATGAGCAACTGAGCAACTGAGCAAATGAGCAAATGAGCGCAAATGAGCGCAAATGAGCAATTGAGCAAATGAGCAAATGAGCAAATGAGCAAATGAGCAAATGAGCAAATGAGCAAATGAGCAAATTAGAGCAAGTGAGAGCAAATGAGAGCAAATGAGGAAATGAGCACATGAGCAAATGAGCCAATGAGCAAATAAGCAAATGAGCAAATGAGCAAATTAGCAAATGAGCAAATGAGCAAATGAGCAAATGAGCAAATGAGAGCAAATGAGCAAATGAGAGCAAATGAGAGCAAGTGAGAGCAAATGAGAGCAAATGAGGAAATGAGCACATGAGCAAATGAGCCAATGAGCAAATAAGCAAATGAGCAAATGAGCAAAAGAGCAAAAGAGCAAAAGAGCAATTGAGCAAATGAGCAAATTAGCAAATGAGCAAATGAGCAAATGAGCAAATGAGCAAATGAGAGCAAATGAGCAAATGAGAGCAAATGAGAGCAAGTGAGAGCAAATGAGAGCAAATGAGAGCAAATGAGCAAATGAACGCATGAGCGCATGAGCGCATGAGCGCATGAGCAAATGAGCAAATGAGCAAATGAGCAAATGAGCAAATGGCCAAATGAGCAAATGGGCAAATGAGCAAATGAGAGCAAATGAGCAAATGAGCAAATGAGCAAATGAGCAAATGAGCAAATGAGAGCAAATGAGAGCAAATGAGAGCAAATGAGAGCAAATGAGAGCAAATGAGAGCAAATGAGGAAATGAGCACATGAGCAAATGAGCCAATGAGCAAATAAGCAAATGAGCAAATGAGCAAAAGAGCAAAAGAGCAAAAGAGCAATTGAGCAAATGAGCAAATTAGCAAATGAGCAAATGAGCAAATGGGCAAATGAGCAAATGAGCAAACGAGCAAATGAGAGCAAATGAGAGCAAATGAGCAAATGAGCACATGAGCACATGAGCACATGAGCAAATGAGCAAAAGAACAAATGAGAGCAAATGAGAGCAAATGAGAGCAAATGAGAGCAAATGAGAGCAAATGAGCAAATGAGCAAATGAGCAAATGAGCAAATGAGCAAATGAGCACATGAGCAAATGAGCAAAAGAGCAAATGAGCAAATGAGCAAATGAGCAAATGAGCAAATGAGCAAATGAGCAAATGAGAGCAAATGAAAGCAAATGAGCAAATGAGCAAATGAGCACATGAGCAAATGAGCAAATGAGCAAATGAGCAAATGAGCAAATGAGCAAATGAGCAAATGAGAGCAGATGAGCAAATGAGCAAATGAGCAAATTAGAGCAAGTGAGAGCAAATGAGAGCAAATGAGGAAATGAGCACATGAGCAAATGAGCAAATGGCCAAATGAGCAAATGGGCAAATGAGCAAATGAGAGCAAATGAGCAAATGAGCAAATGAGCAAATGAGCAAATGAGAGCAAATGAGAGCAAATGAGAGCAAATGAGAGCAAATGAGAGCAAATGAGAGCAAATGAGAGCAAATGAGAGCAAATGAGCAAGAGAGCAAATGAGCAAATGAGCAAATGAGCAAATGAGCAACTGAGCAACTGAGCAAATGAGCAAATGAGCGCAAATGAGCGCAAATGAGCAATTGAGCAAATGAGCAAATGAGCAAATGAGCAAATGAGCAAATGAGCAAATGAGCAAATGAGCAAATGAGCAAATGAGCAAATGAGCAAATTAGAGCAAGTGAGAGCAAATGAGAGCAAATGAGGAAATGAGCACATGAGCAAATGAGCCAATGAGCAAATAAGCAAATGAGCAAATGAGCAAATGAGCAAATGAGCAAATGAGCAAATGAGCAAATGAGCAAATGAGAGCAAATGAGCAAATGAGAGCAAATGAGAGCAAATGAGAGCAAATGAGAGCAAATGAGAGCAAATGAGCAAGAGAGCAAATGAGCAAATGAGCAAATGAGCAAATGAGCAACTGAGCAACTGAGCAAATGAGCAAATGAGCGCAAATGAGCGCAAATGAGCAATTGAGCAAATGAGCAAATGAGCAAATGAGCAAATGAGCAAATGAGCAAATGAGCAAATGAGCAAATGAGCAAATTAGAGCAAGTGAGAGCAAATGAGAGCAAATGAGGAAATGAGCACATGAGCAAATGAGCCAATGAGCAAATAAGCAAATGAGCAAATGAGCAAATTAGCAAATGAGCAAATGAGCAAATGAGCAAATGAGCAAATGAGAGCAAATGAGCAAATGAGAGCAAATGAGAGCAAGTGAGAGCAAATGAGAGCAAATGAGAGCAAATGAGCAAATGAACGCATGAGCGCATGAGCGCATGAGCGCATGAGCAAAGGAGCAAATGAGTAAATGAGCAAATGAGCAAATGGCCAAATGAGCAAATGGGCAAATGAGCAAATGAGAGCAAATGAGCAAATGAGCAAATGAGCAAATGAGCAAATGAGCAAATGAGAGCAAATGAGAGCAAATGAGAGCAAATGAGAGCAAATGAGAGCAAATGAGAGCAAATGAGAGCAAATGAGAGCAAATGAGCAAGAGAGCAAATGAGCAAATGAGAAAATGAGCAAATGAGCAACTGAGCAACTGAGCAAATGAGCAAATGAGCGCAAATGAGCGCAAATGAGCAATTGAGCAAATGAGCAAATGAGCAAATGAGCAAATGAGCAAATGAGCAAATGAGCAAATGAGCAAATTAGAGCAAGTGAGAGCAAATGAGAGCAAATGAGGAAATGAGCACATGAGCAAATGAGCCAATGAGCAAATAAGCAAATGAGCAAATGAGCAAATTAGCAAATGAGCAAATGAGCAAATGAGCAAATGAGCAAATGAGAGCAAATGAGCAAATGAGAGCAAATGAGAGCAAGTGAGAGCAAATGAGAGCAAATGAGGAAATGAGCACATGAGCAAATGAGCCAATGAGCAAATAAGCAAATGAGCAAATGAGCAAAAGAGCAAAAGAGCAAAAGAGCAATTGAGCAAATGAGCAAATTAGCAAATGAGCAAATGAGCAAATGAGCAAATGAGCAAATGAGAGCAAATGAGCAAATGAGAGCAAATGAGAGCAAGTGAGAGCAAATGAGAGCAAATGAGAGCAAATGAGCAAATGAACGCATGAGCGCATGAGCGCATGAGCGCATGAGCAAATGAGCAAATGAGCAAATGAGCAAATGAGCAAATGGCCAAATGAGCAAATGGGCAAATGAGCAAATGAGAGCAAATGAGCAAATGAGCAAATGAGCAAATGAGCAAATGAGCAAATGAGAGCAAATGAGAGCAAATGAGAGCAAATGAGAGCAAATGAGAGCAAATGAGAGCAAATGAGGAAATGAGCACATGAGCAAATGAGCCAATGAGCAAATAAGCAAATGAGCAAATGAGCAAAAGAGCAAAAGAGCAAAAGAGCAATTGAGCAAATGAGCAAATTAGCAAATGAGCAAATGAGCAAATGGGCAAATGAGCAAATGAGCAAACGAGCAAATGAGAGCAAATGAGAGCAAATGAGCAAATGAGCACATGAGCACATGAGCACATGAGCAAATGAGCAAAAGAACAAATGAGAGCAAATGAGAGCAAATGAGAGCAAATGAGAGCAAATGAGAGCAAATGAGCAAATGAGCAAATGAGCAAATGAGCAAATGAGCAAATGAGCACATGAGCAAATGAGCAAAAGAGCAAATGAGCAAATGAGCAAATGAGCAAATGAGCAAATGAGCAAATGAGCAAATGAGAGCAAATGAAAGCAAATGAGCAAATGAGCAAATGAGCACATGAGCAAATGAGCAAATGAGCAAATGAGCAAATGAGCAAATGAGCAAATGAGCAAATGAGAGCAGATGAGCAAATGAGCAAATGAGCAAATTAGAGCAAGTGAGAGCAAATGAGAGCAAATGAGGAAATGAGCACATGAGCAAATGAGCAAATGGCCAAATGAGCAAATGGGCAAATGAGCAAATGAGAGCAAATGAGCAAATGAGCAAATGAGCAAATGAGCAAATGAGAGCAAATGAGAGCAAATGAGAGCAAATGAGAGCAAATGAGAGCAAATGAGAGCAAATGAGAGCAAATGAGAGCAAATGAGCAAGAGAGCAAATGAGCAAATGAGCAAATGAGCAAATGAGCAACTGAGCAACTGAGCAAATGAGCAAATGAGCGCAAATGAGTGCAAATGAGCAATTGAGCAAATGAGCAAATGAGCAAATGAGCAAATGAGCAAATGAGCAAATGAGCAAATGAGCAAATGAGCAAATGAGCAAATGAGAAAATTAGAGCAAGTGAGAGCAAATGAGAGCAAATGAGGAAATGAGCACATGAGCAAATGAGCCAATGAGCAAATAAGCAAATGAGCAAATGAGCAAATGAGCAAATGAGCAAATGAGCAAATGAGCAAATGAGCAAATGAGAGCAAATGAGCAAATGAGAGCAAATGAGAGCAAGTGAGAGCAAATGAGAGCAAATGAGAGCAAATGAGCAAATGAACGCATGAGCGCATGAGCGCATGAGCGCATGAGCAAATGAGCAAATGAGCAAATGAGCAAATGAGCAAATGGCCAAATGAGCAAATGGGCAAATGAGCAAATGAGAGCAAATGAGCAAATGAGCAAATGAGCAAATGAGCAAATGAGCAAATGAGAGCAAATGAGAGCAAATGAGAGCAAATGAGAGCAAATGAGAGCAAATGAGAGCAAATGAGAGCAAATGAGAGCAAATGAGCAAGAGAGCAAATGAGCAAATGAGCAAATGAGCAAATGAGCAACTGAGCAACTGAGCAAATGAGCAAATGAGCGCAAATGAGCGCAAATGAGCAATTGAGCAAATGAGCAAATGAGCAAATGAGCAAATGAGCAAATGAGCAAATGAGCAAATGAGCAAATGAGCAAATGAGCAAATTAGAGCAAGTGAGAGCAAATGAGAGCAAATGAGGAAATGAGCACATGAGCAAATGAGCCAATGAGCAAATAAGCAAATGAGCAAATGAGCAAAAGAGCAAAAGAGCAAAAGAGCAATTGAGCAAATGAGCAAATTAGCAAATGAGCAAATGAGCAAATGAGCAAATGAGCAAATGAGAGCAAATGAGCAAATGAGAGCAAATGAGAGCAAGTGAGAGCAAATGAGAGCAAATGAGAGCAAATGAGCAAATGAACGAATGAACGCATGAGCGCATGAGCGCATGAGCGCATGAGCAAATGAGCAAATGAGCAAATGAGCAAATGAGCAAATGGCCAAATGAGCAAATGGGCAAATGAGCAAATGAGAGCAAATGAGCAAATGAGCAAATGAGCAAATGAGCAAATGAGCAAATGAGAGCAAATGAGAGCAAATGAGAGCAAATGAGAGCAAATGAGAGCAAATGAGAGCAAATGAGGAAATAAGCACATGAGCAAATGAGCCAATGAGCAAATAAGCAAATGAGCAAATGAGCAAAAGAGCAAAAGAGCAAAAGAGCAATTGAGCAAATGAGCAAATTAGCAAATGAGCAAATGAGCAAATGGGCAAATGAGCAAATGAGCAAACGAGCAAATGAGAGCAAATGAGAGCAAATGAGCAAATGAGCACATGAGCACATGAGCACATGAGCAAATGAGCAAAAGAACAAATGAGAGCAAATGAGAGCAAATTAGAGCAAATGAGAGCAAATGAGAGCAAATGAGCAAATGAGCAAATGAGCAAATGAGCAAATGAGCAAATGAGCACATGAGCAAATGAGCAAAAGAGCAAATGAGCAAATGAGCAAATGAGCAAATGAGCAAATGAGCAAATGAGCAAATGAGAGCAAATGAAAGCAAATGAGCAAATGAGCAAATGAGCACATGAGCAAATGAGCAAATGAGCAAATGAGCAAATGAGCAAATGAGCAAATGAGCAAATGAGAGCAGATGAGCAAATGAGCAAATGAGCAAATTAGAGCAAGTGAGAGCAAATGAGAGCAAATGAGGAAATGAGCACATGAGCAAATGAGCCAATGAGCAAATAAGCAAATGAGCAAATGAGCAAAAGAGCAAAAGAGCAAAAGAGCAATTGAGCAAATGAGCAAATTAGCAAATGAGCAAATGAGCAAATGGGCAAATGAGCAAATGAGCAAATGAGCAAATGAGCAAATGAGAGCAAATGAGAGCAAATGAGCAAATGAGCACATGAGCACATGAGCACATGAGCAAATGAGCAAATGAGCAAAAGAACAAATGAGAGCAAATGAGAGCAAATTAGAGCAAATGAGAAAATGAGCAAATTAGCAAATGAGCAAATGAGCAAATGAGCACATGAGCAAATGAGCAAATGAGCAAATGAGCAAATGAGCAAATGAGCAAATGAGCAAATGAGCAAATGAGAGCAAATCAGAGCAAATGAGAGCAAATGAGAGCAAATGAGAGCAAATGAGCAAATGAGCATATGAGCACATGAGCAAATGAGCAAATGAGCAAATGAGCAAATGAGCAAATGAGCAAATGAGCAAATGAGAGCAAATGAGAGCAAATGAGAGCAAATGAGAGCAAATGAGAGCAAATGAGCAAATGAGCAAATGAGCACATGAGCAAATGAGCAAATGAGCAAATGAGCACATGAGCACATGAGCAAATGAGCAAATGAGCAAAAGAACAAATGAGAGCAAATGAGAGCAAATTAGAGCAAATGAGAAAATGAGCAAATGAGCAAATGAGCACATGAGCAAATGAGCAAATGAGCAAATGAGCAAATGAGCAAATGAGCAAATGAGCAAATGAGAGCAGATGAGCAAATGAGCAAATGAGCAAATTAGAGCAAGTGAGAGCAAATGAGAGCAAATGAGGAAATGAGCACATGAGCAAATGAGCCAATGAGCAAATAAGCAAATGAGCAAATGAGCAAAAGAGCAAAAGAGCAAAAGAGCAATTGAGCAAATGAGCAAATTAGCAAATGAGCAAATGAGCAAATGGGCAAATGAGCAAATGAGCAAATGAGCAAATGAGCAAATGAGAGCAAATGAGAGCAAATGAGCAAATGAGCACATGAGCACATGAGCACATGAGCAAATGAGCAAATGAGCAAAAGAACAAATGAGAGCAAATGAGAGCAAATTAGAGCAAATGAGAAAATGAGCAAATGAGCAAATGAGCAAATGAGCAAATGAGCACATGAGCAAATGAGCAAATGAGCACATGAGCAAATGAGCAAATGAGCAAATGAGCAAATGAGCAAAAGAGCAAAAAAGCAAATGAGCAAAAGAGCAAAAGAGCAAAAGAGCAAAAAAGCAAATGAGCAAATGAGCAAATGAGCAAATGAGCAAAAGAGCAAAAAAGCAAATGAGCAAATGAGCAAATGAGCAAATGAGCAAATGAGCAAATGAGCAAATGAGCAAATGAGAGCAAATGAGCAAATGAGCAAATGAGCACATGAGCAAATGAGCAAATTTGCAAATGAGCAAATGAGCAAATAAGAGCAGATGAGCAAATGAGCAAATGAGAGCAGATGAGCAAATGAGCAAATGAGCAAATGAGCAAATGAGCAAATGAGCAAATGAACAAATGAGCAAATGAGCAAATGAGCAAATGAGCAAATGAGCAAATGAGCGCAAATGAGCAAATGAGCAAATGAGCAAATGAGCAAATGGGCGCAAATGAGCATAGGAGCAAATGAGCAAATGAGCAAATGAGCAAATGAGCAAATGAGCAAATGAGAGCAAATGAGCAAATGAGAGCAGATGAGCAAATGAGCAAATGAGCAAATGAGCAAATGAGCAAATGAGCAAATGAACAAATGAGCAAATGAGCAAATGAGCAAATGAGCAAATGAGCAAATGAGCGCAAATGAGCAAATGAGCAAATGAGCAAATGAGCAAATGAGCAAATGAGCAAATGAGCAAATGAGCAAATGAGCAAATGAGCAAATGAGCAAATGAGCAAATGAGAGCAAATGAGAGCAAATGAGCAAATGAGCACATGAGCACATGAGCACATGAGCAAATGAGCAAATGAGCAAAAGAACAAATGAGAGCAAATGAGAGCAAATTAGAGCAAATGAGAAAATGAGCAAATTAGCAAATGAGCAAATGAGCAAATGAGCACATGAGCAAATGAGAGCAAATGAGAGCAAATGAGAGCAAATGAGCAAATGAGCATATGAGCACATGAGCAAATGAGCAAATGAGCAAATGAGCAAATGAGCAAATGAGCAAATGAGAGCAAATGAGAGCAAATGAGAGCAAATGAGAGCAAATGAGAGCAAATGAGAGCAAATGAGCAAATGAGCACATGAGCAAATGAGCAAATGAGCAAATGAGCACATGAGCACATGAGCAAATGAGCAAATGAGCAAAAGAACAAATGAGAGCAAATGAGAGCAAATTAGAGCAAATGAGAAAATGAGCAAATGAGCAAATGAGCACATGAGCAAATGAGCAAATGAGCAAATGAGCAAATGAGCAAATGAGCAAATGAGCAAATGAGAGCAGATGAGCAAATGAGCAAATGAGCAAATTAGAGCAAGTGAGAGCAAATGAGAGCAAATGAGGAAATGAGCACATGAGCAAATGAGCCAATGAGCAAATGAGCAAATGGGCGCAAATGAGCATAGGAGCAAATGAGCAAATGAGCAAATGAGCAAATGAGCAAATGAGCAAATGAGAGCAAATGAGCAAATGAGAGCAGATGAGCAAATGAGCAAATGAGCAAATGAGCAAATGAGCAAATGAGCAAATGAACAAATGAGCAAATGAGCAAATGAGCAAATGAGCAAATGAGCAAATGAGCGCAAATGAGCAAATGAGCAAATGAGCAAATGAGCAAATGAGCAAATGAGCAAATGAGCAAATGAGCAAATGAGCAAATGAGCAAATGAGCAAATGAGCAAATGAGCAAATGAGAGCAAATGAGAGCAAATGAGCAAATGAGCACATGAGCAAAAGAGCAAAAAAGCAAATGAGCAAATGAGCAAATGAGCAAATGAGCAAATGAGCAAATGAGCAAATGAGCAAATGAGAGCAAATGAGCAAATGAGCAAATGAGCACATGAGCAAATGAGCAAATTTGCAAATGAGCAAATGAGCAAATAAGAGCAGATGAGCAAATGAGCAAATGAGAGCAGATGAGCAAATGAGCAAATGAGCAAATGAGCAAATGAGCAAATGAGCAAATGAACAAATGAGCAAATGAGCAAATGAGCAAATGAGCAAATGAGCAAATGAGCGCAAATGAGCAAATGAGCAAATGAGCAAATGAGCAAATGGGCGCAAATGAGCATAGGAGCAAATGAGCAAATGAGCAAATGAGCAAATGAGCAAATGAGCAAATGAGAGCAAATGAGCAAATGAGAGCAGATGAGCAAATGAGCAAATGAGCAAATGAGCAAATGAGCAAATGAGCAAATGAACAAATGAGCAAATGAGCAAATGAGCAAATGAGCAAATGAGCAAATGAGCGCAAATGAGCAAATGAGCAAATGAGCAAATGAGCAAATGAGCAAATGAGCAAATGAGCAAATGAGCAAATGAGCAAATGAGCAAATGAGCAAATGAGCAAATGAGAGCAAATGAGAGCAAATGAGCAAATGAGCACATGAGCACATGAGCACATGAGCAAATGAGCAAATGAGCAAAAGAACAAATGAGAGCAAATGAGAGCAAATTAGAGCAAATGAGAAAATGAGCAAATTAGCAAATGAGCAAATGAGCAAATGAGCAAATGGGCAAATGAGCAAATGAGCAAATGAGCAAATGAGCAAATGAACAAATGAGCAAATGAGCAAATGAGCAAATGAGCAAATGAGCAAATGAGCGCAAATGAGCAAATGAGCAAATGAGCAAATGAGAGCAAATGAGCAAATGAGCAAATGAGCAAATGAGCAAATGAGCAAATGAGAGCAAATGAGAGCAAATGAGAGCAAATGAGAGCAAATGAGAGCAAATGAGAGCAAATGAGAGCAAATGAGCAAATGAGCAAATGAGCACATGAGCAAATGAGCAAATGGGCAAATGAGCAAATGAGCAAATAAGAGCAGATGAGCAAATAAGAGCAGATGAGCAAATGAGCAAATGAGCAAATAAGCGCAAATAAGCATATGAGCAAATGAGCAAATGAGCAAATGAGCAAATGAGCAAATGAGCAAATGAGAGCAAATTAAAGCAAATGAAAGCAAATGAGCAAATGAGCAAATGAGCAAATGAGCAAATGAGCAAATGAGCAAATGAGCAAATGAGCAAATGAGCAATTGAGCAAATGAGCAAATGAGCAAATGAGAGCAGATGAGCAAATGAGCAAATGAGCAAATGAGCAAATGAGCAAATGAGCAAATGAGCAAATGAACAAATGAGCAAATGAGCAAATGAGCAAATGAGCAAATGAGCAAATGAGCAAATGAGCAAATGAGCGCAAATGAGCAAATGAGCAAATGAGCAAATGAGCAAATGAGCAAATGAGCAAATGAGCGCAAATGAGCGCAAATGAGCAAATGAGCAAATGAGCAAATGAGCAAATGAGCAAATGAGCAAATGAGCAAATGAGCAAATGAGCAAATGAGCAAATGAGCAAATGAGCAAATGAGCAAATGAGCAAATGAGCAAATGAGCAAATGAGCAAATGAGAGCAAATGAGAGCAAGTGAGAGCAAATGAGTGCAAATGAGAGCAAATGAGCAAATGAACGCATGAGCGCATGAGCGCATGAGCGCATGAGCGCATGAGCAAATGAGCAAATGAGCAAATGAGCAAATGAGCAAATGAGCAAATGAGCAAATGAGCAAATGAGCAAATGGCCAAATGAGCAAATGGGCAAATGAGCAAATGAGAGCAAATGAGCAAATGAGCAAATGAGCAAATGAGCAAATGAGAGCAAGTGAGAGCAAATGAGTGCAAATGAGAGCAAATGAGCAAATGAACGCATGAGCGCATGAGCGCATGAGCGCATGAGCGCATGAGCAAATGAGCAAATGAGCAAATGAGCACATGAGCAAATGAGCAAATGAGCAATTGAGCAAATGAGCAAATGAGCAAATGAGAGCAAATGAGAGCAAATGAGAGCAAAAGAGAGCAAATGAGAGCAAATGAGCAAATGAGCATATGAGCACATGAGCAAATGAGCAAATGAGCAAATGAGCAAATGAGCAAATGAGCAAATGAGCAAATGAGCAAAAGAGCAAAAGAGCAAAAGAGCAAAAGAGCAAAAAAGCAAATGAGCAAATGAGCAAATGAGCAAATGAGCAAATGAGCAAATGAGCAAATGAGCAAATGAGAGCAAATGAGCAAATGAGCAAATGAGCAAATGAGCAAATGAGCGCAAATGAGCATATGAGCAAATGAGCAAATGAGCAAATGAGCACATGAGCAAATGAGCAAATGGGCAAATGAGCAAATGAGCAAATAAGAGCAGATGAGCAAATGAGGAAATGAGCAAATGGGCGCAAATGAGCATATGAGCAAATGAGCAAATGAGCAAATGAGCAAATGAGCAAATGAGCAAATGAGCAAATGAAAGCAAATGAAAGCAAATGAGCAAATGAGCACATGAGCAAATGAGCAAATGAGCAATTGAGCAAATGAGCAAATGAGCAAATGAGCAAATGAGCAAATGAGAGCAGATGAGCAAATGAGCAAATGAGCAAATGAGCAAATGAGCAAATGAACAAATGAGCAAATGAGCAAATGAGCAAATGAGCAAATGAGCAAATGAGCGCAAATGAGCAAATGAGCAAATGAGCAAATGAGCAAATGAGCAAATGAGCAAATGAGCAAATGAGCAAATGAGCAAATGAGCAAATGAGCAAATGAGCAAATGAGCAAATGAGCAAATGAGCAAATGAGCAAATGAGCAAATGAGCAAATGAGCAAATGAACAAATGAGCAAATGAGCAAATGAGCAAATGAGCAAATGAGCAAATGAGCGCAAATGAGCAAATGAGCAAATGAGCAAATGAGCAAATGAGCAAATGAGCAAATGAGCAAATGAGCAAATGAGCAAATGAGCAAATGAGCAAATGAGCAAATGAGCAAATGAGCAAATGAGCAAATGAGAGCAAATGAGAGCAAATGAGAGCAAGTGAGAGCAAATGAGTGCAAATGAGAGCAAATGAGCAAATGAACGCATGAGCGCATGAGCGCATGAGCGCATGAGCGCATGAGCAAATGAGCAAATGAGCAAATGAGCAAATGAGCAAATGAGCAAATGAGCAAATGAGCAAATGAGCAAATGGCCAAATGAGCAAATGGGCAAATGAGCAAATGAGAGCAAATGAGCAAATGAGCAAATGAGCAAATGAGCAAATGAGAGCAAGTGAGAGCAAATGAGTGCAAATGAGAGCAAATGAGCAAATGAACGCATGAGCGCATGAGCGCATGAGCGCATGCGCGCATGAGCAAATGAGCAAATGAGCAAATGAGCACATGAGCAAATGAGCAAATGAGCAATTGAGCAAATGAGCAAATGAGCAAATGAGAGCAAATGAGAGCAAATGAGAGCAAAAGAGAGCAAATGAGAGCAAATGAGCAAATGAGCATATGAGCACATGAGCAAATGAGCAAATGAGCAAATGAGCAAATGAGCAAATGAGCAAATGAGCAAATGAGCAAAAGAGCAAAAGAGCAAAAGAGCAAAAGAGCAAAAAAGCAAATGAGCAAATGAGCAAATGAGCAAATGAGCAAATGAGCAAATGAGCAAATGAGCAAATGAGAGCAAATGAGCAAATGAGCAAATGAGCAAATGAGCAAATGAGCGCAAATGAGCATATGAGCAAATGAGCAAATGAGCAAATGAGCACATGAGCAAATGAGCAAATGGGCAAATGAGCAAATGAGCAAATAAGAGCAGATGAGCAAATGAGGAAATGAGCAAATGGGCGCAAATGAGCATATGAGCAAATGAGCAAATGAGCAAATGAGCAAATGAGCAAATGAGCAAATGAGCAAATGAAAGCAAATGAAAGCAAATGAGCAAATGAGCACATGAGCAAATGAGCAAATGAGCAATTGAGCAAATGAGCAAATGAGCAAATGAGCAAATGAGCAAATGAGAGCAGATGAGCAAATGAGCAAATGAGCAAATGAGCAAATGAGCAAATGAACAAATGAGCAAATGAGCAAATGAGCAAATGAGCAAATGAGCAAATGAGCGCAAATGAGCAAATGAGCAAATGAGCAAATGAGCAAATGAGCAAATGAGCAAATGAGCAAATGAGCAAATGAGCAAATGAGCAAATGAGCAAATGAGCAAATGAGCAAATGAGCAAATGAGCAAATGAGCAAATGAGCAAATGAGCAAATGAGCAAATGAACAAATGAGCAAATGAGCAAATGAGCAAATGAGCAAATGAGCAAATGAGCGCAAATGAGCAAATGAGCAAATGAGCAAATGAGCAAATGAGCAAATGAGCAAATGAGCAAATGAGCAAATGAGCAAATGAGCAAATGAGCAAATGAGCAAATGAGCAAATGAGCAAATGAGCAAATGAGAGCAAATGAGAGCAAATGAGAGCAAGTGAGAGCAAATGAGTGCAAATGAGAGCAAATGAGCAAATGAACGCATGAGCGCATGAGCGCATGAGCGCATGAGCGCATGAGCAAATGAGCAAATGAGCAATAGAGCAAAAGAGCAAAAGAGCAAATGAGCAAATGAGCAAATGAGCAAATGAGCAAATGAGCAAATGAGCAAATGAGCAAATGAGCAAATGAGCAAATGGCCAAATGAGCAATTGGGCAAATGAGCAAATGAGAGCAAATGAGCAAATGAGCAAATGAGCAAATGAGCAAATGAGAGCAAATGAGAGCAAATGAGAGCAAATGAGAGCAAATGAGAGCAAATGAGAGCAAATGAGAGCAAATGAGAGCAAATGAGAGCAAATGAGAGCAAATGAGAGCAAATGAGAGCAAATGAGAGCAAATGAGCAAATGAGCAAATGAGCAAATGAGCAACTGAGCAACTGAGCAAATGAGCAAATGAGCGCAAATGAGCGCAAATGAGCAATTGAGCAAATGAGCAAATGAGCAAATGAGCAAATGAGCAAATGAGCAAATGAGCAAATGAGCAAATGAGCAAATTAGAGCAAGTGAGAGCAAATGAGAGCAAATGAGGAAATGAGCACATGAGCAAATGAGCCAATGAGCAAATAAGCAAATGAGCAAATGAGCAAAAGAGCAAATGTGCAAATGAGAGCAAATGAGAGCAAATGAGCAAATGAGCACATGAGCACATGAGCACATGAGCAAATGAGCAAAAGAACAAATGAGAGCAAATGAGAGCAAATTAGAGCAAATTAGAGCAAATGAGAGCAAATGAGCAAATGAGCAAATGAGCAAAAGAACAAATGAGAGCAAAAGAACAAATGAGAGCAAATGAGAGCAAATGAGAGCAAATGAGAGCAAATGAGAGCAAATGAGCAAATGAGCAAATGAGCAAATGAGCAAATGAGCAAATGAGCACATGAGCAAATGAGCACATGAGCAAATGAGCAAATGAGCAAATGAGCAAATGAGCAAATGAGCAAATGAGCAAATGAGCAAAGGAGCAAAAGAGCAAAAGAGCAAAAGAGCAAAAGAGCAAAAAAGCAAATGAGCAAAAGAGCAAAAGAGCAAAAGAGCAAAAAAGCAAATGAGCAAATGAGCAAATGAGCAAATGAGCAAATGAGCAAATGAGCAAATGAGCAAATGAGCAAATGAGCAAATGAGCAAATGAGCAAATGAGCGCAAATGAGCATATGAGCAAATGAGCAAATGAGCAAATGAGCAAATGAGCAAATGAGCAAATGAGCACATGAGCAAATGAGCAAATGGGCAAATGAGCAAATGAGCAAATAAGAGCAGATGAGCAAATGAGCAAATGAGCAAATGAGCGCAAATGAGCATATGAGCAAATGAGCAAATGAGCAAATGAGCAAATGAGCAAATGAGCAAATGAGCAAATGAGCAAATGAGAGCAAATGAAAGCAAATGAGCAAATGAGCAAATGAGCACATGAGCAAATGAGCAAATGAGCAAATGAGCAAATGAGCAAATGAGCAAATGAGCAAATGAGAGCAGATGAGCAAATGAGCAAATGAGAAAATAAGAGCAGATGAGCAAATGAGCAAATGAGCAAATGAGCAAATGAGCAAATGAGCAAATGAACAAATGAGCAAATGAGCAAATGAGCAAATGAGCAAATGAGCAAATGAGCGCAAATGAGCAAATGAGCAAATGAGCAAATGAGCAAATGAGCAAATGAGCAAATGAGCAAATGAGCAAATGAGCAAATGAGCAAATGAGCAAATGAGAGCAAATGAGAGCAAATGAGAGTAAATGAGAGCAAGTGAGAGCAAATGAGAGCAAATGAGAGCAAATGAGCAAATGAACGCATGAGCGCATGAGAGCATGAGCGCATGAGCAAATGAGCAAATGAGCAAATGAGCAATATAGCAAAAGAGCAAAAGAGCAAATGAGCAAATAAGCAAATGAGCAAATGAGAGCAAATGAGCAAATGAGCAAATGAGCAAATGAGCAAATGAGCAAATGAGAGCAAATGAGAGCAAATGAGAGCAAATGAGAGCAAATGAGAGCAAATGAGAGCAAATGAGAGCAAATGAGCAAATGAGCAAATGAGCAACTGAGCAACTGAGCAAATGAGCAAATGAGCGCAAATGAGCGCAAATGAGCAATTGAGCAAATGAGCAAATGAGCAAATGAGCAAATGAGCAAATGAGCAACTGAGCAAATGAGCAAATGAGCGAAAATGAGCGCAAATGAGCAATTGAGCAATTGAGCAAATGAGCAAATGAGCAAATGAGCAAATAGCAAATGAGCAAATGAGCAAATGAGCAAATGAGCAAATGAGAGCAAGTGAGAGCAAATGAGAGCAAATGAGGAAATGAGCACATGAACAAATGAGCAAATGAGCAAATAAGCAAATGAGCAAATGAGCAAAAGAGCAAAAGAGCAAAAGAGCAATTGAGCAAATGAGCAAATTAGCAAATGAGCAAATGAGCAAATGGGCAAATGAGCAAATGAGCAAATGAGCAAATGAGCAAATGAGAGCAAATGAGAGCAAATGAGAGCAAATGAGCACATGAGCACATGAGCACATGAGCAAATGAGCAAATGAGCAAAAGAACAAATGAGAGCAAATGAGAGCAAATTAGAGCAAATGAGAGCAAATGAGCAAATGAGCAAATGGGCAAATGAGCAAATGGGCAAATGAGCAAAATGAGCAAATGAGCAAATGAGCAAATGAGCAAATGAGCAAATGAGCAAATGAGAGCAAATGAGAGCAAATGAGCAAATGAGAAAATGAGCACATGAGCACATGAGCACATGAGCAAATGAGCAAATGGGCAAAATGAGCAAATGAGCAAATGAGCAAATGAGCAAATGAGCAAATGAGCAAATGAGAGCAAATGAGAGCAAATGAGCAAATGAGCAAATGAGCACATGAGCACATGAGCACATGAGCAAATGAGCAAATGGGCAAATGAGCAAATGAGCAAATGAGCAAATGAGCAAATGAGCAAATGAGCAAATGAGCAAATTAGAGCAAGTGAGAGCAAATGAGAGCAAATGAGGAAATGAGCACATGAGCAAATGAGCCAATGAGCAAATAAGCAAATGAGCAAATAAGCAAAAGAGCAAATGAGCAAATGAGAGCAAATGAGAGCAAATGAGCAAATGAGCACATGAGCACATGAGCACATGAGCAAATGAGCAAAAGAACAAATGAGAGCAAATGAGAGCAAATTAGAGCAAATTAGAGCAAATGAGAGCAAATGAGCAAATGAGCAAATGAGCAAATGAGCAAAAGAACAAATGAGAGCAAATGAGAGCAAATTAGAGCAAATTAGAGCAAATGAGAGCAAATGAGCAAATGAGCAAATGAGCAAATGAGCAAATGAGCAAATGAGCACATGAGCAAATAAGCACATGAGCAAATGAGCAAATGAGCAAATGAGCAAATGAGCAAATGAGCAAATGAGCAAATGAGCAAAAGAGCAAAAGAGCAAAAGAGCAAAAGAGCAAAAAAGCAAATGAGCAAAAGAGCACATGAGCAAATGAGCAAATGAGCAAATGAGCAAATGAGCAAATGAGCAAATGAGCAAATGAGAGCAGATGAGCAAATGAGCAAATGAGCAAATGAGAAAATAAGAGCAGATGAGCAAATGAGCAAATGAGCAAATGAGCAAATGAGCAAATGAACAAATGAGCAAATGAGCAAATGAGCAAATGAGCAAATGAGCAAATGAGCGCAAATGAGCAAATGAGCAAATGAGCAAATGAGCAAATGAGCAAATGAGCAAATGAGCAAATGAGCAAATGAGCAAATGAGCAAATGAGCAAATGAGCAAATGAGAGCAAATGAGCAAATGAGAGTAAATGAGAGCAAGTGAGAGCAAATGAGAGCAAATGAGAGCAAATGAGCAAATGAACGCATGAGCGCATGAGAGCATGAGCGCATGAGCAAATGAGCAAATGAGCAAATGAGCAATAGAGCAAAAGAGCAAAAGAGCAAATGAGCAAATAAGCAAATGAGCAAATGAGAGCAAATGAGCAAATGAGCAAATGAGCAAATGAGCAAATGAGCAAATGAGAGCAAATGAGAGCAAATGAGAGCAAATGAGAGCAAATGAGAGCAAATGAGAGCAAATGAGCAAATGAGCAAATGAGCAAATGAGCAACTGAGCAACTGAGCAAATGAGCAAATGAGCGCAAATGAGCGCAAATGAGCAATTGAGCAAATGAGCAAATGAGCAAATGAGCAAATGAGCAAATGAGCAAATGAGCAAATGAGCAAATGAGAGCAAGTGAGAGCAAATGAGAGCAAATGAGGAAATGAGCACATGAACAAATGAGCAAATGAGCAAATAAGCAAATGAGCAAATGAGCAAAAGAGCAAAAGAGCAAAAGAGCAATTGAGCAAATGAGCAAATTAGCAAATGAACAAATGAGCAAATGGGCAAATGAGCAAATGAGCAAATGAGCAAATGAGCAAATGAGAGCAAATGAGAGCAAATGAGAGCAAATGAGCACATGAGCACATGAGCACATGAGCAAATGAGCAAATGAGCAAAAGAACAAATGAGAGCAAATGAGAGCAAATTAGAGCAAATAAGAGCAAATGAGCAAATGAGCAAATGGGCAAATGAGCAAATGGGCAAATGAGCAAAATGAGCAAATGAGCAAATGAGCAATTGAGCAAATGAGCAAATGAGCAAATGAGAGCAAATGAGAGCAAATGAGAGCAAATGAGCAAATGAGCACATGAGCACATGAGCACATGAGCAAATGAGCAAATGGGCAAATGAGCAAATGAGCAAATGAGCAAATGAGCAAATGAGCAAATGAGAGCAAATGAGCAAATGAGAGCAAATGAGAGCAAATGAGCAAATGAGCAAATGAGCAAATGAGCAAATGAGCAAATGAGCACATGAGCACATGAGCACATGAGCAAATGAGCAAATGGGCAAATGAGCAAATGACCAAATGAGAGCAGATGAGCAAATGAGCAAATGAGCAAATGAGAAAATAAGAGCAGATGAGCAAATGAGCAAATGAGCAAATGAGCAAATGCGCAAATGAGCAAATGAACAAATGAGCAAATGAGCAAATGAGCAAATGAGCAAATGAGCAAATGAGCGCAAATGAGCAAATGAGAGTAAATGAGAGCAAGTGAGAGCAAATGAGAGCAAATGAGAGCAAATGAGCAAATGAACGCATGAGCGCATGAGAGCATGAGCGCATGAGCAAATGAGCAAATGAGCAAATGAGCAATAGAGCAAAAGAGCAAAAGAGCAAATGAGCAAATAAGCAAATGAGCAAATGAGAGCAAATGAGCAAATGAGCAAATGAGCAAATGAGCAAATGAGCAAATGAGAGCAAATGAGAGCAAATGAGAGCAAATGAGAGCAAATGAGAGCAAATGAGAGCAAATGAGAGCAAATGAGCAAATGAGCAAATGAGCAACTGAGCAACTGAGCAACTGAGCAAATGAGCAAATGAGCGCAAATGAGCGCAAATGAGCAATTGAGCAAATGAGCAAATGAGCAAATGAGCAAATGAGCAAATGAGCAAATGAGCAACTTAGCAAATGAGCAAATGAGCGCAAATGAGCGCAAATGAGCAATTGAGCAATTGAGCAAATGAGCAAATGAGCAAATGAGCAAATAGCAAATGAGCAAATGAGCAAATGAGCAAATGAGCAAATGAGAGCAAGTGAGAGCAAATGAGAGCAAATGAGGAAATAAGCACATGAACAAATGAGCAAATGAGCAAATAAGCAAATGAGCAAATGAGCAAAAGAGCAAAAGAGCAAAAGAGCAATTGAGCAAATGAGCAAATTAGCAAATGAGCAAATGAGCAAATGGGCAAATGAGCAAATGAGCAAATGAGCAAATGAGCAAATGAGAGCAAATGAGAGCAAATGAGAGCAAATGAGCACATGAGCACATGAGCACATGAGCAAATGAGCAAATGAGCAAAAGAACAAATGAGAGCAAATGAGAGCAAATTAGAGCAAATAAGAGCAAATGAGCAAATGAGCAAATGGGCAAATGAGCAAATGGGCAAATGAGCAAAATGAGCAAATGAGCAAATGAGCAATTGAGCAAATGAGCAAATGAGCAAATGAGAGCAAATGAGAGCAAATGAGCAAATGAGCAAATGAGCACATGAGCACATGAGCACATGAGCAAATGAGCAAATGGGCAAATGAGCAAATGAGCAAATGAGCAAATGAGCAAATGAGCAAATGAGAGCAAATGAGCAAATGAGAGCAAATGAGAGCAAATGAGCAAATGAGCAAATGAGCAAATGAGCACATGAGCACATGAGCACATGAACAAATGAGCAAATGAGCAAATGAGCAAAAGAACAAATGAGAGCAAATGAGAGCAAATGAGCAAATGAGAGCAAATGAGAGCAAATGAGAGCAAATGAGCAAATGAGCATATGAGCACATGAGCAAATGAGCAAATGAGCAAATGAGCAAATGAGCAAATGACCAAATGACCAAATGAGCAAATGAGCAAAAGAGCAAAAGAGCAAAAGAGCAAAAAAGCAAATGAGCAAAAGAGCAAAAGAGCAAAAGAGCAAAAAAGCAAATGAGCAAATGAGCAAATGAGCAAATGAGCAAATGAGCAAATGAGCAAATGAGCAAATGAGAGCAAATGAGCAAATGAGCAAATGAGCAAATGAGCAAATGAGCGCAAATGAGCATATGAGCAAATGAGCAAATGAGAGCAAATGAGCAAATGAGCAAATGAGCACATGAGCACATGAGCACATGAGCAAATGAGCAAATGGGCAAATGAGCAAATGAGCAAATGAGCAAATGAGCAAATGAGCAAATGAGCAAATGAGCAAATTACAGCAAGTGAGAGCAAATGAGAGCAAATGAGGAAATGAGCACATGAGCAAATGAGCCAATGAGCAAATAAGCAAATGAGCAAATAAGCAAAAGAGCAAATGAGCAAATGAGAGCAAATGAGAGCAAATGAGCAAATGAGCACATGAGCACATGAGCACATGAGCAAATGAGCAAAAGAACAAATGAGAGCAAATGAGAGCAAATTAGAACAAATTAGAGCAAATGAGAGCAAATGAGCAAATGAGCAAATGAGCAAATGAGCAAAAGAACAAATGAGAGCAAATGAGAGCAAATTAGAGCAAATTAGAGCAAATGAGAGCAAATGAGCAAATGAGCAAATGAGCAAATGAGCAAATGAGCAAATGAGCACATGAGCAAATAAGCACATGAGCAAATGAGCAAATGAGCAAATGAGCAAATGAGCAAATGAGCAAATGAGCAAATGAGCAAAAGAGCAAAAGAGCAAAAGAGCAAAAGAGCAAAAAAGCTAATGAGCAAAAGAGCACATGAGCAAATGAGCAAATGAGCAAATGAGCAAATGAGCAAATGAGCAAATGAGCAAATGAGAGCAGATGAGCAAATGAGCAAATGAGCAAATGAGAAAATAAGAGCAGATGAGCAAATGAGCAAATGAGCAAATGAGCAAATGAGCAAATGAACAAATGAGCAAATGAGCAAATGAGCAAATGAGCAAATGAGCAAATGAGCGCAAATGAGCAAATGAGCAAATGAGCAAATGAGCAAATGAGCAAATGAGCAAATGAGCAAATGAGCAAATGAGCAAATGAGCAAATGAGCAAATGAGCAAATGAGAGCAAATGAGCAAATGAGAGTAAATGAGAGCAAGTGAGAGCAAATGAGAGCAAATGAGAGCAAATGAGCAAATGAACGCATGAGCGCATGAGAGCATGAGCGCATGAGCAAATGAGCAAATGAGCAAATGAGCAATAGAGCAAAAGAGCAAAAGAGCAAATGAGCAAATAAGCAAATGAGCAAATGAGAGCAAATGAGCAAATGAGCAAATGAGCAAATGAGCAAATGAGCAAATGAGAGCAAATGAGAGCAAATGAGAGCAAATGAGAGCAAATGAGAGCAAATGAGAGCAAATGAGAGCAAATGAGCAAATGAGCAAATGAGCAACTGAGCAACTGAGCAAATGAGCAAATGAGCGCAAATGAGCGCAAATGAGCAATTGAGCAAATGAGCAAATGAGCAAATGAGCAAATGAGCAAATGAGCAAATGAGCAAATGAGCAAATGAGAGCAAGTGAGAGCAAATGAGAGCAAATGAGGAAATGAGCACATGAACAAATGAGCAAATGAGCAAATAAGCAAATGAGCAAATGAGCAAAAGAGCAAAAGAGCAAAAGAGCAATTGAGCAAATGAGCAAATTAGCAAATGAACAAATGAGCAAATGGGCAAATGAGCAAATGAGCAAATGAGCAAATGAGCAAATGAGAGCAAATGAGAGCAAATGAGAGCAAATGAGCACATGAGCACATGAGCACATGAGCAAATGAGCAAATGAGCAAAAGAACAAATGAGAGCAAATGAGAGCAAATTAGAGCAAATAAGAGCAAATGAGCAAATGAGCAAATGGGCAAATGAGCAAATGGGCAAATGAGCAAAATGAGCAAATGAGCAAATGAGCAATTGAGCAAATGAGCAAATGAGCAAATGAGAGCAAATGAGAGCAAATGAGCAAATGAGCAAATGAGCACATGAGCACATGAGCACATGAGCAAATGAGCAAATGGGCAAATGAGCAAATGAGCAAATGAGCAAATGAGCAAATGAGCAAATGAGAGCAAATGAGCAAATGAGAGCAAATGAGAGCAAATGAGCAAATGAGCAAATGAGCAAATGAGCAAATGAGCAAATGAGCACATGAGCACATGAGCACATGAGCAAATGAGCAAATGGGCAAATGAGCAAATGACCAAATGAGAGCAGATGAGCAAATGAGCAAATGAGCAAATGAGAAAATAAGAGCAGATGAGCAAATGAGCAAATGAGCAAATGAGCAAATGAGCAAATGAGCAAATGAGCAAATGAACAAATGAGCAAATGAGCAAATGAGCAAATGAGCAAATGAGCAAATGAGCGCAAATGAGCAAATGAGCAAATGAGCAAATGAGCAAATGAGCAAATGAGCAAATGAGCAAATGAGCAAATGAGCAAATGAGCAAATGAGCAAATGAGCAAATGAGCAAATGAGCAAATGAGAGCAAATGAGCAAATGAGAGTAAATGAGAGCAAGTGAGAGCAAATGAGAGCAAATGAGAGCAAATGAGCAAATGAACGCATGAGCGCATGAGAGCATGAGCGCATGAGCAAATGAGCAAATGAGCAAATGAGCAATAGAGCAAAAGAGCAAAAGAGCAAATGAGCAAATAAGCAAATGAGCAAATGAGAGCAAATGAGCAAATGAGCAAATGAGCAAATGAGCAAATGAGCAAATGAGAGCAAATGAGAGCAAATGAGAGCAAATGAGAGCAAATGAGAGCAAATGAGAGCAAATGAGAGCAAATGAGCAAATGAGCAAATGAGCAACTGAGCAACTGAGCAACTGAGCAAATGAGCAAATGAGCGCAAATGAGCGCAAATGAGCAATTGAGCAAATGAGCAAATGAGCAAATGAGCAAATGAGCAAATGAGCAAATGAGCAACTTAGCAAATGAGCAAATGAGCGCAAATGAGCGCAAATGAGCAATTGAGCAATTGAGCAAATGAGCAAATGAGCAAATGAGCAAATAGCAAATGAGCAAATGAGCAAATGAGCAAATGAGCAAATGAGAGCAAGTGAGAGCAAATGAGAGCAAATGAGGAAATAAGCACATGAACAAATGAGCAAATGAGCAAATAAGCAAATGAGCAAATGAGCAAAAGAGCAAAAGAGCAAAAGAGCAATTGAGCAAATGAGCAAATTAGCAAATGAGCAAATGAGCAAATGGGCAAATGAGCAAATGAGCAAATGAGCAAATGAGCAAATGAGAGCAAATGAGAGCAAATGAGAGCAAATGAGCACATGAGCACATGAGCACATGAGCAAATGAGCAAATGAGCAAAAGAACAAATGAGAGCAAATGAGAGCAAATTAGAGCAAATAAGAGCAAATGAGCAAATGAGCAAATGGGCAAATGAGCAAATGGGCAAATGAGCAAAATGAGCAAATGAGCAAATGAGCAATTGAGCAAATGAGCAAATGAGCAAATGAGAGCAAATGAGAGCAAATGAGCAAATGAGCAAATGAGCACATGAGCACATGAGCACATGAGCAAATGAGCAAATGGGCAAATGAGCAAATGAGCAAATGAGCAAATGAGCAAATGAGCAAATGAGCAAATGAGAGCAAATGAGCAAATGAGAGCAAATGAGAGCAAATGAGCAAATGAGCAAATGAGCAAATGAGCACATGAGCACATGAGCACATGAACAAATGAGCAAATGAGCAAATGAGCAAAAGAACAAATGAGAGCAAATGAGAGCAAATGAGCAAATGAGAGCAAATGAGAGCAAATGAGAGCAAATGAGCAAATGAGCATATGAGCACATGAGCAAATGAGCAAATGAGCAAATGAGCAAATGAGCAAATGACCAAATGACCAAATGAGCAAATGAGCAAAAGAGCAAAAGAGCAAAAGAGCAAAAAAGCAAATGAGCAAAAGAGCAAAAGAGCAAAAGAGCAAAAAAGCAAATGAGCAAATGAGCAAATGAGCAAATGAGCAAATGAGCAAATGAGCAAATGAGCAAATGAGAGCAAATGAGCAAATGAGCAAATGAGCAAATGAGCAAATGAGCGCAAATGAGCATATGAGCAAATGAGCAAATGAGCAAATGAGCAAATGAGCAAATGAGCAAATGAGCACATGAGCAAATGAGCAAATGGGCAAATGAGCAAATGAGCAAATAAGAGCAGATGAGCAAATGAGCAAATGAGCAAATGAGCAAATGAGCAAATGAGCAAATGAGCAAATGAGCAAATGAGCAAATGAGAGCAAATGAAAGCAAATGAGCAAATGAGCAAATGAGCACATGAGCAAATGAGCAAATAAGCAAATGAGCAAATGAGCAAATGAGCAAATGAGCAAATGAGAGCAGATGAGCAAATGAGCAAATGAGCAAATGAGCAAATAAGAGCAGATGAGCAAATGAGCAAATGAGCAAATGAGCAAATGAGCAAAAAAGCAAATGAGCAAAAGAGCAAAAGAGCAAAAGAGCAAAAAAGCAAATGAGCAAATGAGCAAATGAGCAAATGAGCAAATGAGCAAATAAGCAAATGAGCAAATGAGAGCAAATGAGCAATTGAGCAAATGAGCAAATGAGCAAATGAGCGCAAATGAGCATATGGGCAAATGAGCAAATGAGCAAATGAGCAAATGAGCAAATGAGCAAATGAGCACATGAGCAAATGAGCAAATGGGCAAATGAGCAAATGAGCAAATAAGAGAAGATGAGCAAATAAGCAAATGAGCAAATGAGCGCAAATGAGCATATGAGCAAATGAGCAAATGAGCAAATGAGCAAATGAGCAAATGAGCAAATGAGCAAATGAGCAAATGAGAGCAAATGAAAGCAAATGAGCAAATGAGCAAATGAGCACATGAGCAAATGAGCAAATGAGCAAATGAGCAAATGAGCAAATGAGCAAATGAGCAAATGAGAGCAGATGAGCAAATGAGCAAATGAGCAAATGAGAAAATAAGAGCAGATGAGCAAATGAGCAAATGAGCAAATGAGCAAATGAGCAAATGAGCAAATGAACAAATGAGCAAATGAGCAAATGAGCAAATGAGCAAATGAGCAAATGAGCGCAAATGAGCAAATGAGCAAATGAGCAAATGAGCAAATGAGCAAATGAGCAAATGAGCAAATGAGCAAATGAGCAAATGAGCAAATGAGCAAATGAGCAAATGAGAGCAAATGAGCAAATGAGAGCAAGTGAGAGCAAGTGAGAGCAAATGAGAGCAAATGAGAGCAAATGAGCAAATGAACGCATGAGCGCATGAGAGCATGAGCGCATGAGCAAATGAGCAAATGAGCAAATGAGCAATAGAGCAAAAGAGCAAAAGAGCAAATGAGCAAATAAGCAAATGAGCAAATGAGAGCAAATGAGCAAATGAGCAAATGAGCGCAAATGAGCATATGAGCAAATGAGCAAATGAGCAAATGAGCACATGAGCAAATGAGCAAATGGGCAAATGAGCAAATGAGCAAATAAGAGCAGATGAGCAAATGAGGAAATGAGCAAATGGGCGCAAATGAGCATATGAGCAAATGAGCAAATGAGCAAATGAGCAAATGAGCAAATGAGCAAATGAGCAAATGAAAGCAAATGAAAGCAAATGAGCAAATGAGCACATGAGCAAATGAGCAAATGAGCAATTGAGCAAATGAGCAAATGAGCAAATGAGCAAATGAGAGCAGATGAGCAAATGAGCAAATGAGCAAATGAGCAAATGAGCAAATGAGCAAATGAACAAATGAGCAAATGAGCAAATGAGCAAATGAGCAAATGAGCAAATGAGCGCAAATGAGCAAATGAGCAAATGAGCAAATGAGCAAATGAGCAAATGAGCAAATGAGCAAATGAGCAAATGAGCAAATGAGCAAATGAGCAAATGAGCAAATGAGCAAATGAGCAAATGAGCAAATGAGCAAATGAGCAAATGAGCAAATGAGCAAATGAACAAATGAGCAAATGAGCAAATGAGCAAATGAGCAAATGAGCAAATGAGCGCAAATGAGCAAATGAGCAAATGAGCAAATGAGCAAATGAGCAAATGAGCAAATGAGCAAATGAGCAAATGAGCAAATGAGCAAATGAGCAAATGAGCAAATGAGCAAATGAGCAAATGAGCAAATGAGCAAATGAGAGCAAATGAGAGCAAATGAGAGCAAGTGAGAGCAAATGAGTGCAAATGAGAGCAAATGAGCAAATGAACGCATGAGCGCATGAGCGCATGAGCGCATGAGCAAATGAGCAAATGAGCAAATGAGCAATAGAGCAAAAGAGCAAAAGAGCAAATGAGCAAATGAGCAAATGAGCAAATGAGAGCAAATGAGCAAATGAGCAAATGAGCAAATGAGCAAATGAGCAAATGAGCAAATGAGCAAATGAGCAAATGGCCAAATGAGCAAATGGGCAAATGAGCAAATGAGAGCAAATGAGCAAATGAGCAAATGAGCAAATGAGCAAATGAGCAAATGAGAGCAAATGAGAGCAAATGAGAGCAAATGAGAGCAAATGAGAGCAAATGAGAGCAAATGAGAGCAAATGAGAGCAAATGAGAGCAAATGAGAGCAAATGAGAGCAAATGAGCAAATGAGCAAATGAGCAAATGAGCAACTGAGCAACTGAGCAAATGAGCAAATGAGCGCAAATGAGCGCAAATGAGCAATTGAGCAAATGAGCAAATGAGCAAATGAGCAAATGAGCAAATGAGCAAATGAGCAAATGAGCAAATGAGCAAATGAGCAAATGAGCAAATTAGAGCAAGTGAGAGCAAATGAGAGCAAATGAGGAAATGAGCACATGAGCAAATGAGCCAATGAGCAAATAAGCAAATGAGCAAATGAGCAAAAGAGCAAATGTGCAAATGAGAGCAAATGAGAGCAAATGAGCAAATGAGCACATGAGCACATGAGCACATGAGCAAATGAGCAAAAGAACAAATGAGAGCAAATGAGAGCAAATTAGAGCAAATGAGAGCAAATGAGAGCAAATGAGCAAATGAGCAAATGAGCAAATGAGCAAATGAGCAAATGAGCACATGAGCAAATGAGCACATGAGCAAATGAGCAAATGAGCAAATGAGCAAATGAGCAAATGAGCAAATGAGCAAATGAGCAAAGGAGCAAAAGAGCAAAAGAGCAAAAGAGCAAAAGAGCAAAAAAGCAAATGAGCAAAAGAGCAAAAGAGCAAAAGAGCAAAAAAGCAAATGAGCAAATGAGCAAATGAGCAAATGAGCAAATGAGCAAATGAGCAAATGAGCAAATGAGCAAATGAGCAAATGAGCAAATGAGCAAATGAGCGCAAATGAGCATATGAGCAAATGAGCAAATGAGCAAATGAGCAAATGAGCAAATGAGCAAATGAGCACATGAGCAAATGAGCAAATGGGCAAATGAGCAAATGAGCAAATAAGAGCAGATGAGCAAATGAGCAAATGAGCAAATGAGCAAATGAGCAAATGAGCAAATGAGCAAATGAGAGCAAATGAGCAAATGAGAGTAAATGAGAGCAAGTGAGAGCAAATGAGAGCAAATGAGAGCAAATGAGCAAATGAACGCATGAGCGCATGAGAGCATGAGCGCATGAGCAAATGAGCAAATGAGCAAATGAGCAATAGAGCAAAAGAGCAAAAGAGCAAATGAGCAAATAAGCAAATGAGCAAATGAGAGCAAATGAGCAAATGAGCAAATGAGCAAATGAGCAAATGAGCAAATGAGAGCAAATGAGAGCAAATGAGAGCAAATGAGAGCAAATGAGAGCAAATGAGAGCAAATGAGAGCAAATGAGCAAATGAGCAAATGAGCAACTGAGCAACTGAGCAAATGAGCAAATGAGCGCAAATGAGCGCAAATGAGCAAATGAGCAAATGAGCAAATGAGCAAATGAGCAAATGAGCAAATGAGCAAATGAGCAAATGAGCAAATGAGAGCAAGTGAGAGCAAATGAGAGCAAATGAGGAAATGAGCACATGAACAAATGAGCAAATGAGCAAATAAGCAAATGAGCAAATGAGCAAAAGAGCAAAAGAGCAAAAGAGCAATTGAGCAAATGAGCAAATTAGCAAATGAACAAATGAGCAAATGGGCAAATGAGCAAATGAGCAAATGAGCAAATGAGCAAATGAGAGCAAATGAGAGCAAATGAGAGCAAATGAGCACATGAGCACATGAGCACATGAGCAAATGAGCAAATGAGCAAAAGAACAAATGAGAGCAAATGAGAGCAAATTAGAGCAAATAAGAGCAAATGAGCAAATGAGCAAATGGGCAAATGAGCAAATGGGCAAATGAGCAAAATGAGCAAATGAGCAAATGAGCAATTGAGCAAATGAGCAAATGAGCAAATGAGAGCAAATGAGAGCAAATGAGCAAATGAGCAAATGAGCACATGAGCACATGAGCACATGAGCAAATGAGCAAATGGGCAAATGAGCAAATGAGCAAATGAGCAAATGAGCAAATGAGCAAATGAGAGCAAATGAGCAAATGAGAGCAAATGAGAGCAAATAAGCAAATGAGCAAATGAGCAAATGAGCAAATGAGCAAATGAACACATGAGCACATGAGCACATGAGCAAATGAGCAAATGGGCAAATGAGCAAATGACCAAATGAGAGCAGATGAGCAAATGAGCAAATGAGCAAATGAGAAAATAAGAGCAGATGAGCAAATGAGCAAATGAGCAAATGAGCAAATGAGCAAATGAGCAAATGAGCAAATGAACAAATGAGCAAATGAGCAAATGAGCAAATGAGCAAATGAGCAAATGAGCAAATGAGCAAATGAGCAAATGAGCAAATGAGAGCAAATGAGCAAATGAGAGTAAATGAGAGCAAGTGAGAGCAAATGAGAGCAAATGAGAGCAAATGAGCAAATGAACGCATGAGCGCATGAGAGCATGAGCGCATGAGCAAATGAGCAAATGAGCAAATGAGCAATAGAGCAAAAGAGCAAAAGAGCAAATGAGCAAATAAGCAAATGAGCAAATGAGAGCAAATGAGCAAATGAGCAAATGAGCAAATGAGCAAATGAGCAAATGAGAGCAAATGAGAGCAAATGAGAGCAAATGAGAGCAAATGAGAGCAAATGAGAGCAAATGAGAGCAAATGAGCAAATGAGCAAATGAGCAACTGAGCAACTGAGCAACTGAGCAAATGAGCAAATGAGCGCAAATGAGCGCAAATGAGCAATTGAGCAAATGAGCAAATGAGCAAATGAGCAAATGAGCAAATGAGCAAATGAGCAACTTAGCAAATGAGCAAATGAGCGCAAATGAGCGCAAATGAGCAATTGAGCAATTGAGCAAATGAGCAAATAAGCAAATGAGCAAATAGCAAATGAGCAAATGAGCAAATGAGCAAATGAGCAAATGAGAGCAAGTGAGAGCAAATGAGAGCAAATGAGGAAATGAGCACATGAACAAATGAGCAAATGAGCAAATAAGCAAATGAGCAAATGAGCAAAAGAGCAAAAGAGCAAAAGAGCAATTGAGCAAATGAGCAAATTAGCAAATGAGCAAATGAGCAAATGGGCAAATGAGCAAATGAGCAAATGAGCAAATGAGCAAATGAGAGCAAATGAGAGCAAATGAGAGCAAATGAGCACATGAGCACATGAGCACATGAGCAAATGAGCAAATGAGCAAAAGAACAAATGAGAGCAAATGAGAGCAAATTAGAGCAAATAAGAGCAAATGAGCAAATGAGCAAATGGGCAAATGAGCAAATGGGCAAATGAGCAAAATGAGCAAATGAGCAAATGAGCAATTGAGCAAATGAGCAAATGAGCAAATGAGAGCAAATGAGAGCAAATGAGCAAATGAGCAAATGAGCACATGAGCACATGAGCACATGAGCAAATGAGCAAATGGGCAAATGAGCAAATGAGCAAATGAGCAAATGAGCAAATGAGCAAATGAGAGCAAATGCGCAAATGAGAGCAAATGAGAGCAAATGAGCAAATGAGCAAATGAGCAAATGAGCACATGAGCACATGAGCACATGAACAAATGAGCAAATGAGCAAATGAGCAAAAGAACAAATGAGAGCAAATGAGAGCAAATGAGCAAATGAGAGCAAATGAGAGCAAATGAGAGCAAATGAGCAAATGAGCATATGAGCACATGAGCAAATGAGCAAATGAGCAAATGAGCAAATGAGCAAATGACCAAATGACCAAATGAGCAAATGAGCAAAAGAGCAAAAGAGCAAAAGAGCAAAAAAGCAAATGAGCAAAAGAGCAAAAGAGCAAAAGAGCAAAAAAGCAAATGAGCAAATGAGCAAATGAGCAAATGAGCAAATGAGCAAATGAGCAAATGAGCAAATGAGAGCAAATGAGCAAATGAGCAAATGAGCAAATGAGCAAATGAGCGCAAATGAGCATATGAGCAAATGAGCAAATGAGCAAATGAGCAAATGAGCAAATGAGCAAATGAGCACATGAGCAAATGAGCAAATGGGCAAATGAGCAAATGAGCAAATAAGAGCAGATGAGCAAATGAGCAAATGAGCAAATGAGCAAATGAGCAAATGAGCAAATGAGCAAATGAGCAAATGAGCAAATGAGAGCAAATGAAAGCAAATGAGCAAATGAGCAAATGAGCACATGAGCAAATGAGCAAATAAGCAAATGAGCAAATGAGCAAATGAGCAAATGAGCAAATGAGAGCAGATGAGCAAATGAGCAAATGAGCAAATGAGCAAATAAGAGCAGATGAGCAAATGAGCAAATGAGCAAATGAGCAAATGAGCAAAAAAGCAAATGAGCAAAAGAGCAAAAGAGCAAAAGAGCAAAAAAGCAAATGAGCAAATGAGCAAATGAGCAAATGAGCAAATGAGCAAATAAGCAAATGAGCAAATGAGAGCAAATGAGCAATTGAGCAAATGAGCAAATGAGCAAATGAGCGCAAATGAGCATATGGGCAAATGAGCAAATGAGCAAATGAGCAAATGAGCAAATGAGCAAATGAGCACATGAGCAAATGAGCAAATGGGCAAATGAGCAAATGAGCAAATAAGAGAAGATGAGCAAATAAGCAAATGAGCAAATGAGCGCAAATGAGCATATGAGCAAATGAGCAAATGAGCAAATGAGCAAATGAGCAAATGAGCAAATGAGCAAATGAGCAAATGAGAGCAAATGAAAGCAAATGAGCAAATGAGCAAATGAGCACATGAGCAAATGAGCAAATGAGCAAATGAGCAAATGAGCAAATGAGCAAATGAGCAAATGAGAGCAGATGAGCAAATGAGCAAATGAGCAAATGAGAAAATAAGAGCAGATGAGCAAATGAGCAAATGAGCAAATGAGCAAATGAGCAAATGAGCAAATGAACAAATGAGCAAATGAGCAAATGAGCAAATGAGCAAATGAGCGCAAATGAGCAAATGAGCAAATGAGCAAATGAGCAAATGAGCAAATGAGCAAATGAGCAAATGAGCAAATGAGCAAATGAGCAAATGAGCAAATGAGCAAATGAGCAAATGAGAGCAAATGAGCAAATGAGAGCAAGTGAGAGCAAGTGAGAGCAAATGAGAGCAAATGAGAGCAAATGAGCAAATGAACGCATGAGCGCATGAGAGCATGAGCGCATGAGCAAATGAGCAAATGAGCAAATGAGCAATAGAGCAAAAGAGCAAAAGAGCAAATGAGCAAATAAGCAAATGAGCAAATGAGAGCAAATGAGCAAATGAGCAAATGAGCAAATGAGCAAATGAGCAAATGAGAGCAAATGAGAGCAAATGAGAGCAAATGAGAGCAAATGAGAGCAAATGAGAGCAAATGAGAGCAAATGAGCAAATGAGCAAATGAGCAACTGAGCAACTGAGCAAATGAGCAAATGAGCGCAAATGAGCGCAAATGAGCAATTGAGCAAATGAGCAAATGAGCAAATGAGCAAATGAGCAAATGAGCAACTGAGCAAATGAGCAAATGAGCGCAAATGAGCGCAAATGAGCAATTGAGCAATTGAGCAAATGAGCAAATGAGCAAATGAGCAAATAGCAAATGAGCAAATGAGCAAATGAGCAAATGAGCAAATGAGAGCAAGTGAGAGCAAATGAGAGCAAATGAGGAAATGAGCACATGAACAAATGAGCAAATGAGCAGATAAGCAAATGAGCAAATGAGCAAAAGAGCAAAAGAGCAAAAGAGCAATTGAGCAAATGAGCAAATTAGCGAATGAGCAAATGAGCAAATGGGCAAATGAGCAAATGAGCAAATGAGCAAATGAGCAAATGAGAGCAAATGAGAGCAAATGAGAGCAAATGAGCACATGAGCACATGAGCACATGAGCAAATGAGCAAATGAGCAAAAGAACAAATGAGAGCAAATGAGAGCAAATTAGAGCAAATGAGAGCAAATGAGCAAATGAGCAAATGGGCAAATGAGCAAATGGGCAAATGAGCAAAATGAGCAAATGAGCAAATGAGCAAATGAGCAAATGAGCAAATGAGCAAATGAGAGCAAATGAGAGCAAATGAGCAAATGAGCAAATGAGCACATGAGCACATGAGCACATGAGCAAATGAGCAAATGGGCAAATGAGCAAATGAGCAAATGAGCAAATGAGCAAATGAGAGCAAATGAGAGCAAATGAGCAAATGAGAGCAAATGAGAGCAAATGAGCAAATGAGCAAATGAGCAAATGAGCACATGAGCACATGAGCACATGAACAAATGAGCAAATGAGCAAATGAGCAAATGAGCAAATGAGCAAATGAGCGCAAATGAGCAAATGAGCAAATGAGCAAATGAGCAAATGAGCAAATGAGCAAATGAGCAAATGAGCAAATGAGCAAATGAGCAAATGAGCAAATGAGAGCAAATGAGCAAATGAGAGTAAACGAGAGCAAGTGAGAGCAAATGAGAGCAAATGAGAGCAAATGAGCAAATGAACGCATGAGCGCATGAGAGCATGAGCGCATGAGCAAATGAGCAAATGAGCAAATGAGCAATAGAGCAAAAGAGCAAAAGAGCAAATGAGCAAATAAGCAAATGAGCAAATGAGAGCAAATGAGCAAATGAGCAAATGAGCAAATGAGCAAATGAGCAAATGAGAGCAAATGAGAGCAAATGAGAGCAAATGAGAGCAAATGAGAGCAAATGAGAGCAAATGAGAGCAAATGAGCAAATGAGCAAATGAGCAACTGAGCAACTGAGCAAATGAGCAAATGAGCGCAAATGAGCAAATGAGCAAATGAGCAAATGACCAAATGAGAGCAAATGAGAGCAAATGAGAGCAAATGAGCACATGAGCACATGAGCACATGAGCAAATGAGCAAATGAGCAAAAGAACAAATGAGAGCAAATGAGAGCAAATTAGAGCAAATAAGAGCAAATGAGCAAATGAGCAAATGGGCAAATGAGCAAATGGGCAAATGAGCAAAATGAGCAAATGAGCAAATGAGCAATTGAGCAATTGAGCAAATGAGCAAATGAGCAAATGAGAGCAAATGAGAGCAAATGAGCAAATGAGCACATGAGCACATGAGCACATGAGCAAATGAGCAAATGGGCAAATGAGCAAATGAGCAAATGAGCAAATGAGCAAATGAGCAAATGAGAGCAAATGAGCAAATGAGAGCAAATGAGAGCAAATGAGCAAATGAGCAAATGTGCAAATGAGCACATGAGCACATGAGCACATGAACAAATGAGCAAATGAGCAAATGAGCAAAAGAACAAATGAGAGCAAATGAGAGCAAATGAGCAAATGAGAGCAAATGAGAGCAAATGAGAGCAAATGAGCAAATGAGCATATGAGCACATGAGCAAATGAGCAAATGAGCAAATGAGCAAATGAGCAAATGACCAAATGAGCAAATGAGCAAATGAGCAAAAGAGCAAAAGAGCAAAAGAGCAAAAAAGCAAATGAGCAAAAGAGCAAAAGAGCAAAAGAGCAAAAAAGCAAATGAGCAAATGAGCAAATGAGCAAATGAGCAAATGAGCAAATGAGCAAATGAGCAAATGAGAGCAAATGAGCAAATGAGCAAATGAGCAAATGAGCAAATGAGCGCAAATGAGCATATGAGCAAATGAGCAAATGAGCAAATGAGCAAATGAGCAAATGAGCAAATGAGCACATGAGCAAATGAGCAAATGGGCAAATGAGCAAATGAGCAAATAAGAGCAGATGAGCAAATGAGCAAATGAGCAAATGAGCAAATGAGCAAATGAGCAAATGAGCAAATGAGCAAATGAGAGCAAATGAAAGCAAATGAGCAAATGAGCAAATGAGCACATGAGCAAATGAGCAAATAAGCAAATGAGCAAATGAGCAAATGAGCAAATGAGCAAATGAGAGCAGATGAGCAAATGAGCAAATGAGCAAATGAGCAAATAAGAGCAGATGAGCAAATGAGCAAATGAGCAAATGAGCAAATGAGCAAAAAAGCAAATGAGCAAAAGAGCAAAAGAGCAAAAGAGCAAAAAAGCAAATGAGCAAATGAGCAAATGAGCAAATGAGCAAATGAGCAAATAAGCAAATGAGCAAATGAGAGCAAATGAGCAAATGAGCAAATGAGCAAATGAGCAAATGAGCGCAAATGAGCAAATGGGCAAATGAGCAAATGAGCAAATGAGCAAATGAGCAAATGAGCAAATGAGAGCAAATGAGCAAATGAGAGCAAATGAGAGCAAATGAGCAAATGAGCAAATGAGCAAATGAGCACATGAGCACATGAGCACATGAACAAATGAGCAAATGAGCAAATGAGCAAAAGAACAAATGAGAGCAAATGAGAGCAAATGAGCAAATGAGAGCAAATGAGAGCAAATGAGAGCAAATGAGCAAATGAGCATATGAGCACATGAGCAAATGAGCAAATGAGCAAATGAGCAAATGAGCAAATGACCAAATGACCAAATGAGCAAATGAGCAAAAGAGCAAAAGAGCAAAAGAGCAAAAAAGCAAATGAGCAAAAGAGCAAAAGAGCAAAAGAGCAAAAAAGCAAATGAGCAAATGAGCAAATGAGCAAATGAGCAAATGAGCAAATGAGCAAATGAGCAAATGAGAGCAAATGAGCAAATGAGCAAATGAGCAAATGAGCAAATGAGCGCAAATGAGCATATGAGCAAATGAGCAAATGAGCAAATGAGCAAATGAGCAAATGAGCAAATGAGCACATGAGCAAATGAGCAAATGGGCAAATGAGCAAATGAGCAAATAAGAGCAGATGAGCAAATGAGCAAATGAGCAAATGAGCAAATGGGCAAATGAGCAAATGAGCAAATGAGCAAATGAGCAAATGAGAGCAAATGAAAGCAAATGAGCAAATGAGCAAATGAGCACATGAGCAAATGAGCAAATAAGCAAATGAGCAAATGAGCAAATGAGCAAATGAGCAAATGAGAGCAGATGAGCAAATGAGCAAATGAGCAAATGAGCAAATAAGAGCAGATGAGCAAATGAGCAAATGAGCAAATGAGCAAATGAGCAAAAAAGCAAATGAGCAAAAGAGCAAAAGAGCAAAAGAGCAAAAAAGCAAATGAGCAAATGAGCAAATGAGCAAATGAGCAAATGAGCAAATAAGCAAATGAGCAAATGAGAGCAAATGAGCAATTGAGCAAATGAGCAAATGAGCAAATGAGCGCAAATGAGCATATGGGCAAATGAGCAAATGAGCAAATGAGCAAATGAGCAAATGAGCAAATGAGCACATGAGCAAATGAGCAAATGGGCAAATGAGCAAATGAGCAAATAAGAGAAGATGAGCAAATAAGCAAATGAGCAAATGAGCGCAAATGAGCATATGAGCAAATGAGCAAATGAGCAAATGAGCAAATGAGCAAATGAGCAAATGAGCAAATGAGCAAATGAGAGCAAATGAAAGCAAATGAGCAAATGAGCAAATGAGCACATGAGCAAATGAGCAAATGAGCAAATGAGCAAATGAGCAAATGAGCAAATGAGCAAATGAGAGCAGATGAGCAAATGAGCAAATGAGCAAATGAGAAAATAAGAGCAGATGAGCAAATGAGCAAATGAGCAAATGAGCAAATGAGCAAATGAGCAAATGAACAAATGAGCAAATGAGCAAATGAGCAAATGAGCAAATGAGCAAATGAGCGCAAATGAGCAAATGAGCAAATGAGCAAATGAGCAAATGAGCAAATGAGCAAATGAGCAAATGAGCAAATGAGCAAATGAGCAAATGAGCAAATGAGCAAATGAGCAAATGAGAGCAAATGAGCAAATGAGAGCAAGTGAGAGCAAGTGAGAGCAAATGAGAGCAAATGAGAGCAAATGAGCAAATGAACGCATGAGCGCATGAGAGCATGAGCGCATGAGCAAATGAGCAAATGAGCAAATGAGCAATAGAGCAAAAGAGCAAAAGAGCAAATGAGCAAATAAGCAAATGAGCAAATGAGAGCAAATGAGCAAATGAGCAAATGAGCAAATGAGCAAATGAGCAAATGAGAGCAAATGAGAGCAAATGAGAGCAAATGAGAGCAAATGAGAGCAAATGAGAGCAAATGAGAGCAAATGAGCAAATGAGCAAATGAGCAACTGAGCAACTGAGCAAATGAGCAAATGAGCGCAAATGAGCGCAAATGAGCAATTGAGCAAATGAGCAAATGAGCAAATGAGCAAATGAGCAAATGAGCAACTGAGCAAATGAGCAAATGAGCGCAAATGAGCGCAAATGAGCAATTGAGCAATTGAGCAAATGAGCAAATGAGCAAATGAGCAAATAGCAAATGAGCAAATGAGCAAATGAGCAAATGAGCAAATGAGAGCAAGTGAGAGCAAATGAGAGCAAATGAGGAAATGAGCACATGAACAAATGAGCAAATGAGCAGATAAGCAAATGAGCAAATGAGCAAAAGAGCAAAAGAGCAAAAGAGCAATTGAGCAAATGAGCAAATTAGCGAATGAGCAAATGAGCAAATGGGCAAATGAGCAAATGAGCAAATGAGCAAATGAGCAAATGAGAGCAAATGAGAGCAAATGAGAGCAAATGAGCACATGAGCACATGAGCACATGAGCAAATGAGCAAATGAGCAAAAGAACAAATGAGAGCAAATGAGAGCAAATTAGAGCAAATGAGAGCAAATGAGCAAATGAGCAAATGGGCAAATGAGCAAATGGGCAAATGAGCAAAATGAGCAAATGAGCAAATGAGCAAATGAGCAAATGAGCAAATGAGCAAATGAGAGCAAATGAGAGCAAATGAGCAAATGAGCAAATGAGCACATGAGCACATGAGCACATGAGCAAATGAGCAAATGGGCAAATGAGCAAATGAGCAAATGAGCAAATGAGCAAATGAGAGCAAATGAGAGCAAATGAGCAAATGAGAGCAAATGAGAGCAAATGAGCAAATGAGCAAATGAGCAAATGAGCACATGAGCACATGAGCACATGAACAAATGAGCAAATGAGCAAATGAGCAAATGAGCAAATGAGCAAATGAGCGCAAATGAGCAAATGAGCAAATGAGCAAATGAGCAAATGAGCAAATGAGCAAATGAGCAAATGAGCAAATGAGCAAATGAGCAAATGAGCAAATGAGCAAATGAGAGCAAATGAGAGTAAACGAGAGCAAGTGAGAGCAAATGAGAGCAAATGAGAGCAAATGAGCAAATGAACGCATGAGCGCATGAGAGCATGAGCGCATGAGCAAATGAGCAAATGAGCAAATGAGCAATAGAGCAAAAGAGCAAAAGAGCAAATGAGCAAATAAGCAAATGAGCAAATGAGAGCAAATGAGCAAATGAGCAAATGAGCAAATGAGCAAATGAGCAAATGAGAGCAAATGAGAGCAAATGAGAGCAAATGAGAGCAAATGAGAGCAAATGAGAGCAAATGAGAGCAAATGAGCAAATGAGCAAATGAGCAACTGAGCAACTGAGCAAATGAGCAAATGAGCGCAAATGAGCAAATGAGCAAATGAGCAAATGACCAAATGAGAGCAAATGAGAGCAAATGAGAGCAAATGAGCACATGAGCACATGAGCACATGAGCAAATGAGCAAATGAGCAAAAGAACAAATGAGAGCAAATGAGAGCAAATTAGAGCAAATAAGAGCAAATGAGCAAATGAGCAAATGGGCAAATGAGCAAATGGGCAAATGAGCAAAATGAGCAAATGAGCAAATGAGCAATTGAGCAAATGAGCAAATGAGCAAATGAGAGCAAATGAGAGCAAATGAGCAAATGAGCAAATGAGCACATGAGCACATGAGCACATGAGCAAATGAGCAAATGGGCAAATGAGCAAATGAGCAAATGAGCAAATGAGCAAATGAGCAAATGAGAGCAAATGAGCAAATGAGAGCAAATGAGAGCAAATGAGCAAATGAGCAAATGTGCAAATGAGCACATGAGCACATGAGCACATGAACAAATGAGCAAATGAGCAAATGAGCAAAAGAACAAATGAGAGCAAATGAGAGCAAATGAGCAAATGAGAGCAAATGAGAGCAAATGAGAGCAAATGAGCAAATGAGCATATGAGCACATGAGCAAATGAGCAAATGAGCAAATGAGCAAATGAGCAAATGACCAAATGAGCAAATGAGCAAATGAGCAAAAGAGCAAAAGAGCAAAAGAGCAAAAAAGCAAATGAGCAAAAGAGCAAAAGAGCAAAAGAGCAAATGAGCAAATGAGCAAATGAGCAAATGAGCAAATGAGCAAATGAGCAAATGAGCAAATGAGCAAATGAGAGCAAATGAGCAAATGAGCAAATGAGCAAATGAGCAAATGAGCGCAAATGAGCATATTAGCAAATGAGCAAATGAGCAAATGAGCAAATGAGCAAATGAGCAAATGAGCACATGAGCAAATGAGCAAATGGGCAAATGAGCAAATGAGCAAATAAGAGCAGATGAGCAAATGAGCAAATGAGCAAATGAGCAAATGAGCAAATGAGCAAATGAGCAAATGAGCAAATGAGAGCAAATGAAAGCAAATGAGCAAATGAGCAAATGAGCACATGAGCAAATGAGCAAATAAGCAAATGAGCAAATGAGCAAATGAGCAAATGAGCAAATGAGAGCAGATGAGCAAATGAGCAAATGAGCAAATGAGCAAATAAGAGCAGATGAGCAAATGAGCAAATGAGCAAATGAGCAAATGAGCAAAAAAGCAAATGAGCAAAAGAGCAAAAGAGCAAAAGAGCAAAAAAGCAAATGAGCAAATGAGCAAATGAGCAAATGAGCAAATGAGCAAATAAGCAAATGAGCAAATGAGAGCAAATGAGCAAATGAGCAAATGAGCAAATGAGCAAATGAGCGCAAATGAGCATATGAGCAAATGAGCATATGAGCAAATGAGCAAATGAGCAAATGAGCAAATGAGCACATGAGCAAATGAGCAAATGGGCAAATGAGCAAATGAGCAAATAAGAGCAGATGAGCAAATAAGCAAATGAGCAAATGAGCGCAAATGAGCATATGAGCAAATGAGCAAATGAGCAAATGAGCAAATGAGCAAATGAGCAAATGAGCAAATGAGAGCAAATGAAAGCAAATGAGCAAATGAGCAAATGAGCACATGAGCAAATGAGCAAATGAGCAAATGAGCAAATGAGCAAATGAGCAAATGAGCAAATGAGAGCAGATGAGCAAATGAGCAAATGAGCAAATGAGAAAATAAGAGCAGATGAGCAAATGAGCAAATGAGCAAATGAGCAAATGAGCAAATGAGCAAATGAACAAATGAGCAAATGAGCAAATGAGCAAATGAGCAAATGAGCAAATGAGCGCAAATGAGCAAATGAGCAAATGAGCAAATGAGCAAATGAGCAAATGAGCAAATGAGCAAATGAGCAAATGAGCAAATGAGCAAATGAGCAAATGAGCAAATGAGCAAATGAGCAAATGAGCAAATGAGAGCAAGTGAGAGCAAGTGAGAGCAAATGAGAGCAAATGAGAGCAAATGAGCAAATGAACGCATGAGCGCATGAGAGCATGAGCAAATGAGCAAATGAGCAAATGAGCAAATGAGCAATAGAGCAAAAGAGCAAAAGAGCAAATGAGCAAATAAGCAAATGAGCAAATGAGAGCAAATGAGCAAATGAGCAAATGAGCAAATGAGCAAATGAGCAAATGAGAGCAAATGAGAGCAAATGAGAGCAAATGAGAGCAAATGAGAGCAAATGAGAGCAAATGAGAGCAAATGAGCAAATGAGCAAATGAGCAACTGAGCAACTGAGCAAATGAGCAAATGAGCGCAAATGAGCGCAAATGAGCAATTGAGCAAATGAGCAAATGAGCAAATGAGCAAATGAGCAAATGAGCAACTGAGCAAATGAGCAAATGAGCGCAAATGAGCGCAAATGAGCAATTGAGCAATTGAGCAAATGAGCAAATGAGCAAATGAGCAAATAGCAAATGAGCAAATGAGCAAATGAGCAAATGAGCAAATGAGAGCAAGTGAGAGCAAATGAGAGCAAATGAGGAAATGAGCACATGAACAAATGAGCAAATGAGCAAATAAGCAAATGAGCAAATGAGCAAAAGAGCAAAAGAGCAAAAGAGCAATTGAGCAAATGAGCAAATTAGCAAATGAGCAAATGAGCAAATGAGCAAATGAGCAAATGAGCAAATGAGCAAATGAGCAACTGAGCAAATGAGCAAATGAGCGAAAATGAGCGCAAATGAGCAATTGAGCAATTGAGCAAATGAGCAAATGAGCAAATGAGCAAATAGCAAATGAGCAAATGAGCAAATGAGCAAATGAGCAAATGAGAGCAAGTGAGAGCAAATGAGAGCAAATGAGGAAATGAGCACATGAACAAATGAGCAAATGAGCAAATAAGCAAATGAGCAAATGAGCAAAAGAGCAAAAGAGCAAAAGAGCAATTGAGCAAATGAGCAAATTAGCAAATGAGCAAATGAGCAAATGGGCAAATGAGCAAATGAGCAAATGAGCAAATGAGCAAATGAGAGCAAATGAGAGCAAATGAGAGCAAATGAGCACATGAGCACATGAGCACATGAGCAAATGAGCAAATGAGCAAAAGAACAAATGAGAGCAAATGAGAGCAAATTAGAGCAAATGAGAGCAAATGAGCAAATGAGCAAATGGGCAAATGAGCAAATGGGCAAATGAGCAAAATGAGCAAATGAGCAAATGAGCAAATGAGCAAATGAGCAAATGAGCAAATGAGAGCAAATGAGCAAATGAGAAAATGAGCACATGAGCACATGAGCACATGAGCAAATGAGCAAATGGGCAAAATGAGCAAATGAGCAAATGAGCAAATGAGCAAATGAGCAAATGAGCAAATGAGAGCAAATGAGAGCAAATGAGCAAATGAGCAAATGAGCACATGAGCACATGAGCACATGAGCAAATGAGCAAATGGGCAAATGAGCAAATGAGCAAATGAGCAAATGAGCAAATGAGCAAATGAGCAAATGAGCAAATTAGAGCAAGTGAGAGCAAATGAGGAAATGAGCACATGAGCAAATGAGCCAATGAGCAAATAAGCAAATGAGCAAATAAGCAAAAGAGCAAATGAGCAAATGAGAGCAAATGAGAGCAAATGAGCAAATGAGCACATGAGCACATGAGCACATGAGCAAATGAGCAAAAGAACAAATGAGAGCAAATGAGAGCAAATTAGAGCAAATTAGAGCAAATGAGAGCAAATGAGCAAATGAGCAAATGAGCAAATGAGCAAAAGAACAAATGAGAGCAAATGAGAGCAAATTAGAGCAAATTAGAGCAAATAAGAGCAAATGAGCAAATGAGCAAATGAGCAAATGAGCAAATGAGCAAATGAGCACATGAGCAAATAAGCACATGAGCAAATGAGCAAATGAGCAAATGAGCAAATGAGCAAATGAGCAAATGAGCAAATGAGCAAAAGAGCAAAAGAGCAAAAGAGCAAAAGAGCAAAAAAGCAAATGAGCAAAAGAGCACATGAGCAAATGAGCAAATGAGCAAATGAGCAAATGAGCAAATGAGCAAATGAGCAAATGAGAGCAGATGAGCAAATGAGCAAATGAGCAAATGAGAAAATAAGAGCAGATGAGCAAATGAGCAAATGAGCAAATGAGCATATGAGCAAATGAGCATATGAGCAAATGAGCAAATGAGCAAATGAGCAAATGAGCACATGAGCAAATGAGCAAATGGGCAAATGAGCAAATGAGCAAATAAGAGCAGATGAGCAAATAAGCAAATGAGCAAATGAGCGCAAATGAGCATATGAGCAAATGAGCAAATGAGCAAATGAGCAAATGAGCAAATGAGCAAATGAGCAAATGAGAGCAAATGAAAGCAAATGAGCAAATGAGCAAATGAGCACATGAGCAAATGAGCAAATGAGCAAATGAGCAAATGAGCAAATGAGCAAATGAGCAAATGAGAGCAGATGAGCAAATGAGCAAATGAGCAAATGAGAAAATAAGAGCAGATGAGCAAATGAGCAAATGAGCAAATGAGCAAATGAGCAAATGAGCAAATGAACAAATGAGCAAATGAGCAAATGAGCAAATGAGCAAATGAGCAAATGAGCGCAAATGAGCAAATGAGCAAATGAGCAAATGAGCAAATGAGCAAATGAGCAAATGAGCAAATGAGCAAATGAGCAAATGAGCAAATGAGCAAATGAGCAAATGAGCAAATGAGCAAATGAGCAAATGAGAGCAAGTGAGAGCAAGTGAGAGCAAATGAGAGCAAATGAGAGCAAATGAGCAAATGAACGCATGAGCGCATGAGCGCATGAGCGCATGAGCAAATGAGCAAATGAGCAAATGAGCAATAGAGCAAAAGAGCAAAAGAGCAAATGAGCAAATAAGCAAATGAGCAAATGAGAGCAAATGAGCAAATGAGCAAATGAGCAAATGAGCAAATGAGCAAATGAGAGCAAATGAGAGCAAATGAGAGCAAATGAGAGCAAATGAGAGCAAATGAGAGCAAATGAGAGCAAATGAGCAAATGAGCAAATGAGCAACTGAGCAACTGAGCAAATGAGCAAATGAGCGCAAATGAGCGCAAATGAGCAATTGAGCAAATGAGCAAATGAGCAAATGAGCAAATGAGCAAATGAGCAACTGAGCAAATGAGCAAATGAGCGCAAATGAGCGCAAATGAGCAATTGAGCAATTGAGCAAATGAGCAAATGAGCAAATGAGCAAATAGCAAATGAGCAAATGAGCAAATGAGCAAATGAGCAAATGAGAGCAAGTGAGAGCAAATGAGAGCAAATGAGGAAATGAGCACATGAACAAATGAGCAAATGAGCAAATAAGCAAATGAGCAAATGAGCAAAAGAGCAAAAGAGCAAAAGAGCAATTGAGCAAATGAGCAAATTAGCAAATGAGCAAATGAGCAAATGAGCAAATGAGCAAATGAGCAAATGAGCAAATGAGCAACTGAGCAAATGAGCAAATGAGCGAAAATGAGCGCAAATGAGCAATTGAGCAATTGAGCAAATGAGCAAATGAGCAAATGAGCAAATAGCAAATGAGCAAATGAGCAAATGAGCAAATGAGCAAATGAGAGCAAGTGAGAGCAAATGAGAGCAAATGAGGAAATGAGCACATGAACAAATGAGCAAATGAGCAAATAAGCAAATGAGCAAATGAGCAAAAGAGCAAAAGAGCAAAAGAGCAATTGAGCAAATGAGCAAATTAGCAAATGAGCAAATGAGCAAATGGGCAAATGAGCAAATGAGCAAATGAGCAAATGAGCAAATGAGAGCAAATGAGAGCAAATGAGAGCAAATGAGCACATGAGCACATGAGCACATGAGCAAATGAGCAAATGAGCAAAAGAACAAATGAGAGCAAATGAGAGCAAATTAGAGCAAATGAGAGCAAATGAGCAAATGAGCAAATGGGCAAATGAGCAAATGGGCAAATGAGCAAAATGAGCAAATGAGCAAATGAGCAAATGAGCAAATGAGCAAATGAGCAAATGAGAGCAAATGAGAGCAAATGAGCAAATGAGAAAATGAGCACATGAGCACATGAGCACATGAGCAAATGAGCAAATGGGCAAAATGAGCAAATGAGCAAATGAGCAAATGAGCAAATGAGCAAATGAGCAAATGAGAGCAAATGAGAGCAAATGAGCAAATGAGCAAATGAGCACATGAGCACATGAGCACATGAGCAAATGAGCAAATGAGCAAATGAGCAAAAGAGCAAAAGAGCAAAAGAGCAATTGAGCAAATGAGCAAATTAGCAAATGAGCAAATGAGCAAATGGGCAAATGAGCAAATGAGCAAATGAGCAAATGAGCAAATGAGAGCAAATGAGAGCAAATGAGAGCAAATGAGCACATGAGCACATGAGCACATGAGCAAATGAGCAAATGAGCAAAAGAACAAATGAGAGCAAATGAGAGCAAATTAGAGCAAATGAGAGCAAATGAGCAAATGAGCAAATGGGCAAATGAGCAAATGGGCAAATGAGCAAAATGAGCAAATGAGCAAATGAGCAAATGAGCAAATGAGCAAATGAGCAAATGAGAGCAAATGAGAGCAAATGAGCAAATGAGAAAATGAGCACATGAGCACATGAGCACATGAGCAAATGAGCAAATGGGCAAAATGAGCAAATGAGCAAATGAGCAAATGAGCAAATGAGCAAATGAGCAAATGAGAGCAAATGAGAGCAAATGAGCAAATGAGCAAATGAGCACATGAGCACATGAGCACATGAGCAAATGAGCAAATGGGCAAATGAGCAAATGAGCAAATGAGCAAATGAGCAAATGAGCAAATGAGCAAATGAGCAAATTAGAGCAAGTGAGAGCAAATGAGAGCAAATGAGGAAATGAGCACATGAGCAAATGAGCCAATGAGCAAATAAGCAAATGAGCAAATAAGCAAAAGAGCAAATGAGCAAATGAGAGCAAATGAGAGCAAATGAGCAAATGAGCACATGAGCACATGAGCACATGAGCAAATGAGCAAAAGAACAAATGAGAGCAAATGAGAGCAAATTAGAGCAAATTAGAGCAAATGAGAGCAAATGAGCAAATGAGCAAATGAGCAAATGAGCAAAAGAACAAATGAGAGCAAATGAGAGCAAATTAGAGCAAATTAGAGCAAATGAGAGCAAATGAGCAAATGAGCAAATGAGCAAATGAGCAAATGAGCAAATGAGCACATGAGCAAATAAGCACATGAGCAAATGAGCAAATGAGCAAATGAGCAAATGAGCAAATGAGCAAATGAGCAAATGAGCAAAAGAGCAAAAGAGCAAAAGAGCAAAAGAGCAAAAAAGCAAATGAGCAAAAGAGCACATGAGCAAATGAGCAAATGAGCAAATGAGCAAATGAGCAAATGAGCAAATGAGCAAATGAGAGCAGATGAGCAAATGAGCAAATGAGCAAATGAGAAAATAAGAGCAGATGAGCAAATGAGCAAATGAGCATATGAGCAAATGAGCATATGAGCAAATGAGCAAATGAGCAAATGAGCAAATGAGCACATGAGCAAATGAGCAAATGGGCAAATGAGCAAATGAGCAAATAAGAGCAGATGAGCAAATAAGCAAATGAGCAAATGAGCGCAAATGAGCATATGAGCAAATGAGCAAATGAGCAAATGAGCAAATGAGCAAATGAGCAAATGAGCAAATGAGAGCAAATGAAAGCAAATGAGCAAATGAGCAAATGAGCACATGAGCAAATGAGCAAATGAGCAAATGAGCAAATGAGCAAATGAGCAAATGAGCAAATGAGAGCAGATGAGCAAATGAGCAAATGAGCAAATGAGAAAATAAGAGCAGATGAGCAAATGAGCAAATGAGCAAATGAGCAAATGAGCAAATGAGCAAATGAACAAATGAGCAAATGAGCAAATGAGCAAATGAGCAAATGAGCAAATGAGCGCAAATGAGCAAATGAGCAAATGAGCAAATGAGCAAATGAGCAAATGAGCAAATGAGCAAATGAGCAAATGAGCAAATGAGCAAATGAGCAAATGAGCAAATGAGCAAATGAGCAAATGAGCAAATGAGAGCAAGTGAGAGCAAGTGAGAGCAAATGAGAGCAAATGAGAGCAAATGAGCAAATGAACGCATGAGCGCATGAGAGCATGAGCGCATGAGCAAATGAGCAAATGAGCAAATGAGCAATAGAGCAAAAGAGCAAAAGAGCAAATGAGCAAATAAGCAAATGAGCAAATGAGAGCAAATGAGCAAATGAGCAAATGAGCAAATGAGCAAATGAGCAAATGAGAGCAAATGAGAGCAAATGAGAGCAAATGAGAGCAAATGAGAGCAAATGAGAGCAAATGAGCAAATGAGCAAATGAGCAACTGAGCAACTGAGCAAATGAGCAAATGAGCGCAAATGAGCGCAAATGAGCAATTGAGCAATTGAGCAAATGAGCAAATGAGCAAATGAGCAAATAGCAAATGGGCAAATGAGCAAATGAGCAAATGAGCAAATGAGAGCAAGTGAGAGCAAATGAGAGCAAATGAGGAAATGAGCACATGAACAAATGAGCAAATGAGCAAATAAGCAAATGAGCAAATGAGCAAAAGAGCAAAAGAGCAAAAGAGCAATTGAGCAAATGAGCAAATTAGCAAATGAGCAAATGAGCAAATGAGCAAATGAGCAAATGAGCAAATGAGCAAATGAGCAACTGAGCAAATGAGCAAATGAGCGAAAATGAGCGCAAATGAGCAATTGAGCAATTGAGCAAATGAGCAAATGAGCAAATGAGCAAATAGCAAATGAGCAAATGAGCAAATGAGCAAATGAGCAAATGAGAGCAAGTGAGAGCAAATGAGAGCAAATGAGGAAATGAGCACATGAACAAATGAGCAAATGAGCAAATAAGCAAATGAGCAAATGAGCAAAAGAGCAAAAGAGCAAAAGAGCAATTGAGCAAATGAGCAAATTAGCAAATGAGCAAATGAGCAAATGGGCAAATGAGCAAATGAGCAAATGAGCAAATGAGCAAATGAGAGCAAATGAGAGCAAATGAGAGCAAATGAGCACATGAGCACATGAGCACATGAGCAAATGAGCAAATGAGCAAAAGAACAAATGAGAGCAAATGAGAGCAAATTAGAGCAAATGAGAGCAAATGAGCAAATGAGCAAATGGGCAAATGAGCAAATGGGCAAATGAGCAAAATGAGCAAATGAGCAAATGAGCAAATGAGCAAATGAGCAAATGAGCAAATGAGAGCAAATGAGAGCAAATGAGCAAATGAGAAAATGAGCACATGAGCACATGAGCACATGAGCAAATGAGCAAATGGGCAAAATGAGCAAATGAGCAAATGAGCAAATGAGCAAATGAGCAAATGAGCAAATGAGAGCAAATGAGAGCAAATGAGCAAATGAGCAAATGAGCACATGAGCACATGAGCACATGAGCAAATGAGCAAATGGGCAAATGAGCAAATGAGCAAATGAGCAAATGAGCAAATGAGCAAATGAGCAAATGAGCAAATTAGAGCAAGTGAGAGCAAATGAGAGCAAATGAGGAAATGAGCACATGAGCAAATGAGCCAATGAGCAAATAAGCAAATGAGCAAATAAGCAAAAGAGCAAATGAGCAAATGAGAGCAAATGAGAGCAAATGAGCAAATGAGCACATGAGCACATGAGCACATGAGCAAATGAGCAAAAGAACAAATGAGAGCAAATGAGAGCAAATTAGAGCAAATTAGAGCAAATGAGAGCAAATGAGCAAATGAGCAAATGAGCAAATGAGCAAAAGAACAAATGAGAGCAAATGAGAGCAAATTAGAGCAAATTAGAGCAAATGAGAGCAAATGAGCAAATGAGCAAATGAGCAAATGAGCAAATGAGCAAATGAGCACATGAGCAAATAAGCACATGAGCAAATGAGCAAATGAGCAAATGAGCAAATGAGCAAATGAGCAAATGAGCAAATGAGCAAAAGAGCAAAAGAGCAAAAGAGCAAAAGAGCAAAAAAGCAAATGAGCAAAAGAGCACATGAGCAAATGAGCAAATGAGCAAATGAGCAAATGAGCAAATGAGCAAATGAGCAAATGAGAGCAGATGAGCAAATGAGCAAATGAGCAAATGAGAAAATAAGAGCAGATGAGCAAATGAGCAAATGAGCAAATGAGCAAATGAGCAAATGAACAAATGAGCAAATGAGCAAATGAGCAAATGAGCAAATGAGCAAATGAGCGCAAATGAGCAAATGAGCAAATGAGCAAATGAGCAAATGAGCAAATGAGCAAATGAGCAAATGAGCAAATGAGCAAATGAGCAAATGAGCAAATGAGAGCAAATGAGCAAATGAGAGTAAATGAGAGCAAGTGAGAGCAAATGAGAGCAAATGAGAGCAAATGAGCAAATGAACGCATGAGCGCATGAGAGCATGAGCGCATGAGCAAATGAGCAAATGAGCAAATGAGCAATAGAGCAAAAGAGCAAAAGAGCAAATGAGCAAATAAGCAAATGAGCAAATGAGAGCAAATGAGCAAATGAGCAAATGAGCAAATGAGCAAATGAGCAAATGAGAGCAAATGAGAGCAAATGAGAGCAAATGAGAGCAAATGAGAGCAAATGAGAGCAAATGAGAGCAAATGAGCAAATGAGCAAATGAGCAACTGAGCAACTGAGCAAATGAGCAAATGAGCGCAAATGAGCGCAAATGAGCAATTGAGCAAATGAGCAAATGAGCAAATGAGCAAATGAGCAAATGAGCAAATGAGCAAATGAGCAAATGAGAGCAAGTGAGAGCAAATGAGAGCAAATGAGGAAATGAGCACATGAACAAATGAGCAAATGAGCAAATAAGCAAATGAGCAAATGAGCAAAAGAGCAAAAGAGCAAAAGAGCAATTGAGCAAATGAGCAAATTAGCAAATGAACAAATGAGCAAATGGGCAAATGAGCAAATGAGCAAATGAGCAAATGAGCAAATGAGAGCAAATGAGAGCAAATGAGAGCAAATGAGCACATGAGCACATGAGCACATGAGCAAATGAGCAAATGAGCAAAAGAACAAATGAGAGCAAATGAGAGCAAATTAGAGCAAATAAGAGCAAATGAGCAAATGAGCAAATGGGCAAATGAGCAAATGGGCAAATGAGCAAAATGAGCAAATGAGCAAATGAGCAATTGAGCAAATGAGCAAATGAGCAAATGAGAGCAAATGAGAGCAAATGAGCAAATGAGCAAATGAGCACATGAGCACATGAGCACATGAGCAAATGAGCAAATGGGCAAATGAGCAAATGAGCAAATGAGCAAATGAGCAAATGAGCAAATGAGAGCAAATGAGCAAATGAGAGCAAATGAGAGCAAATGAGCAAATGAGCAAATGAGCAAATGAGCAAATGAGCACATGAGCACATGAGCACATGAGCAAATGAGCAAATGGGCAAATGAGCAAATGACCAAATGAGAGCAGATGAGCAAATGAGCAAATGAGCAAATGAGAAAATAAGAGCAGATGAGCAAATGAGCAAATGAGCAAATGAGCAAATGAGCAAATGAGCAAATGAACAAATGAGCAAATGAGCAAATGAGCAAATGAGCAAATGAGCAAATGAGCGCAAATGAGCAAATGAGCAAATGAGCAAATGAGCAAATGAGCAAATGAGCAAATGAGCAAATGAGCAAATGAGCAAATGAGCAAATGAGCAAATGAGCAAATGAGCAAATGAGAGCAAATGAGCAAATGAGAGTAAATGAGAGCAAGTGAGAGCAAATGAGAGCAAATGAGAGCAAATGAGCAAATGAACGCATGAGCGCATGAGAGCATGAGCGCATGAGCAAATGAGCAAATGAGCAAATGAGCAATAGAGCAAAAGAGCAAAAGAGCAAATGAGCAAATAAGCAAATGAGCAAATGAGAGCAAATGAGCAAATGAGCAAATGAGCAAATGAGCAAATGAGCAAATGAGAGCAAATGAGAGCAAATGAGAGCAAATGAGAGCAAATTAGAGCAAATTAGAGCAAATGAGAGCAAATGAGCAAATGAGCAAATGAGCAAATGAGCAAAAGAACAAATGAGAGCAAATGAGAGCAAATTAGAGCAAATTAGAGCAAATGAGAGCAAATAAGCACATGAGCAAATGAGCAAATGAGCAAATGAGCAAATGAGCAAATGAGCAAATGAGCAAATGAGCAAAAGAGCAAAAGAGCAAAAGAGCAAAAGAGCAAAAAAGCAAATGAGCAAAAGAGCACATGAGCAAATGAGCAAATGAGCAAATGAGCAAATGAGCAAATGAGCAAATGAGCAAATGAGAGCAGATGAGCAAATGAGCAAATGAGCAAATGAGAAAATAAGAGCAGATGAGCAAATGAGCAAATGAGCAAATGAGCAAATGAGCAAATGAACAAATGAGCAAATGAGCAAATGAGCAAATGAGCAAATGAGCAAATGAGCGCAAATGAGCAAATGAGCAAATGAGCAAATGAGCAAATGAGCAAATGAGCAAATGAGCAAATGAGCAAATGAGCAAATGAGCAAATGAGCAAATGGGCAAATGAGAGCAAATGAGCAAATGAGAGTAAATGAGAGCAAGTGAGAGCAAATGAGAGCAAATGAGAGCAAATGAGCAAATGAACGCATGAGCGCATGAGAGCATGAGCGCATGAGCAAATGAGCAAATGAGCAAATGAGCAATAGAGCAAAAGAGCAAAAGAGCAAATGAGCAAATAAGCAAATGAGCAAATGAGAGCAAATGAGCAAATGAGCAAATGAGCAAATGAGCAAATGAGCAAATGAGAGCAAATGAGAGCAAATGAGAGCAAATGAGAGCAAATGAGAGCAAATGAGAGCAAATGAGAGCAAATGAGCAAATGAGCAAATGAGCAACTGAGCAACTGAGCAAATGAGCAAATGAGCGCAAATGAGCGCAAATGAGCAATTGAGCAAATGAGCAAATGAGCAAATGAGCAAATGAGCAAATGAGCAAATGAGCAAATGAGCAAATGAGAGCAAGTGAGAGCAAATGAGAGCAAATGAGGAAATGAGCACATGAACAAATGAGCAAATGAGCAAATGAGCAAATGAGCAAATGAGCAAATGAGCAAATGAGCACATGAGCACATGAGCACATGAGCAAATGAGCAAATGGGCAAATGAGCAAATGACCAAATGAGAGCAGATGAGCAAATGAGCAAATGAGCAAATGAGAAAATAAGAGCAGATGAGCAAATGAGCAAATGAGCAAATGAGCAAATGAGCAAATGAGCAAATGAACAAATGAGCAAATGAGCAAATGAGCAAATGAGCAAATGAGCAAATGAGCGCAAATGAGCAAATGAGCAAATGAGCAAATGAGCAAATGAGCAAATGAGCAAATGAGCAAATGAGCAAATGAGCAAATGAGCAAATGAGCAAATGAGCAAATGAGCAAATGAGAGCAAATGAGCAAATGAGAGTAAATGAGAGCAAGTGAGAGCAAATGAGAGCAAATGAGAGCAAATGAGCAAATGAACGCATGAGCGCATGAGAGCATGAGCGCATGAGCAAATGAGCAAATGAGCAAATGAGCAATAGAGCAAAAGAGCAAAAGAGCAAATGAGCAAATAAGCAAATGAGCAAATGAGAGCAAATGAGCAAATGAGCAAATGAGCAAATGAGCAAATGAGCAAATGAGAGCAAATGAGAGCAAATGAGAGCAAATGAGAGCAAATTAGAGCAAATTAGAGCAAATGAGAGCAAATGAGCAAATGAGCAAATGAGCAAATGAGCAAAAAAACAAATGAGAGCAAATGAGAGCAAATTAGAGCAAATTAGAGCAAATGAGAGCAAATGAGCAAATGAGCAAATGAGCAAATGAGCAAATGAGCAAATGAGCACATGAGCAAATAAGCACATGAGCAAATGAGCAAATGAGCAAATGAGCAAATGAGCAAATGAGCAAATGAGCAAATGAGCAAAAGAGCAAAAGAGCAAAAGAGCAAAAGAGCAAAAAAGCAAATGAGCAAAAGAGCACATGAGCAAATGAGCAAATGAGCAAATGAGCAAATGAGCAAATGAGCAAATGAGCAAATGAGAGCAGATGAGCAAATGAGCAAATGAGCAAATGAGAAAATAAGAGCAGATGAGCAAATGAGCAAATGAGCAAATGAGCAAATGAGCAAATGAACAAATGAGCAAATGAGCAAATGAGCAAATGAGCAAATGAGCAAATGAGCGCAAATGAGCAAATGAGCAAATGAGCAAATGAGCAAATGAGCAAATGAGCAAATGAGCAAATGAGCAAATGAGCAAATGAGCAAATGAGCAAATGAGCAAATGAGCAAATGAGAGCAAATGAGCAAATGAGAGTAAATGAGAGCAAGTGAGAGCAAATGAGAGCAAATGAGAGCAAATGAGCAAATGAACGCATGAGCGCATGAGAGCATGAGCGCATGAGCAAATGAGCAAATGAGCAAATGAGCAATAGAGCAAAAGAGCAAAAGAGCAAATGAGCAAATAAGCAAATGAGCAAATGAGAGCAAATGAGCAAATGAGCAAATGAGCAAATGAGCAAATGAGCAAATGAGAGCAAATGAGAGCAAATGAGAGCAAATGAGAGCAAATGAGAGCAAATGAGAGCAAATGAGAGCAAATGAGCAAATGAGCAAATGAGCAACTGAGCAACTGAGCAAATGAGCAAATGAGCGCAAATGAGCGCAAATGAGCAATTGAGCAAATGAGCAAATGAGCAAATGAGCAAATGAGCAAATGAGCAAATGAGCAAATGAGCAAATGAGAGCAAGTGAGAGCAAATGAGAGCAAATGAGGAAATGAGCACATGAACAAATGAGCAAATGAGCAAATAAGCAAATGAGCAAATGAGCAAAAGAGCAAAAGAGCAAAAGAGCAATTGAGCAAATGAGCAAATTAGCAAATGAACAAATGAGCAAATGGGCAAATGAGCAAATGAGCAAATGAGCAAATGAGCAAATGAGAGCAAATGAGAGCAAATGAGAGCAAATGAGCACATGAGCACATGAGCACATGAGCAAATGAGCAAATGAGCAAAAGAACAAATGAGAGCAAATGAGAGCTAATTAGAGCAAATAAGAGCAAATGAGCAAATGAGCAAATGGGCAAATGAGCAAATGGGCAAATGAGCAAAATGAGCAAATGAGCAAATGAGCAATTGAGCAAATGAGCAAATGAGCAAATGAGAGCAAATGAGAGCAAATGAGCAAATGAGCAAATGAGCACATGAGCACATGAGCACATGAGCAAATGAGCAAATGGGCAAATGAGCAAATGAGCAAATGAGCAAATGAGCAAATGAGCAAATGAGAGCAAATGAGCAAATGAGAGCAAATGAGAGCAAATGAGCAAATGAGCAAATGAGCAAATGAGCAAATGAGCACATGAGCACATGAGCACATGAGCAAATGAGCAAATGGGCAAATGAGCAAATGACCAAATGAGAGCAGATGAGCAAATGAGCAAATGAGCAAATGAGAAAATAAGAGCAGATGAGCAAATGAGCAAATGAGCAAATGAGCAAATGAGCAAATGAGCAAATGAACAAATGAGCAAATGAGCAAATGAGCAAATGAGCAAATGAGCAAATGAGCGCAAATGAGCAAATGAGCAAATGAGCAAATGAGCAAATGAGCAAATGAGCAAATGAGCAAATGAGCAAATGAGCAAATGAGCAAATGAGCAAATGAGCAAATGAGCAAATGAGCAAATGAGAGCAAATGAGCAAATGAGAGTAAATGAGAGCAAGTGAGAGCAAATGAGAGCAAATGAGAGCAAATGAGAGCAAATGAGAGCAAATGAGAGCAAATGAGCAAATGAGCAAATGAGCAACTGAGCAACTGAGCAACTGAGCAAATGAGCAAATGAGCGCAAATGAGCGCAAATGAGCAATTGAGCAAATGAGCAATTGAGCAAATGAGCAAATGAGCAAATGAGCAAATGAGCAAATAGCAAATGAGCAAATGAGCAAATGAGCAAATGAGCAAATGAGAGCAAGTGAGAGCAAATGAGAGCAAATGAGGAAATGAGCACATGAACAAATGAGCAAATGAGCAAATAAGCAAATGAGCAAATGAGCAAAAGAGCAAAAGAGCAAAAGAGCAATTGAGCAAATGAGCAAATTAGCAAATGAGCAAATGAGCAAATGGGCAAATGAGCAAATGAGCAAATGAGCAAATGAGCAAATGAGAGCAAATGAGAGCAAATGAGAGCAAATGAGCACATGAGCACATGAGCACATGAGCAAATGAGCAAATGAGCAAAAGAACAAATGAGAGCAAATGAGAGCAAATTAGAGCAAATAAGAGCAAATGAGCAAATGAGCAAATGGGCAAATGAGCAAATGGGCAAATGAGCAAAATGAGCAAATGAGCAAATGAGCAATTGAGCAAATGAGCAAATGAGCAAATGAGAGCAAATGAGAGCAAATGAGCAAATGAGCAAATGAGCACATGAGCACATGAGCACATGAGCAAATGAGCAAATGGGCAAATGAGCAAATGAGCAAATGAGCAAATGAGCAAATGAGCAAATGAGAGCAAATGAGCAAATGAGAGCAAATGAGAGAAAATGAGCAAATGAGCAAATGAGCAAATGAGCACATGAGCACATGAGCACATGAACAAATGAGCAAATGAGCAAATGAGCAAAAGAACAAATGAGAGCAAATGAGAGCAAATGAGCAAATGAGAGCAAATGAGAGCAAATGAGAGCAAATGAGCAAATGAGCATATGAGCACATGAGCAAATGAGCAAATGAGCAAATGAGCAAATGAGCAAATGACCAAATGAGCAAATGAGCAAATGAGCAAAAGAGAAAAAGAGCAAAAGAGCAAAAAAGCAAATGAGCAAAAGAGCAAAAGAGCAAAAGAGCAAAAAAGCAAATGAGCAAATGAGCAAATGAGCAAATGAGCAAATGAGCAAATGAGCAAATGAGCAAATGAGAGCAAATGAGCAAATGAGCAAATGAGCAAATGAGCAAATGAGCGCAAATGAGCATATGAGCAAATGAGCAAATGAGCAAATGAGCAAATGAGCAAATGAGCAAATGAGCACATGAGCAAATGAGCAAATGGGCAAATGAGCAAATGAGCAAATAAGAGCAGATGAGCAAATGAGCAAATGAGCAAATGAGCAAATGAGCAAATGAGCAAATGAGCAAATGAGCAAATGAGCAAATGAGAGCAAATGAAAGCAAATGAGCAAATGAGCAAATGAGCACATGAGCAAATGAGCAAATAAGCAAATGAGCAAATGAGCAAATGAGCAAATGAGCAAATGAGAGCAGATGAGCAAATGAGCAAATGAGCAAATGAGCAAATAAGAGCAGATGAGCAAATGAGCAAATGAGCAAATGAGCAAATGAGCAAAAAAGCAAATGAGCAAAAGAGCAAAAGAGCAAAAGAGCAAAAAACAAATGAGCAAATGAGCAAATGAGCAAATGAGCAAATGAGCAAATAAGCAAATGAGCAAATAAGAGCAAATGAGCAATTGAGCAAATGAGCAAATGAGCAAATGAGCGCAAATGAGCATATGAGCAAATGAGCAAATGAGCAAATGAGCAAATGAGCAAATGAGCAAATGAGCACATGAGCAAATGAGCAAATGGGCAAATGAGCAAATGAGCAAATAAGAGAAGATGAGCAAATAAGCAAATGAGCAAATGAGCGCAAATGAGCATATGAGCAAATGAGCAAATAAGCAAATGAGCAAATGAGCAAATGAGCAAATGAGCAAATGAGCAAATGAGAGCAAATGAAAGCAAATGAGCAAATGAGCAAATGAGCACATGAGCAAATGAGCAAATGAGCAAATGAGCAAATGAGCAAATGAGCAAATGAGCAAATGAGAGCAGATGAGCAAATGAGCAAATGAGCAAATGAGAAAATAAGAGCAGATGAGCAAATGAGCAAATGAGCAAATGAGCAAATGAGCAAATGAGCAAATGAACAAATGAGCAAATGAGCAAATGAGCAAATGAGCAAATGAGCAAATGAGCGCAAATGAGCAAATGAGCAAATGAGCAAATGAGCAAATGAGCAAATGAGCAAATGAGCAAATGAGCAAATGAGCAAATGAGCAAATGAGCAAATGAGCAAATGAGCAAATGAGAGCAAATGAGCAAATGAGAGCAAGTGAGAGCAAGTGAGAGCAAATGAGAGCAAATGAGAGCAAATGAGCAAATGAACGCATGAGCGCATGAGAGCATGAGCGCATGAGCAAATGAGCAAATGAGCAAATGAGCAATAGAGCAAAAGAGCAAAAGAGCAAATGAGCAAATAAGCAAATGAGCAAATGAGAGCAAATGAGCAAATGAGCAAATGAGCAAATGAGCAAATGAGCAAATGAGAGCAAATGAGAGCAAATGAGAGCAAATGAGAGCAAATGAGAGCAAATGAGAGCAAATGAGAGCAAATGAGCAAATGAGCAAATGAGCAACTGAGCAACTGAGCAAATGAGCAAATGAGCGCAAATGAGCGCAAATGAGCAATTGAGCAAATGAGCAAATGAGCAAATGAGCAAATGAGCAAATGAGCAACTGAGCAAATGAGCAAATGAGCGCAAATGAGCGCAAATGAGCAATTGAGCAATTGAGCAAATGAGCAAATGAGCAAATGAGCAAATAGCAAATGAGCAAATGAGCAAATGAGCAAATGAGCAAATGAGAGCAAGTGAGAGCAAATGAGAGCAAATGAGGAAATGAGCACATGAACAAATGAGCAAATGAGCAAATAAGCAAATGAGCAAATGAGCAAAAGAGCAAAAGAGCAAAAGAGCAATTGAGCAAATGAGCAAATTAGCGAATGAGCAAATGAGCAAATGGGCAAATGAGCAAATGAGCAAATGAGCAAATGAGCAAATGAGAGCAAATGAGAGCAAATGAGAGCAAATGAGCACATGAGCACATGAGCACATGAGCAAATGAGCAAATGAGCAAAAGAACAAATGAGAGCAAATGAGAGCAAATTAGAGCAAATGAGAGCAAATGAGCAAATGAGCAAATGGGCAAATGAGCAAATGGGCAAATGAGCAAAATGAGCAAATGAGCAAATGAGCAAATGAGCAAATGAGCAAATGAGCAAATGAGAGCAAATGAGAGCAAATGAGCAAATGAGCAAATGAGCACATGAGCACATGAGCACATGAGCAAATGAGCAAATGGGCAAATGAGCAAATGAGCAAATGAGCAAATGAGCAAATGAGAGCAAATGAGAGCAAATGAGCAAATGAGAGCAAATGAGAGCAAATGAGCAAATGAGCAAATGAGCAAATGAGCACATGAGCACATGAGCACATGAACAAATGAGCAAATGAGCAAATGAGCAAATGAGCAAATGAGCAAATGAGCGCAAATGAGCAAATGAGCAAATGAGCAAATGAGCAAATGAGCAAATGAGCAAATGAGCAAATGAGCAAATGAGCAAATGAGCAAATGAGCAAATGAGCAAATGAGAGCAAATGAGCAAATGAGAGTAAACGAGAGCAAGTGAGAGCAAATGAGAGCAAATGAGAGCAAATGAGCAAATGAACGCATGAGCGCATGAGAGCATGAGCGCATGAGCAAATGAGCAAATGAGCAAATGAGCAATAGAGCAAAAGAGCAAAAGAGCAAATGAGCAAATAAGCAAATGAGCAAATGAGAGCAAATGAGCAAATGAGCAAATGAGCAAATGAGCAAATGAGCAAATGAGAGCAAATGAGAGCAAATGAGAGCAAATGAGAGCAAATGAGAGCAAATGAGAGCAAATGAGAGCAAATGAGCAAATGAGCAAATGAGCAACTGAGCAACTGAGCAAATGAGCAAATGAGCGCAAATGAGCAAATGAGCAAATGAGCAAATGACCAAATGAGAGCAAATGAGAGCAAATGAGAGCAAATGAGCACATGAGCACATGAGCACATGAGCAAATGAGCAAATGAGCAAAAGAACAAATGAGAGCAAATGAGAGCAAATTAGAGCAAATAAGAGCAAATGGGCAAATGAGCAAAATGAGCAAATGAGCAAATGAGCAATTGAGCAAATGAGCAAATGAGCAAATGAGAGCAAATGAGAGCAAATGAGCAAATGAGCAAATGAGCACATGAGCACATGAGCACATGAGCAAATGAGCAAATGGGCAAATGAGCAAATGAGCAAATGAGCAAATGAGCAAATTAGCAAATGAGAGCAAATGAGCAAATGAGAGCAAATGAGAGCAAATGAGCAAATGAGAGCAAATGAGAGCAAATGAGAGCAAATGAGCAAATGAGCATATGAGCACATGAGCAAATGAGCAAATGAGCAAATGAGCAAATGAGCAAATGACCAAATGAGCAAATGAGCAAATGAGCAAAAGAGCAAAAGAGCAAAAGAGCAAAAAAGCAAATGAGCAAAAGAGCAAAAGAGCAAAAGAGCAAAAAAGCAAATGAGCAAATGAGCAAATGAGCAAATGAGCAAATGAGCAAATGAGAGCAAATGAGAGCAAATGAGAGCAAATGAGCACATGAGCACATGAGCACATGAGCAAATGAGCAAATGAGCAAAAGAACAAATGAGAGCAAATGAGAGCAAATTAGAGCAAATGAGAGCAAATGAGCAAATGAGCAAATGGGCAAATGAGCAAATGGGCAAATGAGCAAAATGAGCAAATGAGCAAATGAGCAAATGAGCAAATGAGCAAATGAGCAAATGAGAGCAAATGAGAGCAAATGAGCAAATGAGCAAATGAGCACATGAGCACATGAGCACATGAGCAAATGAGCAAATGGGCAAATGAGCAAATGAGCAAATGAGCAAATGAGCAAATGAGAGCAAATGAGAGCAAATGAGCAAATGAGAGCAAATGAGAGCAAATGAGCAAATGAGCAAATGAGCAAATGAGCACATGAGCACATGAGCACATGAACAAATGAGCAAATGAGCAAATGAGCAAATGAGCAAATGAGCAAATGAGCGCAAATGAGCAAATGAGCAAATGAGCAAATGAGCAAATGAGCAAATGAGCAAATGAGCAAATGAGCAAATGAGCAAATGAGCAAATGAGCAAATGAGCAAATGAGAGCAAATGAGCAAATGAGAGTAAACGAGAGCAAGTGAGAGCAAATGAGAGCAAATGAGAGCAAATGAGCAAATGAACGCATGAGCGCATGAGAGCATGAGCGCATGAGCAAATGAGCAAATGAGCAAATGAGCAATAGAGCAAAAGAGCAAAAGAGCAAATGAGCAAATAAGCAAATGAGCAAATGAGAGCAAATGAGCAAATGAGCAAATGAGCAAATGAGCAAATGAGCAAATGAGAGCAAATGAGAGCAAATGAGAGCAAATGAGAGCAAATGAGAGCAAATGAGAGCAAATGAGAGCAAATGAGCAAATGAGCAAATGAGCAACTGAGCAACTGAGCAAATGAGCAAATGAGCGCAAATGAGCAAATGAGCAAATGAGCAAATGACCAAATGAGAGCAAATGAGAGCAAATGAGAGCAAATGAGCACATGAGCACATGAGCACATGAGCAAATGAGCAAATGAGCAAAAGAACAAATGAGAGCAAATGAGAGCAAATTAGAGCAAATAAGAGCAAATGGGCAAATGAGCAAAATGAGCAAATGAGCAAATGAGCAATTGAGCAAATGAGCAAATGAGCAAATGAGAGCAAATGAGAGCAAATGAGCAAATGAGCAAATGAGCACATGAGCACATGAGCACATGAGCAAATGAGCAAATGGGCAAATGAGCAAATGAGCAAATGAGCAAATGAGCAAATTAGCAAATGAGAGCAAATGAGCAAATGAGAGCAAATGAGAGCAAATGAGCAAATGAGAGCAAATGAGAGCAAATGAGAGCAAATGAGCAAATGAGCATATGAGCACATGAGCAAATGAGCAAATGAGCAAATGAGCAAATGAGCAAATGACCAAATGAGCAAATGAGCAAATGAGCAAAAGAGCAAAAGAGCAAAAGAGCAAAAAAGCAAATGAGCAAAAGAGCAAAAGAGCAAAAGAGCAAAAAAGCAAATGAGCAAATGAGCAAATGAGCAAATGAGCAAATGAGCAAATGAGCAAATGAGCAAATGAGAGCAAATGAGCAAATGAGCAAATGAGCAAATGAGCAAATGAGCGCAAATGAGCATATGAGCAAATGAGCAAATGAGCAAATGAGCAAATGAGCAAATGAGCAAATGAGCACATGAGCAAATGAGCAAATGGGCAAATGAGCAAATGAGCAAATAAGAGCAGATGAGCAAATGAGCAAATGAGCAAATGAGCAAATGAGCAAATGAGCAAATGAGCAAATGAGCAAATGAGAGCAAATGAAAGCAAATGAGCAAATGAGCAAATGAGCACATGAGCAAATGAGCAAATAAGCAAATGAGCAAATGAGAAAATGAGCAAATGAGCAAATGAGAGCAGATGAGCAAATGAGCAAATGAGCAAATGAGCAAATAAGAGCAGATGAGCAAATGAGCAAATGAGCAAATGAGCAAATGAGCAAAAAAGCAAATGAGCAAAAGAGCAAAAGAGCAAAAGAGCAAAAAAGCAAATGAGCAAATGAGCAAATGAGCAAATGAGCAAATGAGCAAATAAGCAAATGAGCAAATGAGAGCAAATGAGCAAATGAGCAAATGAGCAAATGAGCAAATGAGCGCAAATGAGCATATGAGCAAATGAGCAAATGAGCAAATGAGCAAATGAGCAAATGAGCAAATGAGCACATGAGCAAATGAGCAAATGGGCAAATGAGCAAATGAGCAAATAAGAGCAGATGAGCAAATAAGCAAATGAGCAAATGAGCGCAAATGAGCATATGAGCAAATGAGCAAATGAGCAAATGAGCAAATGAGCAAATGAGCAAATGAGCAAATGAGCAAATGAGAGCAAATGAAAGCAAATGAGCAAATGAGCAAATGAGCACATGAGCAAATGAGCAAATGAGCAAATGAGCAAATGAGCAAATGAGCAAATGAGCAAATGAGAGCAGATGAGCAAATGAGCAAATGAGCAAATGAGAAAATAAGAGCAGATGAGCAAATGAGCAAATGAGCAAATGAGCAAATGAGCAAATGAGCAAATGAACAAATGAGCAAATGAGCAAATGAGCAAATGAGCAAATGAGCAAATGAGCGCAAATGAGCAAATGAGCAAATGAGCAAATGAGCAAATGAGCAAATGAGCAAATGAGCAAATGAGCAAATGAGCAAATGAGCAAATGAGCAAATGAGCAAATGAGCAAATGAGAGCAAATGAGCAAATGAGAGCAAGTGAGAGCAAGTGAGAGCAAATGAGAGCAAATGAGAGCAAATGAGCAAATGAACGCATGAGCGCATGAGAGCATGAGCGCATGAGCAAATGAGCAAATGAGCAAATGAGCAATAGAGCAAAAGAGCAAAAGAGCAAATGAGCAAATAAGCAAATGAGCAAATGAGAGCAAATGAGCAAATGAGCAAATGAGCAAATGAGCAAATGAGCAAATGAGAGCAAATGAGAGCAAATGAGAGCAAATGAGAGCAAATGAGAGCAAATGAGCACATGAGCACATGAGCACATGAGCAAATGAGCAAATGAGCAAAAGAACAAATGAGAGCAAATGAGAGCAAATTAGAGCAAATGAGAGCAAATGAGCAAATGAGCAAATGGGCAAATGAGCAAATGGGCAAATGAGCAAAATGAGCAAATGAGCAAATGAGCAAATGAGCAAATGAGCAAATGAGCAAATGAGAGCAAATGAGAGCAAATGAGCAAATGAGCAAATGAGCACATGAGCACATGAGCACATGAGCAAATGAGCAAATGGGCAAATGAGCAAATGAGCAAATGAGCAAATGAGCAAATGAGCAAATGAGAGCAAATGAGCAAATGAGAGCAAATGAGAGCAAATGAGCAAATGAGCAAATGAGCAAATGAGCACATGAGCACATGAGCACATATAAAAATGAGCAAATGAGCAAATGAGCAAATGAGCAAATGAGCAAATGAGCGCAAATGAGCAAATGAGCAAACGAGCAAATGAGCAAATGAGCAAATGAGCAAATGAGCAAATGAGCAAATGAGCAAATGAGCAAATGAGCAAATGAGCAAATGAGAGCAAATGAGCAAATGAGAGTAAACGAAAGCAAGTGAGAGCAAATGAGAGCAAATGAGAGCAAATGAGCAAATGAACGCATGAGCGCATGAGAGCATGAGCGCATGAGCAAATGAGCAAATGAGCAAATGAGCAATAGAGCAAAAGAGCAAAAGAGCAAATGAGCAAATAAGCAAATGAGCAAATGAGAGCAAATGAGCAAATGAGCAAATGAGCAAATGAGCAAATGAGCAAATGAGAGCAAATGAGAGCAAATGAGAGCAAATGAGAGCAAATGAGAGCAAATGAGAGCAAATGAGCAAATGAGCAAATGAGCAACTGAGCAACTGAGCAAATGAGCAAATGAGCGCAAATGAGCGCAAATGAGCAATTGAGCAAATGAGCAAATGAGCAAATGAGCAAATGAGCAAATGAGCAACTTAGCAAATGAGCAAATGAGCGCAAATGAGCGCAAATGAGCAATTGAGCAATTGAGCAAATGAGCAAATGAGCAAATAGCAAATGAGCAAATGAGCAAATGAGCAAATGAGCAAATGAGAGCAAGTGAGAGCAAATGAGAGCAAATGAGGAAATGAGCACATGAACAAATGAGCAAATGAGCAAATAAGCAAATGAGCAAATGAGCAAAAGAGCAAAAGAGCAAAAGAGCAATTGAGCAAATGAGCAAATTAGCAAATGAGCAAATGAGCAAATGGGCAAATGAGCAAATGAGCAAATGAGCAAATGAGCAAATGAGAGCAAATGAGAGAAAATGAGCACATGAGCACATGAGCACATGAGCAAATGACCAAATGAGCAAAAGAACAAATGAGAGCAAATGAGAGCAAATTAGAGCAAATAAGAGCAAATGAGCAAATGAGCAAATGGGCAAATGAGCAAATGGGCAAATGAGCAAAATGAGCAAATGAGCAAATGAGCAATTGAGCAAATGAGCAAATGAGCAAATGAGAGCAAATGAGAGCAAATGAGCAAATGAGCAAATGAGCACATGAGCACATGAGCACATGAGCAAATGAGCAAATGGGCAAATGAGCAAATGAGCAAATGAGCAAATGAGCAAATGAGCAAATGAGCAAATGAGAGCAAATGAGAGCAAATGAGAGCAAATGAGCAAATGAGCAAATGAGCAAATGAGCAAATGAGCAAATGAGAGCAAATGAGAGCAAATGAGCAAATGAGAGCAAATGAGAGCAAATGAGCAAATGAGCAAATGAGCAAATGAGCACATGAGCACATGAGCACATGAACAAATGAGCAAATGAGCAAATGAGCAAATGAGCAAATGAGCAAATGAGCGCAAATGAGCAAATGAGCAAATGAGCAAATGAGCAAATGAGCAAATGAGCAAATGAGCAAATGAGCAAATGAGCAAATGAGCAAATGAGCAAATGAGAGCAAATGAGCAAATGAGAGTAAACGAGAGCAAGTGAGAGCAAATGAGAGCAAATGAGAGCAAATGAGCAAATGAACGCATGAGCGCATGAGAGCATGAGCGCATGAGCAAATGAGCAAATGAGCAAATGAGCAATAGAGCAAAAGAGCAAAAGAGCAAATGAGCAAATAAGCAAATGAGCAAATGAGAGCAAATGAGCAAATGAGCAAATGAGCAAATGAGCAAATGAGCAAATGAGAGCAAATGAGAGCAAATGAGAGCAAATGAGAGCAAATGAGAGCAAATGAGAGCAAATGAGAGCAAATGAGCAAATGAGCAAATGAGCAACTGAGCAACTGAGCAAATGAGCAAATGAGCGCAAATGAGCAAATGAGCAAATGAGCAAATGACCAAATGAGAGCAAATGAGAGCAAATGAGAGCAAATGAGCACATGAGCACATGAGCACATGAGCAAATGAGCAAATGAGCAAAAGAACAAATGAGAGCAAATGAGAGCAAATTAGAGCAAATAAGAGCAAATGAGCAAATGAGCAAATGGGCAAATGAGCAAATGGGCAAATGAGCAAAATGAGCAAATGAGCAAATGAGCAATTGAGCAAATGAGCAAATGAGCAAATGAGAGCAAATGAGAGCAAATGAGCAAATGAGCAAATGAGCACATGAGCACATGAGCACATGAGCAAATGAGCAAATGGGCAAATGAGCAAATGAGCAAATGAGCAAATGAGCAAATGAGCAAATGAGAGCAAATGAGCAAATGAGAGCAAATGAGAGCAAATGAGCAAATGAGCAAATGAGCAAATGAGCACATGAGCACATGAGCACATGAACAAATGAGCAAATGAGCAAATGAGCAAAAGAACAAATGAGAGCAAATGAGAGCAAATGAGCAAATGAGAGCAAATGAGAGCAAATGAGAGCAAATGAGCAAATGAGCATATGAGCACATGAGCAAATGAGCAAATGAGCAAATGAGCAAATGAGCAAATGACCAAATGAGCAAATGAGCAAATGAGCAAAAGAGCAAAAGAGCAAAAGAGCAAAAAAGCAAATGAGCAAAAGAGCAAAAGAGCAAAAGAGCAAAAAAGCAAATGAGCAAATGAGCAAATGAGCAAATGAGCAAATGAGCAAATGAGCAAATGAGCAAATGAGAGCAAATGAGCAAATGAGCAAATGAGCAAATGAGCAAATGAGCGCAAATGAGCATATGAGCAAATGAGCAAATGAGCAAATGAGCAAATGAGCAAATGAGCAAATGAGCACATGAGCAAATGAGCAAATGGGCAAATGAGCAAATGAGCAAATAAGAGCAGATGAGCAAATGAGCAAATGAGCAAATGAGCAAATGAGCAAATGAGCAAATGAGCAAATGAGCAAATGAGAGCAAATGAAAGCAAATGAGCAAATGAGCAAATGAGCACATGAGCAAATGAGCAAATAAGCAAATGAGCAAATGAGCAAATGAGCAAATGAGCAAATGAGAGCAGATGAGCAAATGAGCAAATGAGCAAATGAGCAAATAAGAGCAGATGAGCAAATGAGCAAATGAGCAAATGAGCAAATGAGCAAAAAAGCAAATGAGCAAAAGAGCAAAAGAGCAAAAGAGCAAAAAAGCAAATGAGCAAATGAGCAAATGAGCAAATGAGCAAATGAGCAAATAAGCAAATGAGCAAATGAGAGCAAATGAGCAAATGAGCAAATGAGCAAATGAGCAAATGAGCGCAAATGAGCATATGAGCAAATGAGCAAATGAGCAAATGAGCAAATGAGCAAATGAGCAAATGAGCACATGAGCAAATGAGCAAATGGGCAAATGAGCAAATGAGCAAATAAGAGCAGATGAGCAAATAAGCAAATGAGCAAATGAGCGCAAATGAGCATATGAGCAAATGAGCAAATGAGCAAATGAGCAAATGAGCAAATGAGCAAATGAGAGCAGATGAGCAAATGAGCAAATGAGCAAATGAGAAAATAAGAGCAGATGAGCAAATGAGCAAATGAGCAAATGAGCAAATGAGCAAATGAGCAAATGAACAAATGAGCAAATGAGCAAATGAGCAAATGAGCAAATGAGCAAATGAGCGCAAATGAGCAAATGAGCAAATGAGCAAATGAGCAAATGAGCAAATGAGCAAATAAGAGCAGATGAGCAAATAAGCAAATGAGCAAATGAGCGCAAATGAGCATATGAGCAAATGAGCAAATGAGCAAATGAGCAAATGAGCAAATGAGCAAATGAGAGCAGATGAGCAAATGAGCAAATGAGCAAATGAGCAAATGAGCAAATGAGCAAATGAGCAAATGAGCAAATGAGCAAATGAGAGCAAATGAGCAAATGAGAGCAAGTGAGAGCAAGTGAGAGCAAATGAGAGCAAATGAGAGCAAATGAGCAAATGAACGCATGAGCGCATGAGAGCATGAGCGCATGAGCAAATGAGCAAATGAGCAAATGAGCAATAGAGCAAAAGAGCAAAAGAGCAAATGAGCAAATAAGCAAATGAGCAAATGAGAGCAAATGAGCAAATGAGCAAATGAGCAAATGAGCAAATGAGCAAATGAGCAAATGAGAGCAAATGAGAGCAAATGAGAGCAAATGAGAGCAAATGAGAGCAAATGAGAGCAAATGAGCAAATGAGCACATGAGCACATGAGCACATGAACAAATGAGCAAATGAGCAAATGAGCAAAAGAACAAATGAGAGCAAATGAGAGCAAATGAGCAAATGAGAGCAAATGAGAGCAAATGAGAGCAAATGAGCAAATGAGCATATGAGCACATGAGCAAATGAGCAAATGAGCAAATGAGCAAATGAGCAAATGACCAAATGAGCAAATGAGCAAATGAGCAAAAGAGCAAAAGAGCAAAAGAGCAAAAAAGCAAATGAGCAAAAGAGCAAAAGAGCAAAAGAGCAAAAAAGCAAATGAGCAAATGAGCAAATGAGCAAATGAGCAAATGAGCAAATGAGCAAATGAGCAAATGAGAGCAAATGAGCAAATGAGCAAATGAGCAAATGAGCAAATGAGCGCAAATGAGCATATGAGCAAATGAGCAAATGAGCAAATGAGCAAATGAGCAAATGAGCAAATGAGCACATGAGCAAATGAGCAAATGGGCAAATGAGCAAATGAGCAAATAAGAGCAGATGAGCAAATGAGCAAATGAGCAAATGAGCAAATGAGCAAATGAGCAAATAAGAGCAGATGAGCAAATGAGCAAATGAGCAAATGAGCAAATGAGCAAATGAGCAAAAAAGCAAATGAGCAAAAGAGCAAAAGAGCAAAAGAGCAAAAAAGCAAATGAGCAAATGAGCAAATGAGCAAATGAGCAAATGAGCAAATAAGCAAATGAGCAAATGAGAGCAAATGAGCAAATGAGCAAATGAGCAAATGAGCAAATGAGCGCAAATGAGCATATGAGCAAATGAGCAAATGAGCAAATGAGCAAATGAGCAAATGAGCAAATGAGCACATGAGCAAATGAGCAAATGGGCAAATGAGCAAATGAGCAAATAAGAGCAGATGAGCAAATGAGCAAATGAGAGCAAGTGAGAGCAAGTGAGAGCAAATGAGAGCAAATGAGAGCAAATGAGCAAATGAACGCATGAGCGCATGAGAGCATGAGCGCATGAGCAAATGAGCAAATGAGCAAATGAGCAATAGAGCAAAAGAGCAAAAGAGCAAATGAGCAAATAAGCAAATGAGCAAATGAGAGCAAATGAGCAAATGAGCAAATGAGCAAATGAGCAAATGAGCAAATGAGCAAATGAGAGCAAATGAGAGCAAATGAGAGCAAATGAGAGCAAATGAGAGCAAATGAGAGCAAATGAGCAAATGAGCACATGAGCACATGAGCACATGAACAAATGAGCAAATGAGCAAATGAGCAAAAGAACAAATGAGAGCAAATGAGAGCAAATGAGCAAATGAGAGCAAATGAGAGCAAATGAGAGCAAATGAGCAAATGAGCATATGAGCACATGAGCAAATGAGCAAATGAGCAAATGAGCAAATGAGCAAATGAGCAAATGAGCAAATGAGCAAATGAGCAAAAGAGCAAAAGAGCAAAAGAGCAAAAAAGCAAATGAGCAAAAGAGCAAAAGAGCAAAAGAGCAAAAAAGCAAATGAGCAAATGAGCAAATGAGCAAATGAGCAAATGAGCAAATGAGCAAATGAGCAAATGAGAGCAAATGAGCAAATGAGCAAATGAGCAAATGAGCAAATGAGCGCAAATGAGCATATGAGCAAATGAGCAAATGAGCAAATGAGCAAATGAGCAAATGAGCAAATGAGCACATGAGCAAATGAGCAAATGGGCAAATGAGCAAATGAGCAAATAAGAGCAGATGAGCAAATGAGCAAATGAGCAAATGAGCAAATGAGCAAATGAGCAAATGAGCAAATGAGCAAATGAGAGCAAATGAGCAAATGAGCAAATGAGCACATGAGCAAATGAGCAAATAAGCAAATGAGCAAATGAGCAAATGAGCAAATGAGCAAATGAGAGCAGATGAGCAAATGAGCAAATGAGCAAATGAGCAAATAAGAGCAGATGAGCAAATGAGCAAATGAGCAAATGAGCAAATGAGCAAAAAAGCAAATGAGCAAAAGAGCAAAAGAGCAAAAGAGCAAAAAAGCAAATGAGCAAATGAGCAAATGAGCAAATGAGCAAATGAGCAAATAAGCAAATGAGCAAATGAGAGCAAATGAGCAAATGAGCAAATGAGCAAATGAGCAAATGAGCGCAAATGAGCATATGAGCAAATGAGCAAATGAGCAAATGAGCAAATGAGCAAATGAGCAAATGAGCACATGAGCAAATGAGCAAATGGGCAAATGAGCAAATGAGCAAATAAGAGCAGATGAGCAAATAAGCAAAGGAGCAAATGAGCGCAAATGAGCGCAAATGAGCATATGAGCAAATGAGCAAATGAGCAAATGAGCAAATGAGCAAATGAGCAAATGAGCAAATGAGAGCAAATGAAAGCAAATGAGCAAATGAGCAAATGAGCACATGAGCAAATGAGCAAATGAGCAAATGAGCAAATGAGCAAATGAGCAAATGAGCAAATGAGAGCAGATGAGCAAATGAGCAAATGAGCAAATGAGAAAATAAGAGCAGATGAGCAAATGAGCAAATGAGCAAATGAGCAAATGAGCAAATGAGCAAATGAACAAATGAGCAAATGAGCAAATGAGCAAATGAGCAAATGAGCAAATGAGCGCAAATGAGCAAATGAGCAAATGAGCAAATGAGCAAATGAGCAAATGAGCAAATGAGCAAATGAGCAAATGAGCAAATGAGCAAATGAGCAAATGAGCAAATGAGCAAATGAGAGCAAATGAGCAAATGAGAGCAAGTGAGAGCAAGTGAGAGCAAATGAGAGCAAATGAGAGCAAATGAGCAAATGAACGCATGAGCGCATGAGAGCATGAGCGCATGAGCAAATGAGCAAATGAGCAAATGAGCAATAGAGCAAAAGAGCAAAAGAGCAAATGAGCAAATAAGCAAATGAGCAAATGAGAGCAAATGAGCAAATGAGCAAATGAGCAAATGAGCAAATGAGCAAATGAGAGCAAATGAGAGCAAATGAGAGCAAATGAGAGCAAATGAGAGCAAATGAGAGCAAATGAGAGCAAATGAGCAAATGAGCAAATGAGCAACTGAGCAACTGAGCAAATGAGCAAATGAGCGCAAATGAGCGCAAATGAGCAATTGAGCAAATGAGCAAATGAGCAAATGAGCAAATGAGCAAATGAGCAACTGAGCAAATGAGCAAATGAGCGCAAATGAGCGCAAATGAGCAATTGAGCATTTGAGCAAATGAGCAAATGAGCAAATGAGCACATGAGCAAATGAGCAAATGGGCAAATGAGCAAATGAGCAAATGAGCAAATGAGCAAATGAGCAAATGAGAGCAAATGAGCAAATGAGAGCAAATGAGAGCAAATGAGCAAATGAGCAAATGAGCAAATGAGCACATGAGCACATGAGCACATATAAAAATGAGCAAATGAGCAAATGAGCAAATGAGCAAATGAGCAAATGAGGGCAAATGAGCAAATGAGCAAATGAGCAAATGAGCAAATGAGCAAATGAGCAAATGAGCAAATGAGCAAATGAGCAAATGAGCAAATGAGCAAATGAGCAAATGAGAGCAAATGAGCAAATGAGAGTAAACGAGAGCAAGTGAGAGCAAATGAGAGCAAATGAGAGCAAATGAGCAAATGAACGCATGAGCGCATGAGAGCATGAGCGCATGAGCAAATGAGCAAATGAGCAAATGAGCAATAGAGCAAAAGAGCAAAAGAGCAAATGAGCAAATAAGCAAATGAGCAAATGAGAGCAAATGAGCAAATGAGCAAATGAGCAAATGAGCAAATGAGCAAATGAGAGCAAATGAGAGCAAATGAGAGCAAATGAGAGCAAATGAGAGCAAATGAGAGCAAATGAGAGCAAATGAGCAAATGAGCAAATGAGCAACTGAGCAACTGAGCAAATGAGCAAATGAGCGCAAATGAGCGCAAATGAGCAATTGAGCAAATGAGCAAATGAGCAAATGAGCAAATGAGCAAATGAGCAACTTAGCAAATGAGCAAATGAGCGCAAATGAGCGCAAATGAGCAATTGAGCAATTGAGCAAATGAGCAAATGAGCAAATGAGCAAATAGCAAATGAGCAAATGAGCAAATGAGCAAATAAGCAAATGAGAGCAAGTGAGAGCAAATGAGAGCAAATGAGGAAATGAGCACATGAACAAATGAGCAAATGAGCAAATAAGCAAATGAGCAAATGAGCAAAAGAGCAAAAGAGCAAAAGAGCAATTGAGCAAATGAGCAAATTAGCAAATGAGCAAATGAGCAAATGGGCAAATGAGCAAATGAGCAAATGAGCAAATGAGCAAATGAGAGCAAATGAGAGCAAATGAGAGCAAATGAGCACATGAGCACATGAGCACATGAGCAAATGAGCAAATGAGCAAAAGAACAAATGAGAGCAAATGAGAGCAAATTAGAGCAAATAAGAGCAAATGAGCAAATGAGCAAATGGGCAAATGAGCAAATGGGCAAATGAGCAAAATGAGCAAATGAGCAAATGAGCAATTGAGCAAATGAGCAAATGAGCAAATGAGAGCAAATGAGAGCAAATGAGCAAATGAGCAAATGAGCACATGAGCACATGAGCACATGAGCAAATGAGCAAATGGGCAAATGAGCAAATGAGCAAATGAGCAAATGAGCAAATGAGCAAATAAGAGCAAATGAGCAAATGAGAGCAAATGAGAGCAAATGAGCAAATGAGCAAATGAGCAAATGAGCAAATGAGCACATGAGCACATGAGCACATGAGCAAATGAGCAAATGGGCAAATGAGCAAATGAGCAAATGAGAGCAGATGAGCAAATGAGCAAATGAGCAAATGAGAAAATAAGAGCAGATGAGCAAATGAGCAAATGAGCAAATGAGCAAATGAGCAAATGAGCAAATGAACAAATGAGCAAATGAGCAAATGAGCAAATGAGCAAATGAGCAAATGAGCGCAAATGAGCAAATGAGCAAATGAGCAAATGAGCAAATGAGCAAATGAGCAAATGAGCAAATGAGCAAATGAGCAAATGAGCAAATGAGCAAATGAGCAAATGAGCAAATGAGAGCAAATGAGCAAATGAGAGTAAATGAGAGCAAGTGAGAGCAAATGAGAGCAAATGAGAGCAAATGAGCAAATGAACGCATGAGCGCATGAGAGCATGAGCGCATGACCAAATGAGCAAATGAGCAAATGAGCAATAGAGCAAAAGAGCAAAAGAGCAAATGAGCAAATAAGCAAATGAGCAAATGAGAGCAAATGAGCAAATGAGCAAATGAGCAAATGAGCAAATGAGAGCAAATGAGAGCAAATGAGAGCAAATGAGAGCAAATGAGCGCAAATGAGCAATTGAGCAATTGAGCAAATGAGCAAATGAGCAAATGAGCAAATAGCAAATGAGCAAATGAGCAAATGAGCAAATGAGCAAATGAGAGCAAGTGAGAGCAAATGAGAGCAAATGAGGAAATGAGCACATGAACAAATGAGCAAATGAGCAAATAAGCAAATGAGCAAATGAGCAAAAGAGCAAAAGAGCAAAAGAGCAATTGAGCAAATGAGCAAATGAGCAAATGAGCAAATGAGCAAATAAGCAAATGAGCAAATGAGCAACTGAGCAACTGAGCAACTGAGCAAATGAGCAAATGAGCGCAAATGAGCGCAAATGAGCAAATGAGCAAATGAGCAAATGAGCAAATGAGCAAATGAGCAACTTAGCAAATGAGCAAATGAGCGCAAATGAGCGCAAATGAGCAATTGAGCAATTGAGCAAATGAGCAAATGAGCAAATGAGCAAATGAGCAAATGAGCAAATGAGCAAATGAGCAAATTAGAGCAAGTGAGAGCAAATGAGAGCAAATGAGAAAATAGCACATGAGCAAATGAGCGATTGAGCAAATAAGCAAATGAGCAAATGAGCAAAAGAGCAAAAGAGCAAAAGAGCAATTGAGCAAATGAGCAAATTAGCAAATGAGCAAATGAGCAAATGGGCAAATGAGCAAATGAGCAAATGAGCAAATGAGAGCAAATGAGAGCAAATGAGAGCAAATGAGCAAATGAGCACATGAGCACATGAGCACATGAGCAAATGAGCAAATGAGCAAAAGAACAAATGAGAGCAAATGAGAGCAAATTAGAGCAAATGAGAGCAAATGAGCAAATGAGCAAATGAGCAAATGAGCAAATGAGCAAATGAGCACATGAGCAAATGAGCAAATGAGCAATTGAGCAAATGAGCAAATGAGCAAATGAGCAAATGAGCAAATGAGAGCAAATGAGAGCAAATGAGAGCAAATGAGAGCAAATGAGAGCAAATGAGCAAATGAGCATATGAGCACATGATCAAATGAGCAAATGAGCAAATGAGCAAATGAGCAAATGAGCAAATGAGCAAATGAGCAAAAGAGCAAAAAAGCAAAAGAGCAAAAGAGCAAAAAAGCAAATGAGCAAAAGAGCAAAAGAGCAAAAGAGCAAAAAAGCAAATGAGCAAATGAGCAAATGAGCAAATGAGCAAATGAGCAAATGAGCAAATGAGCAAATGAGCAAATGAGAGCAAATGAGCAAATGAGCAAATGAGCAAATGAGCAAATGAGCGCAAATGAGCATATGAGCAAATGAGCAAATGAGCAAATGAGCACATGAGCAAATGAGCAAATGGGCAAATGAGCAAATGAGCAAATAAGAGCAGATGAGCAAATAAGAGCAGATGAGCAAATGAGCAAATGAGCAAATGGGCGCAAATGAGCATATGAGCAAATGAGCAAATGAGCAAATGAGCAAATGAGCAAATGAGCAAATGAGCAAATGAGCAAATGAGAGCAAATGAAAGCAAATGAAAGCAAATGAGCAAATGAGCAAATGAGCAAATGAGCAAATGAGCAATTGAGCAAATGAGCAAATGAGCAAATGAGCAAATGAGAGCAGATGAGCAAATGAGCAAATGAGCAAATGAGCAAATGAGCAAATGAGCAAATGAACAAATGAGCAAATGAGCAAATGAGCAAATGAGCAAATGAGCAAATGAGCGCAAATGAGCGCAAATGAGCAAATGAGCAAATGAGCAAATGAGCAAATGAGCAAATGAGCAAATGAGCAAATGAGCAAATGAGCAAATGAGCGCAAATGAGCGCAAATGAGCAAATGAGCAAATGAGCAAATGAGCAAATGAGCAAATGAGCAAATGAGCAAATGAGCAAATGAGCAAATGAGCAAATGAGCAAATGAGCAAATGAGCAAATGAGCAAATGAGCAAATGAGCAAATGAGCAAATGAGAGCAAATGAGCAAATGAGAGCAAATGAGAGCAAGTGAGAGCAAATGAGTGCAAATGAGAGCAAATGAGCAAATGAACGCATGAGCGCATGAGCGCATGAGCGCATGAGCGCATGAGCGCATGAGCAAATGAGCAAATGAGCAAATGAGCAAATGAGCAAATGAGCAAATGAGCAAATGAGCAAATGGCCAAATGAGCAAATGGGCAAATGAGCAAATGAGAGCAAATGAGCAAATGAGCAAATGAGCAAATGAGCAAATGAGCAAATGAGAGCAAATGAGAGCAAATGAGAGCAAATGAGAGCAAATGAGAGCAAATGAGAGCAAATGAGAGCAAATGAGAGCAAATGAGAGCAAATGAGAGCAAATGAGCAAATGAGCAAATGAGCAAATGAGCAACTGAGCAACTGAGCAAATGAGCAAATGAGCGCAAATGAGCGCAAATGAGCAATTGAGCAAATGAGCAAATGAGCAAATGAGCAAATGAGCAAATGAGCAAATGAGCAAATGAGCAAATGAGCACATGAGCACATGAGCACATATAAAAATGAGCAAATGAGCAAATGAGCAAATGAGCAAATGAGCAAATGAGCGCAAATGAGCAAATGAGCAAACGAGCAAATGAGCAAATGAGCAAATGAGCAAATGAGCAAATGAGCAAATGAGCAAATGAGCAAATGAGCAAATGAGCAAATGAGAGCAAATGAGCAAATGAGAGTAAACGAGAGCAAGTGAGAGCAAATGAGAGCAAATGAGAGCAAATGAGCAAATGAACGCATGAGCGCATGAGAGCATGAGCGCATGAGCAAATGAGCAAATGAGCAAATGAGCAATAGAGCAAAAGAGCAAAAGAGCAAATGAGCAAATAAGCAAATGAGCAAATGAGAGCAAATGAGCAAATGAGCAAATGAGCAAATGAGCAAATGAGCAAATGAGAGCAAATGAGAGCAAATGAGAGCAAATGAGAGCAAATGAGAGCAAATGAGAGCAAATGAGCAAATGAGCAAATGAGCAACTGAGCAACTGAGCAAATGAGCAAATGAGCGCAAATGAGCGCAAATGAGCAATTGAGCAAATGAGCAAATGAGCAAATGAGCAAATGAGCAAATGAGCAACTTAGCAAATGAGCAAATGAGCGCAAATGAGCGCAAATGAGCAATTGAGCAATTGAGCAAATGAGCAAATGAGCAAATAGCAAATGAGCAAATGAGCAAATGAGCAAATGAGCAAATGAGAGCAAGTGAGAGCAAATGAGAGCAAATGAGGAAATGAGCACATGAACAAATGAGCAAATGAGCAAATAAGCAAATGAGCAAATGAGCAAAAGAGCAAAAGAGCAAAAGAGCAATTGAGCAAATGAGCAAATTAGCAAATGAGCAAATGAGCAAATGGGCAAATGAGCAAATGAGCAAATGAGCAAATGAGCAAATGAGAGCAAATGAGAGAAAATGAGCACATGAGCACATGAGCACATGAGCAAATGACCAAATGAGCAAAAGAACAAATGAGAGCAAATGAGAGCAAATTAGAGCAAATAAGAGCAAATGAGCAAATGAGCAAATGGGCAAATGAGCAAATGGGCAAATGAGCAAAATGAGCAAATGAGCAAATGAGCAATTGAGCAAATGAGCAAATGAGCAAATGAGAGCAAATGAGAGCAAATGAGCAAATGAGCAAATGAGCACATGAGCACATGAGCACATGAGCAAATGAGCAAATGGGCAAATGAGCAAATGAGCAAATGAGCAAATGAGCAAATGAGCAAATGAGCAAATGAGAGCAAATGAGAGCAAATGAGAGCAAATGAGCAAATGAGCAAATGAGCAAATGAGCAAATGAGCAAATGAGAGCAAATGAGAGCAAATGAGCAAATGAGAGCAAATGAGAGCAAATGAGCAAATGAGCAAATGAGCAAATGAGCACATGAGCACATGAGCACATGAACAAATGAGCAAATGAGCAAATGAGCAAATGAGCAAATGAGCAAATGAGCGCAAATGAGCAAATGAGCAAATGAGCAAATGAGCAAATGAGCAAATGAGCAAATGAGCAAATGAGCAAATGAGCAAATGAGCAAATGAGCAAATGAGAGCAAATGAGCAAATGAGAGTAAACGAGAGCAAGTGAGAGCAAATGAGAGCAAATGAGAGCAAATGAGCAAATGAACGCATGAGCGCATGAGAGCATGAGCGCATGAGCAAATGAGCAAATGAGCAAATGAGCAATAGAGCAAAAGAGCAAAAGAGCAAATGAGCAAATAAGCAAATGAGCAAATGAGAGCAAATGAGCAAATGAGCAAATGAGCAAATGAGCAAATGAGCAAATGAGAGCAAATGAGAGCAAATGAGAGCAAATGAGAGCAAATGAGAGCAAATGAGAGCAAATGAGAGCAAATGAGCAAATGAGCAAATGAGCAACTGAGCAACTGAGCAAATGAGCAAATGAGCGCAAATGAGCAAATGAGCAAATGAGCAAATGACCAAATGAGAGCAAATGAGAGCAAATGAGAGCAAATGAGCACATGAGCACATGAGCACATGAGCAAATGAGCAAATGAGCAAAAGAACAAATGAGAGCAAATGAGAGCAAATTAGAGCAAATAAGAGCAAATGAGCAAATGAGCAAATGGGCAAATGAGCAAATGGGCAAATGAGCAAAATGAGCAAATGAGCAAATGAGCAATTGAGCAAATGAGCAAATGAGCAAATGAGAGCAAATGAGAGCAAATGAGCAAATGAGCAAATGAGCACATGAGCACATGAGCACATGAGCAAATGAGCAAATGGGCAAATGAGCAAATGAGCAAATGAGCAAATGAGCAAATGAGCAAATGAGAGCAAATGAGCAAATGAGAGCAAATGAGAGCAAATGAGCAAATGAGCAAATGAGCAAATGAGCAAATGAGCAAATGAGCAAATGAGCAAATGAGAGCAAATGAGAGCAAATGAGAGCAAATGAGAGCAAATGAGAGCAAATGAGAGCAAATGAGAGCAAATGAGCAAATGAGCAAATGAGCAACTGAGCAACTGAGCAAATGAGCAAATGAGCGCAAATGAGCAAATGAGCAAATGAGCAAATGACCAAATGAGAGCAAATGAGAGCAAATGAGAGCAAATGAGCACATGAGCACATGAGCACATGAGCAAATGAGCAAATGAGCAAAAGAACAAATGAGAGCAAATGAGAGCAAATTAGAGCAAATAAGAGCAAATGAGCAAATGAGCAAATGGGCAAATGAGCAAATGGGCAAATGAGCAAAATGAGCAAATGAGCAAATGAGCAATTGAGCAAATGAGCAAATGAGCAAATGAGAGCAAATGAGAGCAAATGAGCAAATGAGCAAATGAGCACATGAGCACATGAGCACATGAGCAAATGAGCAAATGGGCAAATGAGCAAATGAGCAAATGAGCAAATGAGCAAATGAGCAAATGAGAGCAAATGAGCAAATGAGAGCAAATGAGAGCAAATGAGCAAATGAGCAAATGAGCAAATGAGCACATGAGCACATGAGCACATGAACAAATGAGCAAATGAGCAAATGAGCAAAAGAACAAATGAGAGCAAATGAGAGCAAATGAGCAAATGAGAGCAAATGAGAGCAAATGAGAGCAAATGAGCAAATGAGCATATGAGCACATGAGCAAATGAGCAAATGAGCAAATGAGCAAATGAGCAAATGACCAAATGAGCAAATGAGCAAATGAGCAAAAGAGCAAAAGAGCAAAAGAGCAAAAAAGCAAATGAGCAAAAGAGCAAAAGAGCAAAAGAGCAAAAAAGCAAATGAGCAAATGAGCAAATGAGCAAATGAGCAAATGAGCAAATGAGCAAATGAGCAAATGAGAGCAAATGAGCAAATGAGCAAATGAGCAAATGAGCAAATGAGCGCAAATGAGCATATGAGCAAATGAGCAAATGAGCAAATGAGCAAATGAGCAAATGAGCAAATGAGCACATGAGCAAATGAGCAAATGGGCAAATGAGCAAATGAGCAAATAAGAGCAGATGAGCAAATGAGCAAATGAGCAAATGAGCAAATGAGCAAATGAGCAAATGAGCAAATGAGCAAATGAGAGCAAATGAAAGCAAATGAGCAAATGAGCAAATGAGCACATGAGCAAATGAGCAAATAAGCAAATGAGCAAATGAGCAAATGAGCAAATGAGCAAATGAGAGCAGATGAGCAAATGAGCAAATGAGCAAATGAGCAAATAAGAGCAGATGAGCAAATGAGCAAATGAGCAAATGAGCAAATGAGCAAAAAAGCAAATGAGCAAAAGAGCAAAAGAGCAAAAGAGCAAAAAAGCAAATGAGCAAATGAGCAAATGAGCAAATGAGCAAATGAGCAAATAAGCAAATGAGCAAATGAGAGCAAATGAGCAAATGAGCAAATGAGCAAATGAGCAAATGAGCGCAAATGAGCATATGAGCAAATGAGCAAATGAGCAAATGAGCAAATGAGCAAATGAGCAAATGAGCACATGAGCAAATGAGCAAATGGGCAAATGAGCAAATGAGCAAATAAGAGCAGATGAGCAAATAAGCAAATGAGCAAATGAGCGCAAATGAGCATATGAGCAAATGAGCAAATGAGCAAATGAGCAAATGAGCAAATGAGCAAATGAGAGCAGATGAGCAAATGAGCAAATGAGCAAATGAGAAAATAAGAGCAGATGAGCAAATGAGCAAATGAGCAAATGAGCAAATGAGCAAATGAGCAAATGAACAAATGAGCAAATGAGCAAATGAGCAAATGAGCAAATGAGCAAATGAGCGCAAATGAGCAAATGAGCAAATGAGCAAATGAGCAAATGAGCAAATGAGCAAATAAGAGCAGATGAGCAAATAAGCAAATGAGCAAATGAGCGCAAATGAGCATATGAGCAAATGAGCAAATGAGCAAATGAGCAAATGAGCAAATGAGCAAATGAGAGCAGATGAGCAAATGAGCAAATGAGCAAATGAGCAAATGAGCAAATGAGCAAATGAGCAAATGAGCAAATGAGCAAATGAGAGCAAATGAGCAAATGAGAGCAAGTGAGAGCAAGTGAGAGCAAATGAGAGCAAATGAGAGCAAATGAGCAAATGAACGCATGAGCGCATGAGAGCATGAGCGCATGAGCAAATGAGCAAATGAGCAAATGAGCAATAGAGCAAAAGAGCAAAAGAGCAAATGAGCAAATAAGCAAATGAGCAAATGAGAGCAAATGAGCAAATGAGCAAATGAGCAAATGAGCAAATGAGCAAATGAGCAAATGAGAGCAAATGAGAGCAAATGAGAGCAAATGAGAGCAAATGAGAGCAAATGAGAGCAAATGAGCAAATGAGCACATGAGCACATGAGCACATGAACAAATGAGCAAATGAGCAAATGAGCAAAAGAACAAATGAGAGCAAATGAGAGCAAATGAGCAAATGAGAGCAAATGAGAGCAAATGAGAGCAAATGAGCAAATGAGCATATGAGCACATGAGCAAATGAGCAAATGAGCAAATGAGCAAATGAGCAAATGACCAAATGAGCAAATGAGCAAATGAGCAAAAGAGCAAAAGAGCAAAAGAGCAAAAAAGCAAATGAGCAAAAGAGCAAAAGAGCAAAAGAGCAAAAAAGCAAATGAGCAAATGAGCAAATGAGCAAATGAGCAAATGAGCAAATGAGCAAATGAGCAAATGAGAGCAAATGAGCAAATGAGCAAATGAGCAAATGAGCAAATGAGCGCAAATGAGCATATGAGCAAATGAGCAAATGAGCAAATGAGCAAATGAGCAAATGAGCAAATGAGCACATGAGCAAATGAGCAAATGGGCAAATGAGCAAATGAGCAAATAAGAGCAGATGAGCAAATGAGCAAATGAGCAAATGAGCAAATGAGCAAATGAGCAAATGAGCAAATGAGCAAATGAGAGCAAATGAAAGCAAATGAGCAAATGAGCAAATGAGCACATGAGCAAATGAGCAAATAAGCAAATGAGCAAATGAGCAAATGAGCAAATGAGCAAATGAGAGCAGATGAGCAAATGAGCAAATGAGCAAATGAGCAAATAAGAGCAGATGAGCAAATGAGCAAATGAGCAAATGAGCAAATGAGCAAAAAAGCAAATGAGCAAAAGAGCAAAAGAGCAAAAGAGCAAAAAAGCAAATGAGCAAATGAGCAAATGAGCAAATGAGCAAATGAGCAAATAAGCAAATGAGCAAATGAGAGCAAATGAGCAAATGAGCAAATGAGCAAATGAGCAAATGAGCGCAAATGAGCATATGAGCAAATGAGCAAATGAGCAAATGAGCAAATGAGCAAATGAGCAAATGAGCACATGAGCAAATGAGCAAATGGGCAAATGAGCAAATGAGCAAATAAGAGCAGATGAGCAAATGAGCAAATGAGAGCAAGTGAGAGCAAGTGAGAGCAAATGAGAGCAAATGAGAGCAAATGAGCAAATGAACGCATGAGCGCATGAGAGCATGAGCGCATGAGCAAATGAGCAAATGAGCAAATGAGCAATAGAGCAAAAGAGCAAAAGAGCAAATGAGCAAATAAGCAAATGAGCAAATGAGAGCAAATGAGCAAATGAGCAAATGAGCAAATGAGCAAATGAGCAAATGAGCAAATGAGAGCAAATGAGAGCAAATGAGAGCAAATGAGAGCAAATGAGAGCAAATGAGAGCAAATGAGCAAATGAGCACATGAGCACATGAGCACATGAACAAATGAGCAAATGAGCAAATGAGCAAAAGAACAAATGAGAGCAAATGAGAGCAAATGAGCAAATGAGAGCAAATGAGAGCAAATGAGAGCAAATGAGCAAATGAGCATATGAGCACATGAGCAAATGAGCAAATGAGCAAATGAGCAAATGAGCAAATGACCAAATGAGCAAATGAGCAAATGAGCAAAAGAGCAAAAGAGCAAAAGAGCAAAAAAGCAAATGAGCAAAAGAGCAAAAGAGCAAAAGAGCAAAAAAGCAAATGAGCAAATGAGCAAATGAGCAAATGAGCAAATGAGCAAATGAGCAAATGAGCAAATGAGAGCAAATGAGCAAATGAGCAAATGAGCAAATGAGCAAATGAGCGCAAATGAGCATATGAGCAAATGAGCAAATGAGCAAATGAGCAAATGAGCAAATGAGCAAATGAGCACATGAGCAAATGAGCAAATGGGCAAATGAGCAAATGAGCAAATAAGAGCAGATGAGCAAATGAGCAAATGAGCAAATGAGCAAATGAGCAAATGAGCAAATGAGCAAATGAGCAAATGAGAGCAAATGAAAGCAAATGAGCAAATGAGCAAATGAGCACATGAGCAAATGAGCAAATAAGCAAATGAGCAAATGAGCAAATGAGCAAATGAGCAAATGAGAGCAGATGAGCAAATGAGCAAATGAGCAAATGAGCAAATAAGAGCAGATGAGCAAATGAGCAAATGAGCAAATGAGCAAATGAGCAAAAAAGCAAATGAGCAAAAGAGCAAAAGAGCAAAAGAGCAAAAAAGCAAATGAGCAAATGAGCAAATGAGCAAATGAGCAAATGAGCAAATAAGCAAATGAGCAAATGAGAGCAAATGAGCAAATGAGCAAATGAGCAAATGAGCAAATGAGCGCAAATGAGCATATGAGCAAATGAGCAAATGAGCAAATGAGCAAATGAGCAAATGAGCAAATGAGCACATGAGCAAATGAGCAAATGGGCAAATGAGCAAATGAGCAAATAAGAGCAGATGAGCAAATAAGCAAAGGAGCAAATGAGCGCAAATGAGCGCAAATGAGCATATGAGCAAATGAGCAAATGAGCAAATGAGCAAATGAGCAAATGAGCAAATGAGCAAATGAGAGCAAATGAAAGCAAATGAGCAAATGAGCAAATGAGCACATGAGCAAATGAGCAAATGAGCAAATGAGCAAATGAGCAAATGAGCAAATGAGCAAATGAGAGCAGATGAGCAAATGAGCAAATGAGCAAATGAGAAAATAAGAGCAGATGAGCAAATGAGCAAATGAGCAAATGAGCAAATGAGCAAATGAGCAAATGAACAAATGAGCAAATGAGCAAATGAGCAAATGAGCAAATGAGCAAATGAGCGCAAATGAGCAAATGAGCAAATGAGCAAATGAGCAAATGAGCAAATGAGCAAATGAGCAAATGAGCAAATGAGCAAATGAGCAAATGAGCAAATGAGCAAATGAGCAAATGAGAGCAAATGAGCAAATGAGAGCAAGTGAGAGCAAGTGAGAGCAAATGAGAGCAAATGAGAGCAAATGAGCAAATGAACGCATGAGCGCATGAGAGCATGAGCGCATGAGCAAATGAGCAAATGAGCAAATGAGCAATAGAGCAAAAGAGCAAAAGAGCAAATGAGCAAATAAGCAAATGAGCAAATGAGAGCAAATGAGCAAATGAGCAAATGAGCAAATGAGCAAATGAGCAAATGAGAGCAAATGAGAGCAAATGAGAGCAAATGAGAGCAAATGAGAGCAAATGAGAGCAAATGAGAGCAAATGAGCAAATGAGCAAATGAGCAACTGAGCAACTGAGCAAATGAGCAAATGAGCGCAAATGAGCGCAAATGAGCAATTGAGCAAATGAGCAAATGAGCAAATGAGCAAATGAGCAAATGAGCAACTGAGCAAATGAGCAAATGAGCGCAAATGAGCGCAAATGAGCAATTGAGCATTTGAGCAAATGAGCAAATGAGCAAATGAGCAAATAGCAAATGAGCAAATGAGCAAATGAGCAAATAAGAGCAAGTGAGAGCAAATGAGAGCAAATGAGGAAATGAGCACATGAACAAATGAGCAAATGAGCAAATAAGCAAATGAGCAAATGAGCAAAAGAGCAAAAGAGCAAAAGAGCAATTGAGCAAATGAGCAAATTAGCAAATGAGCAAATGAGCAAATGAGCAAATGAGCAAATGAGAGCAAATGAGAGCAAATGAGAGCAAATGAGCACATGAGCACATGAGCACATGAGCAAATGAGCAAATGAGCAAAAGAACAAATGAGAGCAAATGAGAGCAAATTAGAGCAAATGAGAGCAAATGAGCAAATGAGCAAATGGGCAAATGAGCAAATGGGCAAATGAGCAAAATGAGCAAATGAGCAAATGAGCAAATGAGCAAATGAGCAAATGAGCAAATGAGAGCAAATGAGAGCAAATGAGCAAATGAGCAAATGAGCACATGAGCACATGAGCACATGAGCAAATGAGCAAATGGGCAAATGAGCAAATGAGCAAATGAGCAAATGAGCAAATGAGCAAATGAGAGCAAATGAGCAAATGAGAGCAAATGAGAGCAAATGAGCAAATGAGCAAATGAGCAAATGAGCACATGAGCACATGAGCACATATAAAAATGAGCAAATGAGCAAATGAGCAAATGAGCAAATGAGCAAATGAGGGCAAATGAGCAAATGAGCAAATGAGCAAATGAGCAAATGAGCAAATGAGCAAATGAGCAAATGAGCAAATGAGCAAATGAGCAAATGAGCAAATGAGCAAATGAGAGCAAATGAGCAAATGAGAGTAAACGAGAGCAAGTGAGAGCAAATGAGAGCAAATGAGAGCAAATGAGCAAATGAACGCATGAGCGCATGAGAGCATGAGCGCATGAGCAAATGAGCAAATGAGCAAATGAGCAATAGAGCAAAAGAGCAAAAGAGCAAATGAGCAAATAAGCAAATGAGCAAATGAGAGCAAATGAGCAAATGAGCAAATGAGCAAATGAGCAAATGAGCAAATGAGAGCAAATGAGAGCAAATGAGAGCAAATGAGAGCAAATGAGAGCAAATGAGAGCAAATGAGAGCAAATGAGCAAATGAGCAAATGAGCAACTGAGCAACTGAGCAAATGAGCAAATGAGCGCAAATGAGCGCAAATGAGCAATTGAGCAAATGAGCAAATGAGCAAATGAGCAAATGAGCAAATGAGCAACTTAGCAAATGAGCAAATGAGCGCAAATGAGCGCAAATGAGCAATTGAGCAATTGAGCAAATGAGCAAATGAGCAAATGAGCAAATAGCAAATGAGCAAATGAGCAAATGAGCAAATAAGCAAATGAGAGCAAGTGAGAGCAAATGAGAGCAAATGAGGAAATGAGCACATGAACAAATGAGCAAATGAGCAAATAAGCAAATGAGCAAATGAGCAAAAGAGCAAAAGAGCAAAAGAGCAATTGAGCAAATGAGCAAATTAGCAAATGAGCAAATGAGCAAATGGGCAAATGAGCAAATGAGCAAATGAGCAAATGAGCAAATGAGAGCAAATGAGAGCAAATGAGAGCAAATGAGCACATGAGCACATGAGCACATGAGCAAATGAGCAAATGAGCAAAAGAACAAATGAGAGCAAATGAGAGCAAATTAGAGCAAATAAGAGCAAATGAGCAAATGAGCAAATGGGCAAATGAGCAAATGGGCAAATGAGCAAAATGAGCAAATGAGCAAATGAGCAATTGAGCAAATGAGCAAATGAGCAAATGAGAGCAAATGAGAGCAAATGAGCAAATGAGCAAATGAGCACATGAGCACATGAGCACATGAGCAAATGAGCAAATGGGCAAATGAGCAAATGAGCAAATGAGCAAATGAGCAAATGAGCAAATAAGAGCAAATGAGCAAATGAGAGCAAATGAGAGCAAATGAGCAAATGAGCAAATGAGCAAATGAGCAAATGAGCACATGAGCACATGAGCACATGAGCAAATGAGCAAATGGGCAAATGAGCAAATGAGCAAATGAGAGCAGATGAGCAAATGAGCAAATGAGCAAATGAGAAAATAAGAGCAGATGAGCAAATGAGCAAATGAGCAAATGAGCAAATGAGCAAATGAGCAAATGAACAAATGAGCAAATGAGCAAATGAGCAAATGAGCAAATGAGCAAATGAGCGCAAATGAGCAAATGAGCAAATGAGCAAATGAGCAAATGAGCAAATGAGCAAATGAGCAAATGAGCAAATGAGCAAATGAGCAAATGAGCAAATGAGCAAATGAGCAAATGAGAGCAAATGAGCAAATGAGAGTAAATGAGAGCAAGTGAGAGCAAATGAGAGCAAATGAGAGCAAATGAGCAAATGAACGCATGAGCGCATGAGAGCATGAGCGCATGAGCAAATGAGCAAATGAGCAAATGAGCAATAGAGCAAAAGAGCAAAAGAGCAAATGAGCAAATAAGCAAATGAGCAAATGAGAGCAAATGAGCAAATGAGCAAATGAGCAAATGAGCAAATGAGAGCAAATGAGAGCAAATGAGAGCAAATGAGAGCAAATGAGCGCAAATGAGCAATTGAGCAATTGAGCAAATGAGCAAATGAGCAAATGAGCAAATAGCAAATGAGCAAATGAGCAAATGAGCAAATGAGCAAATGAGAGCAAGTGAGAGCAAATGAGAGCAAATGAGGAAATGAGCACATGAACAAATGAGCAAATGAGCAAATAAGCAAATGAGCAAATGAGCAAAAGAGCAAAAGAGCAAAAGAGCAATTGAGCAACTGAGCAACTGAGCAACTGAGCAAATGAGCAAATGAGCGCAAATGAGCGCAAATGAGCAAATGAGCAAATGAGCAAATGAGCAAATGAGCAAATGAGCAACTTAGCAAATGAGCAAATGAGCGCAAATGAGCGCAAATGAGCAATTGAGCAATTGAGCAAATGAGCAAATGAGCAAATGAGCAAATGAGCAAATGAGCAAATGAGCAAATGAGCAAATTAGAGCAAGTGAGAGCAAATGAGAGCAAATGAGAAAATAGCACATGAGCAAATGAGCGATTGAGCAAATAAGCAAATGAGCAAATGAGCAAAAGAGCAAAAGAGCAAAAGAGCAATTGAGCAAATGAGCAAATTAGCAAATGAGCAAATGAGCAAATGGGCAAATGAGCAAATGAGCAAATGAGCAAATGAGAGCAAATGAGAGCAAATGAGAGCAAATGAGCAAATGAGCACATGAGCACATGAGCACATGAGCAAATGAGCAAATGAGCAAAAGAACAAATGAGAGCAAATGAGAGCAAATTAGAGCAAATGAGAGCAAATGAGCAAATGAGCAAATGAGCAAATGAGCAAATGAGCAAATGAGCACATGAGCAAATGAGCAAATGAGCAATTGAGCAAATGAGCAAATGAGCAAATGAGCAAATGAGCAAATGAGAGCAAATGAGAGCAAATGAGAGCAAATGAGAGCAAATGAGAGCAAATGAGCAAATGAGCATATGAGCACATGATCAAATGAGCAAATGAGCAAATGAGCAAATGAGCAAATGAGCAAATGAGCAAATGAGCAAAAGAGCAAAAAAGCAAAAGAGCAAAAGAGCAAAAAAGCAAATGAGCAAAAGAGCAAAAGAGCAAAAGAGCAAAAAAGCAAATGAGCAAATGAGCAAATGAGCAAATGAGCAAATGAGCAAATGAGCAAATGAGCAAATGAGCAAATGAGAGCAAATGAGCAAATGAGCAAATGAGCAAATGAGCAAATGAGCGCAAATGAGCATATGAGCAAATGAGCAAATGAGCAAATGAGCACATGAGCAAATGAGCAAATGGGCAAATGAGCAAATGAGCAAATAAGAGCAGATGAGCAAATAAGAGCAGATGAGCAAATGAGCAAATGAGCAAATGGGCGCAAATGAGCATATGAGCAAATGAGCAAATGAGCAAATGAGCAAATGAGCAAATGAGCAAATGAGCAAATGAGCAAATGAGAGCAAATGAAAGCAAATGAAAGCAAATGAGCAAATGAGCAAATGAGCAAATGAGCAAATGAGCAATTGAGCAAATGAGCAAATGAGCAAATGAGCAAATGAGAGCAGATGAGCAAATGAGCAAATGAGCAAATGAGCAAATGAGCAAATGAGCAAATGAACAAATGAGCAAATGAGCAAATGAGCAAATGAGCAAATGAGCAAATGAGCGCAAATGAGCGCAAATGAGCAAATGAGCAAATGAGCAAATGAGCAAATGAGCAAATGAGCAAATGAGCAAATGAGCAAATGAGCAAATGAGCGCAAATGAGCGCAAATGAGCAAATGAGCAAATGAGCAAATGAGCAAATGAGCAAATGAGCAAATGAGCAAATGAGCAAATGAGCAAATGAGCAAATGAGCAAATGAGCAAATGAGCAAATGAGCAAATGAGCAAATGAGCAAATGAGCAAATGAGAGCAAATGAGCAAATGAGAGCAAATGAGAGCAAGTGAGAGCAAATGAGTGCAAATGAGAGCAAATGAGCAAATGAACGCATGAGCGCATGAGCGCATGAGCGCATGAGCGCATGAGCGCATGAGCAAATGAGCAAATGAGCAAATGAGCAAATGAGCAAATGAGCAAATGAGCAAATGAGCAAATGGCCAAATGAGCAAATGGGCAAATGAGCAAATGAGAGCAAATGAGCAAATGAGCAAATGAGCAAATGAGCAAATGAGCAAATGAGAGCAAATGAGAGCAAATGAGAGCAAATGAGAGCAAATGAGAGCAAATGAGAGCAAATGAGAGCAAATGAGAGCAAATGAGAGCAAATGAGAGCAAATGAGCAAATGAGCAAATGAGCAAATGAGCAACTGAGCAACTGAGCAAATGAGCAAATGAGCGCAAATGAGCGCAAATGAGCAATTGAGCAAATGAGCAAATGAGCAAATGAGCAAATGAGCAAATGAGCAAATGAGCAAATGAGCAAATGAGCAAATGAGCAAATTAGAGCAAGTGAGAGCAAATGAGAGCAAATGAGAGCAAATGAGGAAATGAGCACATGAGCAAATGAGCCAATGAGCAAATAAGCAAATGAGCAAATGAGCAAAAGAGCAAATGAGCAAATGAGAGCAAATGAGAGCAAATGAGCAAATGAGCACATGAGCACATGAGCACATGAGCAAATGAGCAAAAGAACAAATGAGAGCAAATGAGAGCAAATTAGAGCAAATGAGAGCAAATGAGAGCAAATGAGAGCAAATGAGCAAATGAGCAAATGAGCAAAAGAACAAATGAGAGCAAGTGAGAGCAAATTAGAGCAAATTAGAGCAAATGAGAGCAAATGAGCAAATGAGCAAATGAGCAAATGAGCAAATGAGCAAATGAGCACATGAGCAAATGAGCAAATGAGCAAATGAGCAAATGAGCAAATGAGCAAATGAGCAAATGAGCAAATGAGCAAATGAGCAAATGAGAGCAAATGAGAGCAAATGAGAGCAAATGAGAGCAAATGAGAGCAAATGAGCAAATGAGCATATGAGCACATGAGCAAATGAGCAAAAGAGCAAAAGAGCAAAAGAGCAAAAAAGCAAATGAGCAAAAGAGCAAAAGAGCAAAAGAGCAAAAAAGCAAATGAGCAAATGAGCAAATGAGCAAATGAGCAAATGAGCAAATGAGCAAATGAGCCAATGAGCAAATGAGCAAATGAGCAAATGAGCAAATGAGAGCAAATGAGCACATGAGCAAATGAGCAAATGGGCAAATGAGCAAATGAGCAAATAAGAGCAGATGAGCAAATGAGCAAATGAGCAAAACAGCGCAAATGAGCATATGAGCAAATGAGCAAATGAGCAAATGAGCAAATGAGCAAATGAGCAAATGAGCAAATGAGCAAATGAGAGCAAATGAAAGCAAATGAAAAAAATGAGCAAATGAGCACATGAGCAAATGAGCAAATGAGCAAATGAGCAAATGAGCAAATGAGCAAATGAGCAAATGAGAGCAGATGAGCAAATGAGCAAATGAGCAAATGAGAAAATAAGAGCAGATGAGCAAATGAGCAAATGGCCAAATGAGCAAATGGGCAAATGAGCAAATGAGAGCAAATGAGATCAAATGAGAGCAAATGAGAGCAAATGAGAGCAAATGAGAGCAAATGAGCAACAGAGCAAATGACCAAATGAGCAAATGAGCAAATGAGCAACTGAGCAACTGAGCAAATGAGCAAATGAGCGCAAATGAGCGCAAATGAGCGCAAATGAGCAATTGAGCAAATGAGCAAATGAGCAAATGAGCAAATGAGCAAATGAGCAAATGAGCAAATGAGAAAATTAGAGCAAGTGAGAGCAAATGAGAGCAAATGAGGAAATAGCACATGAGCAAATGAGCGATTGAGCAAATAAGCAAATGAGCAAATGAGCAAAAGAGCAAAAGAGCAAAAGAGCAATTGAGCAAATGAGCAAATTAGCAAATGAGCAAATGAGCAAATGGGCAAATGAGCAAATGAGCAAATGAGCAAATGAGCAAATGAGAGCAAATGAGAGCAAATGAGCAAATGAGCACATGAGCACATGAGCACATGAGCAAATGAGCAAATGAGCAAAAGAACAAATGAGAGCAAATGAGAGCAAATTAGAGCAAATGAGAGCAAATGAGCAAATGAGCAAATGAGCAAATGAGCAAATGAGCAAATGAGCACATGAGCAAATGAGCAAATGAGCAATTGAGCAAATGAGCAAATGAGCAAATGAGCAAATGAGCAAATTAGAGCAAATGAGAGCAAATGAGAGCAAATGAGAGCAAATGAGAGCAAATGAGCAAATGAGCATATGAGCACATGAGCAAATGAGCAAATGAGCAAATGAGCAAATGAGCAAATGAGCAAATGAGCAAATGAGCAAAAGAGCAAAAGAGCAAAAGAGAAAAAGAGCAAAAAAGCAAATTAGCAAATGAGCAAATGAGCAAATGAGCAAATGAGCAAATGAGCAAATGAGCAAATGAGAGCAAATGAGCAAATGAGCAAATGAGCAAATGAGCAAATGAGCGCAAATGAGCATATGAGCAAATGAGCAAATGAGCAAATGAGCACATGAGCAAATGAGCAAATGGGCAAATGAGCAAATGAGCAAATAAGAGCAGATGAGCAAATGAGCAAATGAGCAAATGGGCGCAAATGAGCATATGAGCAAATGAGCAAATGAGCAAATGAGCAAATGAGCAAATGAGAGCAAATGAAAGCAAATGAAAGCAAATGAGCAAATGAGCACATGAGCAAATGAGCAAATGAGCAATTGAGCAAATGAGCAAATGAGCAAATGAGCAAATGAGAGCAGATGAGCAAATGAGCAAATGAGCAAATGAGCAAATGAGCAAATGAGCAAATGAACAAATGAGCAAATGAGCAAATGAGCAAATGAGCAAATGAGCAAATGAGCGCAAATGAGCAAATGAGCAAATGAGCAAATGAGCAAATGAGCAAATGAGCAAATGAGCAAATGAGCAAATGAGCAAATGAGCAAATGAGCAAATGAGCAAATGAGCAAATGAGCAAATGAGCAAATGAGCAAATGAGCAAATGAGCAAATGAGCAAATGAACAAATGAGCAAATGAGCAAATGAGCAAATGAGCAAATGAGCAAATGAGCAAATGAGCAAATGAGCAAATGAGCAAATGAGCAAATGAGCAAATGAGCAAATGAGCAAATGAGCAAATGAGCAAATGAGCAAATGAGCAAATGAGCAAATGAGCAAATGAGCAAATGAGCAAATGAGAGCAAATGAGAGCAAATGAGAGCAAGTGAGAGCAAATGAGTGCAAATGAGAGCAAATGAGCAAATGAACGCATGAGCGCATGAGCGCATGAGCGCATGAGCAAATGAGCAAATGAGCAAATGAGCAATAGAGCAAAAGAGCAAAAGAGCAAATGAGCAAATGAGCAAATGAGCAAATGAGCAAATGAGCAAATGAGCAAATGAGCAAATGAGCAAATGAGCAAATGGCCAAATGAGCAAATGGGCAAATGAGCAAATGAGAGCAAATGAGCAAATGAGCAAATGAGCAAATGAGCAAATGAGCAAATGAGAGCAAATGAGAGCAAATGAGAGCAAATGAGAGCAAATGAGAGCAAATGAGAGCAAATGAGAGCAAATGAGAGCAAATGAGAGCAAATGAGAGCAAATGAGAGCAAATGAGAGCAAATGAGAGCAAATGAGAGCAAATGAGAGCAAATGAGCAAATGAGAGCAAATGAGAGCAAATGAGAGCAAATGAGCAAATGAGCAAATGAGCAAATGAGCAAATGAGCACATGAGCACATGAGCACATGAGCAAATGAGCAAATGGGCAAATGAGCAAATGAGCAAATGAGAGCAGATGAGCAAATGAGCAAATGAGCAAATGAGAAAATAAGAGCAGATGAGCAAATGAGCAAATGAGCAAATGAGCAAATGAGCAAATGAGCAAATGAACAAATGAGCAAATGAGCAAATGAGCAAATGAGCAAATGAGCAAATGAGCGCAAATGAGCAAATGAGCAAATGAGCAAATGAGCAAATGAGCAAATGAGCAAATGAGCAAATGAGCAAATGAGCAAATGAGCAAATGAGCAAATGAGCAAATGAGCAAATGAGAACAAATGAGCAAATGAGAGTAAATGAGAGCAAGTGAGAGCAAATGAGAGCAAATGAGAGCAAATGAGCAAATGAACGCATGAGCGCATGAGAGCATGAGCGCATGAGCAAATGAGCAAATGAGCAAATGAGCAATAGAGCAAAAGAGCAAAAGAGCAAATGAGCAAATAAGCAAATGAGCAAATGAGAGCAAATGAGCAAATGAGCAAATGAGCAAATGAGCAAATGAGCAAATGAGAGCAAATGAGAGCAAATGAGAGCAAATGAGAGCAAATGAGAGCAAATGAGAGCAAATGAGAGCAAATGAGCAAATGAGCAAATGAGCAACTGAGCAACTGAGCAAATGAGCAAATGAGCGCAAATGAGCGCAAATGAGCAATTGAGCAAATGAGCAAATGAGCAAATGAGCAAATGAGCAAATGAGCAACTTAGCAAATGAGCAAATGAGCGCAAATGAGCGCAAATGAGCAATTGAGCAATTGAGCAAATGAGCAAATGAGCAAATGAGCAAATGAGCAAATGAGCAAATGAGAGCAAGTGAGAGCAAATGAGAGCAAATGAGGAAATGAGCACATGAACAAATGAGCAAATGAGCAAATAAGCAAATGAGCAAATGAGCAAAAGAGCAAAAGAGCAAAAGAGCAATTGAGCAAATGAGCAAATTAGCAAATGAGCAAATGAGCAAATAAGCAAATGAGCAAATGAGCAATAGAGCAAAAGAGCAAAAGAGCAAATGAGCAAATAAGCAAATGAGCAAATGAGAGCAAATGAGCAAATGAGCAAATGAGCAAATGAGAGCAAATGAGAGCAAATGAGAGCAAATGAGAGCAAATGAGAGCAAATGAGAGCAAATGAGAGCAAATGAGCAAATGAGCAAATGAGCAACTGAGCAACTGAGCAAATGAGCAAATGAGCGCAAATGAGCGCAAATGAGCAATTGAGCAAATGAGCAAATGAGCAAATGAGCAAATGAGCAAATGAGCAACTTAGCAAATGAGCAAATGAGCGCAAATGAGCGCAAATGAGCAATTGAGCAATTGAGCAAATGAGCAAATGAGCAAATGAGCAAATGAGCAAATGAGCAAATGAGCAAATGAGCAAATGAGCAAATGAGCAAATTAGAGCAAGTGAGAGCAAATGAGAGCAAATGAGGAAATAGCACATGAGCAAATGAGCGATTGAGCAAATAAACAAATGAGCAAATGAGCAAAAGAGCAAAAGAGCAAAAGAGCAATTGAGCAAATGAGCAAATTAGCAAATGAGCAAATGAGCAAATGGGCAAATGAGCAAATGAGCAAATGAGCAAAAGAACAAATGAGAGCAAATGAGAGCAAATGAGAGCAAATTAGAGCAAATGAGAGCAAATGAGCAAATGAGCAAATGAGCACATGAGCAAATGAGCAAATGAGCAATTGAGCAAATGAGCAAATGAGCAAATGAGCAAATGAGCAAATGAGAGCAAATGAGAGCAAATGAGAGCAAATGAGAGCAAATGAGAGCAAATGAGCAAATGAGCATATGAGCACATGATCAAATGAGCAAATGAGCAAATGAGCAAATGAGCAAATGAGCAAAAGAGCAAAAAAGCAAAAGAGCAAAAGAGCAAAAAAGCAAATGAGCAAAAGAGCAAAAGAGCAAAAGAGCAAAAAAGCAAATGAGCAAATGAGCAAATGAGCAAATGAGCAAATGAGCAAATGAGCAAATGAGCAAATGAGAGCAAATGAGCAAATGAGCAAATGAGCACATGAGCAAATGAGCAAATGGGCAAATGAGCAAATGAGCAAATAAGAGCAGATGAGCAAATAAGAGCAGATGAGCAAATGAGCAAATGAGCAAATGGGCGCAAATGAGCATATGAGCAAATGAGCAAATGAGCAAATGAGCAAATGAGCAAATGAGCAAATGAGCAAATGAGCAAATGAGAGCAAATGAAAGCAAATGAAAGCAAATGAGCAAATGAGCAAATGAGCAAATGAGCAAATGAGCAATTGAGCAAATGAGCAAATGAGCAAATGAGCAAATGAGAGCAGATGAGCAAATGAGCAAATGAGCAAATGAGCAAATGAGCAAATGAGCAAATGAACAAATGAGCAAATGAGAGCTAATGAGAGCAAATGAGCAAATGAGAGCAAATGAGAGCAAGTGAGAGCAAATGAGTGCAAATGAGAGCAAATGAGCAAATGAGCAAATGAGCAAATGAGCAAATGAGCAAATGAGCAAATGAGCAAATGAGCAAATGAGCAAATGAGCAAATGAGCAAATTAGCAAATGAGCAAATGAGCAAATGAGCAAATGAGAGCTAATGAGAGCAAATGAGCAAATGAGAGCAAATGAGAGCAAGTGAGAGCAAATGAGTGCAAATGAGAGCAAATGAGCAAATGAACGCATGAGCGCATGAGCGCATGAGCGCATGAGCGCATGAGCAAATGAGCAAATGAGCAAATGAGCAAATGAGCAAATGAGCAAATGAGCAAATGAGCAAATGAGCAAATGGCCAAATGAGCAAATGGGCAAATGAGCAAATGAGAGCAAATGAGCAAATGAGAGCAAATGAGAGCAAGTGAGAGCAAATGAGTGCAAATGAGAGCAAATGAGCAAATGAACGCATGAGCGCATGAGCGCATGAGCGCATGAGCGCATGAGCGCATGAGCAAATGAGCAAATGAGCAAATGAGCAAATGAGCAAATGAACAAATGAGCAAATGAGCAAATGGCCAAATGAGCAAATGGGCAAATGAGCAAATGAGAGCAAATGAGCAAATGAGCAAATGACCAAATGAGCAAATGAGCAAATGAGAGCAAATGAGAGCAAATGAGAGCAAATGAGAGCAAATGAGAGCAAATGAGAGCAAATGAGAGCAAATGAGAGCAAATGAGAGCAAATGAGAGCAAATGAGAGCAAATGAGAGCAAATGAGAGCAAATGAGAGCAAATGAGCAAATGAGCAAATGAGCAAATGAGCAACTGAGCAACTGAGCAAATGAGCAAATGAGCGCAAATGAGCGCAAATGAGCAATTGAGCAAATGAGCAAATGAGCAAATGAGCAAATGAGCAAATGAGCAAATGAGCAAATGAGCAAATGAGCAAATGAGCAAATGAGCAAATTAGAGCAAGTGAGAGCAAATGAGAGCAAATGAGGAAATGAGCACATGAGCAAATGAGCCAATGAGCAAATAAGCAAATGAGCAAATGAGCAAAAGAGCAAATGAGCAAATGAGAGCAAATGAGAGCAAATGAGCAAATGAGCACATGAGCACATGAGCACATGAGCAAATGAGCAAAAGAACAAATGAGAGCAAATGAGAGCAAATTAGAGCAAATGAGAGCAAATGAGAGCAAATGAGAGCAAATGAGCAAATGAGCAAATGAGCAAAAGAACAAATGAGAGCAAGTGAGAGCAAATTAGAGCAAATTAGAGCAAATGAGAGCAAATGAGCAAATGAGCAAATGAGCAAATGAGCAAATGAGCAAATGAGCACATGAGCAAATGAGCAAATGAGCAAATGAGCAAATGAGCAAAAGAGCAAAAGAGCAAAAGAGCAAAAGAGCAAATTAGCAAATGAGCAAATGAGCAAATGGGCAAATGAGCAAAAGAGCAAAAGAGCAAAAGAGCAATTGAGCAAATGAGCAAATGAGCAAATGAGCAAATGAGCAAATGGGCAAATGAGCAAATGAGCAAATGAGCAAATGAGCAAATGAGAGCAAATGAGAGCAAATGAGAGCAAATGAGCACATGAGCACATGAGCACATGAGCAAATGAGCAAATGAGCAAAAGAACAAATGAGAGCAAATGAGAGCAAATTAGAGCAAATAAGAGCAAATGAGCAAATGAGCAAATGGGCAAATGAGCAAATGGGCAAATGAGCAAAATGAGCAAATGAGCAAATGAGCAATTGAGCAAATGAGCAAATGAGCAAATGAGAGCAAATGAGAGCAAATGAGCAAATGAGCAAATGAGCACATGAGCACATGAGCACATGAGCAAATGAGCAAATGGGCAAATGAGCAAATGAGCAAATGAGCAAATGAGCAAATGAGCAAATGAGAGCAAATGAGAGCAAATGAGAGCAAATGAGAGCAAATGAGCAAATGAGCAAATGAGCAAATGAGCACATGAGCACATGAGCACATGAACAAATGAGCAAATGAGCAAACGAACAAATGAGAGCAAATGAGAGCAAATGAGCAAATGAGAGCAAATGAGAGCAAATGAGAGCAAATGAGCAAATGAGCATATGAGCACATGAGCAAATGAGCAAATGAGCAAATGAGCAAATGAGCAAATGACCAAATGAGCAAATGAGCAAATGAGCAAAAGAGCAAAAGAGCAAAAGAGCAAAAAAGCAAATGAGCAAAAGAGCAAAAGAGCAAAAGAGCAAAAAAGCAAATGAGCAAATGAGCAAATGAGCAAATGAGCAAATGAGCAAATGAGCAAATGAGCAAATGAGAGCAAATGAGCAAATGAGCAAATGAGCAAATGAGCAAATGAGCGCAAATGAGCATATGAGCAAATGAGCAAATGAGCAAATGAGCAAATGAGCAAATGAGCAAATGAGCACATGAGCAAATGAGCAAATGGGCAAATGAGCAAATGAGCAAATAAGAGCAGATGAGCAAATGAGCAAATGAGCAAATGAGCAAATGAGCAAATGAGCAAATGAGCAAATGAGCAAATGAGCAAATGAGAGCAAATGAAAGCAAATGAGCAAATGAGCAAATGAGCACATGAGCAAATGAGCAAATAAGCAAATGAGCAAATGAGCAAATGAGCAAATGAGCAAATGAGAGCAGATGAGCAAATGAGCAAATGAGCAAATGAGCAAATAAGAGCAGATGAGCAAATGAGCAAATGAGCAAATGAGCAAATGAGCAAAAAAGCAAATGAGCAAAAGAGCAAAAGAGCAAAAGAGCAAAAACGCAAATGAGCAAATGAGCAAATGAGCAAATGAGCAAATGAGCAAATAAGCAAATGAGCAAATGAGAGCAAATGAGCAATTGAGCAAATGAGCAAATGAGCAAATGAGCGCAAATGAGCATATGAGCAAATGAGCAAATGAGCAAATGAGCAAATGAGCAAATGAGCAAATGAGCACATGAGCAAATGAGCAAATGGGCAAATGAGCAAATGAGCAAATAAGAGCAGATGAGCAAAGAAGCAAATGAGCAAATGAGCGCAAATGAGCATATGAGCAAATGAGCAAATGAGCAAATGAGCAAATGAGCAAATGAGCAAATGAGCAAATGAGCAAATGAGAGCAAATGAAAGCAAATGAGCAAATGAGCAAATGAGCACATGAGCAAATGAGCAAATGAGCAAATGAGCAAATGAGCAAATGAGCAAATGAGCAAATGAGAGCAGATGAGCAAATGAGCAAATGAGCAAATGAGAAAATAAGAGCAGATGAGCAAATGAGCAAATGAGCAAATGAGCAAATGAGCAAATGAGCAAATGAACAAATGAGCAAATGAGCAAATGAGCAAATGAGCAAATGAGCAAATGAGCGCAAATGAGCAAATGAGCAAATGAGCAAATGAGCAAATGAGCAAATGAGCAAATGAGCAAATGAGCAAATGAGCAAATGAGCAAATGAGCAAATGAGCAAATGAGCAAATGAGCAAATGAGAGCAAATGAGCAAATGAGAGCAAGTGAGAGCAAGTGAGAGCAAATGAGAGCAAATGAGAGCAAATGAGCAAATGAACGCATGAGCGCATGAGAGCATGAGCGCATGAGCAAATGAGCAAATGAGCAAATGAGCAATAGAGCAAAAGAGCAAAAGAGCAAATGAGCAAATAAGCAAATGAGCAAATGAGAGCAAATGAGAGCAAATGAGAGCAAATGAGAGCAAATGAGAGCAAATGAGAGCAAATGAGAGCAAATGAGCAAATGAGCAAATGAGCAACTGAGCAACTGAGCAAATGAGCAAATGAGCGCAAATGAGCGCAAATGAGCAATTGAGCAAATGAGCAAATGAGCAAATGAGCAAATGAGCAAATGAGCAACTGAGCAAATGAGCGCAAATGAGCGCAAATGAGCAATTGAGCAATTGAGCAAATGAGCAAATGAGCAAATGAGCAAATAGCAAATGAGCAAATGAGCAAATGAGCAAATGAGCAAATGAGAGCAAGTGAGAGCAAATGAGAGCAAATGAGGAAATGAGCACATGAACAAATGAGCAAATGAGCAAATAAGCAAATGAGCAAATGAGCAAAAGAGCAAAAGAGCAAAAGAGCAATTGAGCAAATGAGCAAATTAGCGAATGAGCAAATGAGCAAATGGGCAAATGAGCAAATGAGCAAATGAGCAAATGAGCAAATGAGAGCAAATGAGAGCAAATGAGAGCAAATGAGCACATGAGCACATGAGCACATGAGCAAATGAGCAAATGAGCAAAAGAACAAATGAGAGCAAATGAGAGCAAATTAGAGCAAATGAGAGCAAATGAGCAAATGAGCAAATGGGCAAATGAGCAAATGGGCAAATGAGCAAAATGAGCAAATGAGCAAATGAGCAAATGAGCAAATGAGCAAATGAGCAAATGAGAGCAAATGAGAGCAAATGAGCAAATGAGCAAATGAGCACATGAGCACATGAGCACATGAGCAAATGAGCAAATGGGCAAATGAGCAAATGAGCAAATGAGCAAATGAGCAAATGAGAGCAAATGAGAGCAAATGAGCAAATGAGAGCAAATGAGAGCAAATGAGCAAATGAGCAAATGAGCAAATGAGCACATGAGCACATGAGCACATGAACAAATGAGCAAATGAGCAAATGAGCAAATGAGCAAATGAGCAAATGAGCGCAAATGAGCAAATGAGCAAATGAGCAAATGAGCAAATGAGCAAATGAGCAAATGAGCAAATGAGCAAATGAGCAAATGAGCAAATGAGCAAATGAGCAAATGAGCAAATGAGAGCAAATGAGAGTAAACGAGAGCAAGTGAGAGCAAATGAGAGCAAATGAGAGCAAATGAGCAAATGAACGCATGAGCGCATAAGAGCATGAGCGCATGAGCAAATGAGCAAATGAGCAAATGAGCAATAGAGCAAAAGAGCAAAAGAGCAAATGAGCAAATAAGCAAATGAGCAAATGAGAGCAAATGAGCAAATGAGCAAATGAGCAAATGAGCAAATGAGCAAATGAGAGCAAATGAGAGCAAATGAGAGCAAATGAGAGCAAATGAGAGCAAATGAGAGCAAATGAGAGCAAATGAGCAAATGAGCAAATGAGCAACTGAGCAACTGAGCAAATGAGCAAATGAGCGCAAATGAGCAAATGAGCAAATGAGCAAATGAGCAAATGAGAGCAAATGAGAGCAAATGAGAGCAAATGAGCACATGAGCACATGAGCACATGAGCAAATGAGCAAATGAGCAAAAGAACAAATGAGAGCAAATGAGAGCAAATTAGAGCAAATAAGAGCAAATGAGCAAATGAGCAAATGGGCAAATGAGCAAATGGGCAAATGAGCAAAATGAGCAAATGAGCAAATGAGCAATTGAGCAAATGAGCAAATGAGCAAATGAGAGCAAATGAGAGCAAATGAGCAAATGAGCAAATGAGCAAATGAGCACATGAGCACATGAGCAAATGAGCAAATGGGCAAATGAGCAAATGAGCAAATGAGCAAATGAGCAAATGAGCAAATGAGAGCAAATGAGCAAATGAGAGCAAATGAGAGCAAATGAGCAAATGAGCAAATGAGCAAATGAGCACATGAGCACATGAGCACATGAACAAATGAGCAAATGAGCAAATGAGCAAAAGAACAAATGAGAGCAAATGAGAGCAAATGAGCAAATGAGAGCAAATGAGAGCAAATGAGAGCAAATGAGCAAATGAGCATATGAGCACATGAGCAAATGAGCAAATGAGCAAATGAGCAAATGAGCAAATGACCAAATGAGCAAATGAGCAAATGAGCAAAAGAGCAAAAGAGCAAAAGAGCAAAAAAGCAAATGAGCAAAAGAGCAAAAGAGCAAAAGAGCAAAAAAGCAAATGAGCAAATAAGCAAATGAGCAAATGAGCAAATGAGCAAATGAGCAAATGAGCAAATGAGAGCAAATGAGCAAATGAGCAAATGAGCAAATGAGCAAATGAGCGCAAATGAGCATATGAGCAAATGAGCAAATGAGCAAATGAGCAAATGAGCAAATGAGCAAATGAGCACATGAGCAAATGAGCAAATGGGCAAATGAGCAAATGAGCAAATAAGAGCAGATGAGCAAATGAGCAAATGAGCAAATGAGCAAATGAGCAAATGAGCAAATGAGCAAATGAGCAAATGAGAGCAAATGAAAGCAAATGAGCAAATGAGCAAATGAGCACATGAGCAAATGAGCAAATAAGCAAATGAGCAAATGAGCAAATGAGCAAATGAGCAAATGAGAGCAGATGAGCAAATGAGCAAATGAGCAAATGAGCAAATAAGAGCAGATGAGCAAATGAGCAAATGAGCAAATGAGCAAATGAGCAAAAAAGCAAATGAGCAAAAGAGCAAAAGAGCAAAAGAGCAAAAAAGCAAATGAGCAAATGAGCAAATGAGCAAATGAGCAAATGAGCAAATAAGCAAATGAGCAAATGAGAGCAAATGAGCAAATGAGCAAATGAGCAAATGAGCAAATGAGCGCAAATGAGCATATGAGCAAATGAGCAAATGAGCAAATGAGCAAATGAGCAAATGAGCAAATGAGCACATGAGCAAATGAGCAAATGGGCAAATGAGCAAATGAGCAAATAAGAGCAGATGAGCAAATAAGCAAATGAGCAAATGAGCGCAAATGAGCATATGAGCAAATGAGCAAATGAGCAAATGAGCAAATGAGCAAATGAGAGCAAATGAAAGCAAATGAGCAAATGAGCAAATGAGCACATGAGCAAATGAGCAAATGAGCAAATGAGCAAATGAGCAAATGAGCAAATGAGCAAATGAGAGCAGATGAGCAAATGAGCAAATGAGCAAATAAGAAAATAAGAGCAGATGAGCAAATGAGCAAATGAGCAAATGAGCAAATGAGCAAATGAGCAAATGAACAAATGAGCAAATGAGCAAATGAGCAAATGAGCAAATGAGCAAATGAGCGCAAATGAGCAAATGAGCAAATGAGCAAATGAGCAAATGATCAAATGAGCAAATGAGCAAATGAGCAAATGAGCAAATGAGCAAATGAGCAAATGAGCAAATGAGAAAATGAGAGCAAATGAGCAAATGAGAGCAAGTGAGAGCAAGTGAGAGCAAATGAGAGCAAATGAGAGCAAATGAGCAAATGAACGCATGAGCGCATGAGAGCATGAGCGCATGAGCGCATGAGCAAATGAGCAAATGAGCAATAGAGCAAAAGAGCAAAAGAGCAAATGAGCAAATAAGCAAATGAGCAAATGAGAGCAAATGAGCAAATGAGCAAATGAGCAAATGAGCAAATGAGCAAATGAGAGCAAATGAGAGCAAATGAGAGCAAATGAGAGCAAATGAGAGCAAATGAGAGCAAATGAGAGCAAATGAGCAAATGAGCAAATGAGCAACTGAGCAACTGAGCAAATGAGCAAATGAGCGCAAATGAGCGCAAATGAGCAATTGAGCAAATGAGCAAATGAGCAAATGAGCAAATGAGCAAATGAGCAACTGAGCAAATGAGCAAATGAGCGCAAATGAGCGCAAATTAGCAATTGAGCAATTGAGCAAATGAGCAAATGAGCAAATGAGCAAATAGCAAATGAGCAAATGAGCGAATGAGCAAATGAGCAAATGAGAGCAAGTGAGAGCAAATGAGAGCAAATGAGGAAATGAGCACATGAACAAATGAGCAAATGAGCAAATAAGCAAATGAGCAAATGAGCAAAAGAGCAAAAGAGCAAAAGAGCAATTGAGCAAATGAGCAAATTAGCAAATGAGCAAATGAGCAAATGAGCAAATGAGCAAATGAGAGCAAATGAGAGCAAATGAGAGCAAATGAGCACATGAGCACATGAGCAAATGAGCAAATGAGCAAATGAGCAAAAGAACAAATGAGAGCAAATGAGAGCAAATGAGCAAATGAGCAAATGGGCAAATGAGCAAATGGGCAAATGAGCAAAATGAGCAAATGAGCAAATGAGCAAATGAGCAAATGAGCAAATGAGCAAATGAGAGCAAATGAGAGCAAATGAGCAAATGAGCAAATGAGCACATGAGCACATGAGCACATGAGCAAATGAGCAAATGGGCAAATGAGCAAATGAGCAAATGAGCAAATGAGCAAATGAGCAAATGAGAGCAAATGAGCAAATGAGAGCAAATGAGAGCAAATGAGCAAATGAGCAAATGAGCAAATGAGCACATGAGCACATGAGCACATATAAAAATGAGCAAATGAGCAAATGAGCAAATGAGCAAATGAGCAAATGAGCGCAAATGAGCAAATGAGCAAATGAGCAAATGAGCAAATGAGCAAATGAGCAAATGAGCAAATGAGCAAATGAGCAAATGAGCAAATGAGCAAATGAGCAAATGAGAGCAAATGAGCAAATGAGAGTAAATGAGAGCAAGTGAGAGCAAATGAGAGCAAATGAGAGCAAATGAGCAAATGAACGCATGAGCGCATGAGAGCATGAGCGCATGAGCAAATGAGCAAATGAGCAAATGAGCAATAGAGCAAAAGAGCAAAAGAGCAAATGAGCAAATAAGCAAATGAGCAAATGAGAGCAAATGAGCAAATGAGCAAATGAGCAAATGAGCAAATGAGCAAATGAGAGCAAATGAGAGCAAATGAGAGCAAATGAGAGCAAATGAGAGCAAATGAGAGCAAATGAGAGCAAATGAGCAAATGAGCAAATGAGCAACTGAGCAACTGAGCAAATGAGCAAATGAGCGCAAATGAGCGCAAATGAGCAATTGAGCAAATGAGCAAATGAGCAAATGAGCAAATGAGCAAATGAGCAACTTAGCAAATGAGCAAATGAGCGCAAATGAGCGCAAATGAGCAATTGAGCAATTGAGCAAATGAGCAAATGAGCAAATGAGCAAATAGCAAATGAGCAAATGAGCAAATGAGCAAATGAGCAAATGAGAGCAAGTGAGAGCAAATGAGAGCAAATGAGGAAATGAGCACATGAACAAATGAGCAAATGAGCAAATAAGCAAATGAGCAAATGAGCAAAAGAGCAAAAGAGCAAAAGAGCAATTGAGCAAATGAGCAAATTAGCAAATGAGCAAATGAGCAAATAAGCAAATGAGCAAATGAGCAATAGAGCAAAAGAGCAAAAGAGCAAATGAGCAAATAAGCAAATGAGCAAATGAGAGCAAATGAGCAAATGAGAGCAAATGAGAGCAAATGAGAGCAAATGAGAGCAAATGAGAGCAAATGAGAGCAAATGAGAGCAAATGAGAGCAAATGAGAGCAAATGAGAGCAAATGAGCAAATGAGCAAATGAGCAAATGAGCAACTGAGCAACTGAGCAAATGAGCAAATGAGCGCAAATGAGCGCAAATGAGCAATTGAGCAAATGAGCAAATGAGCAAATGAGCAAATGAGCAAATGAGCAAATGAGCAAATGAGCAAATGAGCAAATGAGCAAATGAGCAAATTAGAGCAAGTGAGAGCAAATGAGAGCAAATGAGGAAATGAGCACATGAGCAAATGAGCCAATGAGCAAATAAGCAAATGAGCAAATGAGCAAAAGAGCAAATGAGCAAATGAGAGCAAATGAGAGCAAATGAGCAAATGAGCACATGAGCACATGAGCACATGAGCAAATGAGCAAAAGAACAAATGAGAGCAAATGAGAGCAAATTAGAGCAAATGAGAGCAAATGAGAGCAAATGAGAGCAAATGAGCAAATGAGCAAATGAGCAAAAGAACAAATGAGAGCAAGTGAGAGCAAATTAGAGCAAATTAGAGCAAATGAGAGCAAATGAGCAAATGAGCAAATGAGCAAATGAGCAAATGAGCAAATGAGCACATGAGCAAATGAGCAAATGAGCAAATGAGCAAATGAGCAAATGAGCAAATGAGCAAATGAGCAAATGAGCAAATGAGCAAATGAGAGCAAATGAGAGCAAATGAGAGCAAATGAGAGCAAATGAGAGCAAATGAGCAAATGAGCATATGAGCACATGAGCAAATGAGCAAAAGAGCAAAAGAGCAAAAGAGCAAAAAAGCAAATGAGCAAAAGAGCAAAAGAGCAAAAGAGCAAAAAAGCAAATGAGCAAATGAGCAAATGAGCAAATGAGCAAATGAGCAAATGAGCAAATGAGCAAATGAGCAAATGAGCAAATGAGCAAATGAGCAAATGAGAGCAAATGAGCACATGAGCAAATGAGCAAATGGGCAAATGAGCAAATGAGCAAATAAGAGCAGATGAGCAAATGAGCAAATGAGCAAAACAGCGCAAATGAGCATATGAGCAAATGAGCAAATGAGCAAATGAGCAAATGAGCAAATGAGCAAATGAGCAAATGAGAGCAAATGAAAGCAAATGAAAAAAATGAGCACATGAGCACATGAGCAAATGAGCAAATGAGCAAATGAGCAAATGAGCAAATGAGCAAATGAGCAAATGAGAGCAGATGAGCAAATGAGCAAATGAGCAAATGAGAAAATAAGAGCAGATGAGCAAATGAGCAAATGGCCAAATGAGCAAATGGGCAAATGAGCAAATGAGAGCAAATGAGCAAATGAGCAAATGAGCAAATGAGCAAATGAGCAAATGAGAGCAAATGAGAGCAAATGAGAGCAAATGAGAGCAAATGAGAGCAAATGAGAGCAAATGAGAGCAAATGAGAGCAAATGAGCAACAGAGCAAATGACCAAATGAGCAAATGAGCAAATGAGCAACTGAGCAACTGAGCAAATGAGCAAATGAGCGCAAATGAGCGCAAATGAGCGCAAATGAGCAATTGAGCAAATGAGCAAATGAGCAAATGAGCAAATGAGCAAATGAGCAAATGAGCAAATGAGAAAATTAGAGCAAGTGAGAGCAAATGAGAGCAAATGAGGAAATAGCACATGAGCAAATGAGCGATTGAGCAAATAAGCAAATGAGCAAATGAGCAAAAGAGCAAAAGAGCAAAAGAGCAATTGAGCAAATGAGCAAATTAGCAAATGAGCAAATGAGCAAATGGGCAAATGAGCAAATGAGCAAATGAGCAAATGAGCAAATGAGAGCAAATGAGAGCAAATGAGCAAATGAGCACAAGAGCACATGAGCACATGAGCAAATGAGCAAATGAGCAAAAGAACAAATGAGAGCAAATGAGAGCAAATTAGAGCAAATGAGAGCAAATGAGCAAATGAGCAAATGAGCAAATGAGCAAATGAGCAAATGAGCAAATGAGCACATGAGCAAATGAGCAAATGAGCAAATGAGCAAATGAGCAAATGAGCAAATGAGCAAATGAGCAAAAGAGCAAAAGAGCAAAAGAGCAAAAGAGCAAAAAAGCAAATGAGCAAATGAGCAAATGAGCAAATGAGCAAATGAGCAAATGAGCAAATGAGCAAATGAGAGCAAATGAGCAAATGAGCAAATGAGCAAATGAGCAAATGAGCGCAAATGAGCATATGAGCAAATGAGCAAATGAGCAAATGAGCACATGAGCAAATGAGCAAATGGGCAAATGAGCAAATGAGCAAATAAGAGCAGATGAGCAAATGAGCAAATGAGCAAATGAGCAAATGAGCAAATGAGAGCAAATGAAAGCAAATGAAAGCAAATGAGCAAATGAGCACATGAGCAAATGAGCAAATGAGCAATTGAGCAAATGAGCAAATGAGCAAATGAGCAAATGAGAGCAGATGAGCAAATGAGCAAATGAGCAAATGAGCAAATGAGCAAATGAGCAAATGAACAAATGAGCAAATGAGCAAATGAGCAAATGAGCGCAAATGAGCGCAAATGAGCAAATGAGCAAATGAGCAAATGAGCAAATGAGCAAATGAGCAAATGAGCAAATGAGCAAATGAGCAAATGAGCAAATGAGCAAATGAGCAAATGAGCAAATGAGCAAATGAGCAAATGAGCAAATGAGCAAATGAGCAAATGAGCAAATGAACAAATGAGCAAATGAGCAAATGAGCAAATGAGCAAATGAGCAAATGAGCGCAAATGAGCAAATGAGCAAATGAGCAAATGAGCAAATGAGCAAATGAGCAAATGAGCAAATGAGCAAATGAGCAAATGAGCAAATGAGCAAATGAGCAAATGAGCAAATGAGCAAATGAGCAAATGAGCAAATGAGAGCAAATGAGAGCAAATGAGAGCAAGTGAGAGCAAATGAGTGCAAATGAGAGCAAATGAGCAAATGAACGCATGAGCGCATGAGCGCATGAGCGCATGAGCAAATGAGCAAATGAGCAAATGAGCAATAGAGCAAAAGAGCAAAAGAGCAAATGAGCAAATGAGCAAATGAGCAAATGAGCAAATGAGCAAATGAGCAAATGAGCAAATGAGCAAATGAGCAAATGGCCAAATGAGCAAATGGGCAAATGAGCAAATGAGAGCAAATGAGCAAATGAGCAAATGAGCAAATGAGCAAATGAGCAAATGAGAGCAAATGAGAGCAAATGAGAGCAAATGAGAGCAAATGAGAGCAAATGAGAGCAAATGAGAGCAAATGAGAGCAAATGAGAGCAAATGAGAGCAAATGAGAGCAAATGAGAGCAAATGAGAGCAAATGAGAGCAAATGAGAGCAAATGAGAGCAAATGAGAGCAAATGAGAGCAAATGAGCAAATGAGCAAATGAGCAAATGAGCAAATGAGCACATGAGCACATGAGCACATGAGCAAATGAGCAAATGGGCAAATGAGCAAATGAGCAAATGAGAGCAGATGAGCAAATGAGCAAATGAGGAAATGAGAAAATAAGAGCAGATGAGCAAATGAGCAAATGAGCAAATGAGCAAATGAGCAAATGAGCAAATGAACAAATGAGCAAATGAGCAAATGAGCAAATGAGCAAATGAGCAAATGAGCGCAAATGAGCAAATGAGCAAATGAGCAAATGAGCAAATGAGCAAATGAGCAAATGAGCAAATGAGCAAATGAGCAAATGAGCAAATGAGCAAATGAGCAAATGAGCAAATGAGAGCAAATGAGCAAATGAGAGTAAATGAGAGCAAGTGAGAGCAAATGAGAGCAAATGAGAGCAAATGAGCAAATGAACGCATGAGCGCATGAGAGCATGAGCGCATGAGCAAATGAGCAAATGAGCAAATGAGCAATAGAGCAAAAGAGCAAAAGAGCAAATGAGCAAATAAGCAAATGAGCAAATGAGAGCAAATGAGCAAATGAGCAAATGAGCAAATGAGCAAATGAGCAAATGAGAGCAAATGAGAGCAAATGAGAGCAAATGAGAGCAAATGAGAGCAAATGAGAGCAAATGAGAGCAAATGAGCAAATGAGCAAATGAGCAACTGAGCAACTGAGCAAATGAGCAAATGAGCGCAAATGAGCGCAAATGAGCAATTGAGCAAATGAGCAAATGAGCAAATGAGCAAATGAGCAAATGAGCAACTTAGCAAATGAGCAAATGAGCGCAAATGAGCGCAAATGAGCAATTGAGCAATTGAGCAAATGAGCAAATGAGCAAATGAGCAAATAGCAAATGAGCAAATGAGCAAATGAGCAAATGAGCAAATGAGAGCAAGTGAGAGCAAATGAGAGCAAATGAGGAAATGAGCACATGAACAAATGAGCAAATGAGCAAATAAGCAAATGAGCAAATGAGCAAAAGAGCAAAAGAGCAAAAGAGCAATTGAGCAAATGAGCAAATTAGCAAATGAGCAAATGAGCAAATAAGCAAATGAGCAAATGAGCAATAGAGCAAAAGAGCAAAAGAGCAAATGAGCAAATAAGCAAATGAGCAAATGAGAGCAAATGAGCAAATGAGCAAATGAGCAAATGAGCAAATGAGCAAATGAGAGCAAATGAGAGCAAATGAGAGCAAATGAGAGCAAATGAGAGCAAATGAGAGCAAATGAGAGCAAATGAGCAAATGAGCAAATGAGCAACTGAGCAACTGAGCAAATGAGCAAATGAGCGCAAATGAGCGCAAATGAGCAATTGAGCAAATGAGCAAATTAGCAAATGAGCAAATGAGCAAATGGGCAAATGAGCAAATGAGCAAATGAGCAAATGAGCAAATGAGAGCAAATGAGAGCAAATGAGCAAATGAGCACATGAGCAAATGAGCAAATGAGCAAAAGAACAAATGAGAGCAAATGAGAGCAAATGAGAGCAAATTAGAGCAAATGAGAGCAAATGAGCAAATGAGCAAATGAGCACATGAGCAAATGAGCAAATGAGCAATTGAGCAAATGAGCAAATGAGCAAATGAGCAAATGAGCAAATGAGAGCAAATGAGAGCAAATGAGAGCAAATGAGAGCAAATGAGAGCAAATGAGCAAATGAGCATATGAGCACATGATCAAATGAGCAAATGAGCAAATGAGCAAATGAGCAAATGAGCAAATGAGCAAATGAGCAAAAGAGCAAAAAAGCAAAAGAGCAAAAGAGCAAAAAAGCAAATGAGCAAAAGAGCAAAAGAGCAAAAGAGCAAAAAAGCAAATGAGCAAATGAGCAAATGAGCAAATGAGCAAATGAGCAAATGAGCAAATGAGAGCAAATGAGCAAATGAGCAAATGAGCACATGAGCAAATGAGCAAATGGGCAAATGAGCAAATGAGCAAATAAGAGCAGATGAGCAAATAAGAGCAGATGAGCAAATGAGCAAATGAGCAAATGGGCGCAAATGAGCATATGAGCAAATGAGCAAATGAGCAAATGAGCAAATGAGCAAATGAGCAAATGAGCAAATGAGAGCAAATGAAAGCAAATGAAAGCAAATGAAAGCAAATGAGCAAATGAGCAAATGAGCAAATGAGCAAATGAGCAATTGAGCAAATGAGCAAATGAGCAAATGAGCAAATGAGAGCAGATGAGCAAATGAGCAAATGAGCAAATGAGCAAATGAGCAAATGAGCAAATGAGCAAATGAGCGCAAATGAGCGCAAATGAGCAAATGAGCAAATGAGCAAATGAGCAAATGAGCAAATGAGCAAATGAGCAAATGAGCAAATGAGCAAATGAGCGCAAATGAGCAAATGAGCAAATGAGCAAATGAGCAAATGAGCGCAAATGAGCGCAAATGAGCAAATGAGCAAATGAGCAAATGAGCAAATGAGCAAATGAGCAAATGAGCAAATGAGCAAATGAGCAAATGAGAGCAAATGAGGAAATGAGAGCAAATGAGAGCAAGTGAGAGCAAATGAGTGCAAATGAGAGCAAATGAGCAAATGAACGCATGAGCGCATGAGCGCATGAGCGCATGAGCGCATGAGCAAATGAGCAAATGAGCAAATGAGCAAATGAGCAAATGAGCAAATGAGCAAATGAGAAAATGAGCAAATGGCCAAATGAGCAAATGGGCAAATGAGCAAATGAGCAAATGAGAGCAAATGAGCAAATGAGAGCAAATGAGAGCAAGTGAGAGCAAATGAGTGCAAATGAGAGCAAATGAGCAAATGAACGCATGAGCGCATGAGCGCATGAGCGCATGAGCGCATGAGCAAATGAGCAAATGAGCAAATGAGCAAATGAGCAAATGAGCAAATGAGCAAATGAGCAAATGAGCAAATGGCCAAATGAGCAAATGGGCAAATGAGCAAATGAGAGCAAATGAGCAAATGAGCAAATGAGCAAATGAGCAAATGAGCAAATGAGAGCAAATGAGAGCAAATGAGAGCAAATGAGAGCAAATGAGAGCAAATGAGAGCAAATGAGAGCAAATGAGAGCAAATGAGAGCAAATGAGAGCAAATGAGAGCAAATGAGAGCAAATGAGCAAATGAGCAAATGAGCAAATGAGCAACTGAGCAACTGAGCAAATGAGCAAATGAGCGCAAATGAGCGCAAATGAGCAATTGAGCAAATGAGCAAATGAGCAAATGAGCAAATGAGCAAATGAGCAAATGAGCAAATGAGCAAATGAGCAAATGAGCAAATTAGAGCAAGTGAGAGCAAATGAGAGCAAATGAGGAAATGAGCACATGAGCAAATGAGCCAATGAGCAAATAAGCAAATGAGCAAATGAGCAAAAGAGCAAATGAGCAAATGAGAGCAAATGAGAGCAAATGAGCAAATGAGCACATGAGCACATGAGCACATGAGCAAATGAGCAAAAGAACAAATGAGAGCAAATGAGAGCAAATTAGAGCAAATGAGAGCAAATGAGAGCAAATGAGAGCAAATGAGCAAATGAGCAAATGAGCAAAAGAACAAATGAGAGCAAGTGAGAGCAAATTAGAGCAAATTAGAGCAAATGAGAGCAAATGAGCAAATGAGCAAATGAGCAAATGAGCAAATGAGCAAATGAGCACATGAGCAAATGAGCAAATGAGCAAATGAGCAAATGAGCAAATGAGCAAATGAGCAAATGAGCAAATGAGCAAATGAGCAAATGAGAGCATATGAGAGCAAATGAGAGCAAATGAGAGCAAATGAGAGCAAATGAGCAAATGAGCATATGAGCACATGAGCAAATGAGCAAAAGAGCAAAAGAGCAAAAGAGCAAAAAAGCAAATGAGCAAAAGAGCAAAAGAGCAAAAGAGCAAAAAAGCAAATGAGCAAATGAGCAAATGAGCAAATGAGCAAATGAGCAAATGAGCAAATGAGCAAATGAGCAAATGAGCAAATGAGCAAATGAGCAAATGAGAGCAAATGAGCACATGAGCAATTGAGCAAATGGGCAAATGAGCAAATGAGCAAATAAGAGCAGATGAGCAAATGAGCAAATGAGCAAAACAGCGCAAATGAGCATATGAGCAAATGAGCAAATGAGCAAATGAGCAAATGAGCAAATGAGCAAATGAGCAAATGAGCAAATGAGAGCAAATGAAAGCAAATGAGCAAATGAGCATATGAGCACATGAGCAAATGAGCAAATGAGCAAATGAGCAAATGAGCAAATGAGCAAATGAGCAAATGAGCAAAAGAGCAAAAGAGCAAAAGAGCAAAAGAGCAAAAAAGCAAATGAGCAAATGAGCAAATGAGCAAATGAGCAAATGAGCAAATGAGCAAATGAGCAAATGAGAGCAAATGAGCAAATGAGCAAATGAGCAAATGAGCAAATGAGCGCAAATGAGCATATGAGCAAATGAGCAAATGAGCAAATGAGCACATGAGCAAATGAGCAAATGGGCAAATGAGCAAATGAGCAAATAAGAGCAGATGAGCAAATGAGCAAATGAGCAAATGGGCGCAAATGAGCATATGAGCAAATGAGCAAATGAGCAAATGAGCAAATGAGCAAATGAGAGCAAATGAAAGCAAATGAAAGCAAATGAGCAAATGAGCACATGAGCAAATGAGCAAATGAGCAATTGAGCAAATGAGCAAATGAGCAAATGAGCAAATGAGAGCAGATGAGCAAATGAGCAAATGAGCAAATGAGCAAATGAGCAAATGAGCAAATGAACAAATGAGCAAATGAGCAAATGAGCAAATGAGCAAATGAGCAAATGAGCGCAAATGAGCAAATGAGCAAATGAGCAAATGAGCAAATGAGCAAATGAGCAAATGAGCAAATGAGCAAATGAGCAAATGAGCAAATGAGCAAATGAGCAAATGAGCAAATGAGCAAATGAGCAAATGAGCAAATGAGCAAATGAGCAAATGAGCAAATGAACAAATGAGCAAATGAGCAAATGAGCAAATGAGCAAATGAGCAAATGAGCGCAAATGAGCAAATGAGCAAATGAGCAAATGAGCAAATGAGCAAATGAGCAAATGAGCAAATGAGCAAATGAGCAAATGAGCATATGAGCAAATGAGCAAATGAGCAAATGAGCAAATGAGCAAATGAGCAAATGAGAGCAAATGAGAGCAAATGAGAGCAAGTGAGAGCAAATGAGTGCAAATGAGAGCAAATGAGCAAATGAACGCATGAGCGCATGAGCGCATGAGCGCATGAGCAAATGAGCAAATGAGCAAATGAGCAATAGAGCAAAAGAGCAAAAGAGCAAATGAGCAAATGAGCAAATGAGCAAATGAGCAAATGAGCAAATGAGCAAATGAGCAAATGAGCAAATGAGCAAATGGCCAAATGAGCAAATGGGCAAATGAGCAAATGAGAGCAAATGAGCAAATGAGCAAATGAGCAAATGAGCAAATGAGCAAATGAGAGCAAATGAGAGCAAATGAGAGCAAATGAGAGCAAATGAGAGCAAATGAGAGCAAATGAGAGCAAATGAGAGCAAATGAGAGCAAATGATAGCAAATGAGAGCAAATGAGAGCAAATGAGAGCAAATGAGAGCAAATGAGAGCAAATGAGAGCAAATGAGCACATGAGCACATGAGCAAATGAGCAAATGAGCAAATGAGCAAATGAGCAAATGAGAGCAGATGAGCAAATGAGCAAATGAGCAAATGAGAAAATAAGAGCAGATGAGCAAATGAGCAAATGAGCAAATGAGCAAATGAGCAAATGAGCAAATGAACAAATGAGCAAATGAGCAAATGAGCAAATGAGCAAATGAGCGCAAATGAGCAAATGAGCAAATGAGCAAATGAGCAAATGAGCAATAGAGCAAAAGAGCAAAAGAGCAAATGAGCAAATAAGCAAATGAGCAAATGAGAGCAAATGAGAGCAAATGAGCAAATGAGCAAATGAGCAAATGAGAGCAAATGAGAGCAAATGAGAGCAAATGAGAGCAAATGAGAGCAAATGAGAGCAAATGAGAGCAAATGAGCAAATGAGCAAATGAGCAACTGAGCAACTGAGCAAATGAGCAAATGAGCGCAAATGAGCGCAAATGAGCAATTGAGCAAATGAGCAAATGAGCAAATGAGCAAATGAGCAAATGAGCAACTTAGCAAATGAGCAAATGAGCGCAAATGAGCGCAAATGAGCAATTGAGCAATTGAGCAAATGAGCAAATGAGCAAATGAGCAAATAGCAAATGAGCAAATGAGCAAATGAGCAAATGAGCAAATGAGAGCAAGTGAGAGCAAATGAGAGCAAATGAGGAAATGAGCACATGAACAAATGAGCAAATGAGCAAATAAGCAAATGAGCAAATGAGCAAAAGAGCAAAAGAGCAAAAGAGCAATTGAGCAAATGAGCAAATTAGCAAATGAGCAAATGAGCAAATAAGCAAATGAGCAAATGAGCAATAGAGCAAAAGAGCAAAAGAGCAAATGAGCAAATAAGCAAATGAGCAAATGAGAGCAAATGAGCAAATGAGCAAATGAGCAAATGAGCAAATGAGCAAATGAGAGCAAATGAGAGCAAATGAGAGCAAATGAGAGCAAATGAGAGCAAATGAGAGCAAATGAGAGCAAATGAGCAAATGAGCAAATGAGCAACTGAGCAACTGAGCAAATGAGCAAATGAGCGCAAATGAGCGCAAATGAGCAATTGAGCAAATGAGCAAATGAGCAAATGAGCAAATGAGCAAATGAGCAACTTAGCAAATGAGCAAATGAGCGCAAATGAGCGCAAATGAGCAATTGAGCAATTGAGCAAATGAGCAAATGAGCAAATGAGCAAATGAGCAAATGAGCAAATGAGCAAATGAGCAAATGAGCAAATGAGCAAATTAGAGCAAGTGAGAGCAAATGAGAGCAAATGAGGAAATAGCACATGAGCAAATGAGCGATTGAGCAAATAAGCAAATGAGCAAATGAGCAAAAGAGCAAAAGAGCAAAAGAGCAATTGAGCAAATGAGCAAATTAGCAAATGAGCAAATGAGCAAATGGGCAAATGAGCAAATGAGCAAATGAGCAAATGAGCAAATGAGAGCAAATGAGAGCAAATGAGCAAATGAGCACATGAGCAAATGAGCAAATGAGCAAAAGAACAAATGAGAGCAAATGAGAGCAAATGAGAGCAAATTAGAGCAAATGAGAGCAAATGAGCAAATGAGCAAATGAGCACATGAGCAAATGAGCAAATGAGCAATTGAGCAAATGAGCAAATGAGCAAATGAGCAAATGAGCAAATGAGAGCAAATGAGAGCAAATGAGAGCAAATGAGAGCAAATGAGAGCAAATGAGCAAATGAGCATATGAGCACATGATCAAATGAGCAAATGAGCAAATCAGCAAATGAGCAAATGAGCAAATGAGCAAATGAGCAAAAGAGCAAAAAAGCAAAAGAGCAAAAGAGCAAAAAAGCAAATGAGCAAAAGAGCAAAAGAGCAAAAGAGCAAAAAAGCAAATGAGCAAATGAGCAAATGAGCAAATGAGCAAATGAGCAAATGAGCAAATGAGCAAATGAGAGCAAATGAGCAAATGAGCAAATGAGCACATGAGCAAATGAGCAAATGGGCAAATGAGCAAATGAGCAAATAAGAGCAGATGAGCAAATAAGAGCAGATGAGCAAATGAGCAAATGAGCAAATGGGCGCAAATGAGCATATGAGCAAATGAGCAAATGAGCAAATGAGCAAATGAGCAAATGAGCAAATGAGCAAATGAGCAAATGAGAGCAAATGAAAGCAAATGAAAGCAAATGAGCAAATGAGCAAATGAGCAAATGAGCAAATGAGCAATTGAGCAAATGAGCAAATGAGCAAATGAGCAAATGAGAGCAGATGAGCAAATGAGCAAATGAGCAAATGAGCAAATGAGCAAATGAGCAAATGAACAAATGAGCAAATGAGCAAATGAGCAAATGAGCAAATGAGCAAATGAGCGCAAATGAGCGCAAATGAGCAAATGAGCAAATGAGCAAATGAGCAAATGAGCAAATGAGCAAATGAGCAAATGAGCAAATGAGCGCAAATGAGCGCAAATGAGCAAATGAGCAAATGAGCAAATGAGCAAATGAGCAAATGAGCAAATGAGCAAATGAGCAAATGAGCAAATGAGCAAATGAGCAAATGAGCAAATGAGCAAATGAGCAAATGAGCAAATGAGCAAATGAGCAAATGAGAGCAAATGAGCAAATGAGAGCAAATGAGAGCAAGTGAGAGCAAATGAGTGCAAATGAGAGCAAATGAGCAAATGAGCAAATGGCCAAATGAGCAAATGGGCAAATGAGCAAATGAGAGCAAATGAGCAAATGAGCAAATGAGCAAATGAGCAAATGAGCAAATGAGAGCAAATGAGAGCAAATGAGAGCAAATGAGAGCAAATGAGATCAAATGAGAGCAAATGAGAGCAAATGAGAGCAAATGAGAGCAAATGAGAGCAAATGAGCAAATGAGCAAATGAGCAAATGAGCAAATGAGCAAATGAGCAAATGAGAGCAAATGAAAGCAAATGAAAGCAAATGAGCAAATGAGCAAATGAGCAAATGAGCAAATGAGCAATTGAGCAAATGAGCAAATGAGCAAATGAGCAAATGAGAGCAGATGAGCAAATGAGCAAATGAGCAAATGAGCAAATGAGCAAATGAGCAAATGAACAAATGAGCAAATGAGCAAATGAGCAAATGAGCAAATGAGCAAATGAGCGCAAATGAGCGCAAATGAGCAAATGAGCAAATGAGCAAATGAGCAAATGAGCAAATGAGCAAATGAGCAAATGAGCGCAAATGAGCGCAAATGAGCAAATGAGCAAATGAGCAAATGAGCAAATGAGCAAATGAGCAAATGAGCAAATGAGCAAATGAGCAAATGAGCAAATGAGCAAATGAGCAAATGAGCAAATGAGCAAATGAGCAAATGAGCAAATGAGCAAATGAGAGCAAATGAGCAAATGAGAGCAAATGAGAGCAAGTGAGAGCAAATGAGTGCAAATGAGAGCAAATGAGCAAATGAACGCATGAGCGCATGAGCGCATGAGCGCATGAGCGCATGAGCAAATGAGCAAATGAGCAAATGAGCAAATGAGCAAATGAGCAAATGAGCAAATGAGCAAATGAGCAAATGGCCAAATGAGCAAATGGGCAAATGAGCAAATGAGAGCAAATGAGCAAATGAGAGCAAATGAGAGCAAGTGAGAGCAAATGAGTGCAAATGAGAGCAAATGAGCAAATGAACGCATGAGCGCATGAGCGCATGAGCGCATGAGCGCATGAGCGCATGAGCAAATGAGCAAATGAGCAAATGAGCAAATGAGCAAATGAGCAAATGAGCAAATGAGCAAATGAGCAAATGGCCAAATGAGCAAATGGGCAAATGAGCAAATGAGAGCAAATGAGCAAATGAGCAAATGAGCAAATGAGCAAATGAGCAAATGAGAGCAAATGAGAGCAAATGAGAGCAAATGAGAGCAAATGAGAGCAAATGAGAGCAAATGAGAGCAAATGAGAGCAAATGAAAGCAAATGAGAGCAAATGAGAGCAAATGAGAGCAAATGAGCAAATGAGCAAATGAGCAAATGAGCAACTGAGCAACTGAGCAAATGAGCAAATGAGCGCAAATGAGCGCAAATGAGCAATTGAGCAAATGAGCAAATGAGCAAATGAGCAAATGAGCAAATGAGCAAATGAGCAAATGAGCAAATGAGCAAATTAGAGCAAGTGAGAGCAAATGAGAGCAAATGAGGAAATGAGCACATGAGCAAATGAGCCAATGAGCAAATAAGCAAATGAGCAAATGAGCAAAAGAGCAAATGAGCAAATGAGAGCAAATGAGAGCAAATGAGCAAATGAGCACATGAGCACATGAGCACATGAGCAAATGAGCAAAAGAACAAATGAGAGCAAATGAGAGCAAATTAGAGCAAATGAGAGCAAATGAGAGCAAATGAGAGCAAATGAGCAAATGAGCAAATGAGCAAAAGAACAAATGAGAGCAAGTGAGAGCAAATGAGAGCAAATGAGCAAATGAGCAAATGAGCAACTGAGCAACTGAGCAAATGAGCAAATGAGCGCAAATGAGCAAATGAGCAAATGAGCAAATGAGCAAATGAGAGCAAATGAGAGCAAATGAGAGCAAATGAGCACATGAGCACATGAGCACATGAGCAAATGAGCAAATGAGCAAAAGAACAAATGAGAGCAAATGAGAGCAAATTAGAGCAAATAAGAGCAAATGAGCAAATGAGCAAATGGGCAAATGAGCAAATGGGCAAATGAGCAAAATGAGCAAATGAGCAAATGAGCAATTGAGCAAATGAGCAAATGAGCAAATGAGAGCAAATGAGAGCAAATGAGCAAATGAGCAAATGAGCACATGAGCACATGAGCACATGAGCAAATGAGCAAATGGGCAAATGAGCAAATGAGCAAATGAGCAAATGAGCAAATGAGCAAATGAGAGCAAATGAGCAAATGAGAGCAAATGAGAGCAAATGAGCAAATGAGCAAATGAGCAAATGAGCACATGAGCACATGAGCACATGAACAAATGAGCAAATGAGCAAAAGAACAAATGAGAGCAAATGAGAGCAAATGAGCAAATGAGAGCAAATGAGAGCAAATGAGAGCAAATGAGCAAATGAGCATATGAGCACATGAGCAAATGAGCAAATGAGCAAATGAGCAAATGAGCAAATGACCAAATGAGCAAATGAGCAAATGAGCAAAAGAGCAAAAGAGCAAAAGAGCAAAAAAGCAAATGAGCAAAAGAGCAAAAGAGCAAAAGAGCAAAAAAGCAAATGAGCAAATGAGCAAATGAGCAAATGAGCAAATGAGCAAATGAGCAAATGAGCAAATGAGAGCAAATGAGCAAATGAGCAAATGAGCAAATGAGCAAATGAGCGCAAATGAGCATATGAGCAAATGAGCAAATGAGCAAATGAGCAAATGAGCAAATGAGCAAATGAGCACATGAGCAAATGAGCAAATGGGCAAATGAGCAAATGAGCAAATAAGAGCAGATGAGCAAATGAGCAAATGAGCAAATGAGCAAATGAGCAAATGAGCAAATGAGCAAATGAGCAAATGAGAGCAAATGAAAGCAAATGAGCAAATGAGCAAATGAGCACATGAGCAAATGAGCAAATAAGCAAATGAGCAAATGAGCAAATGAGCAAATGAGCAAATGAGAGCAGATGAGCAAATGAGCAAATGAGCAAATGAGCAAATAAGAGCAGATGAGCAAATGAGCAAATGAGCAAATGAGCAAATGAGCAAAAAAGCAAATGAGCAAAAGAGCAAAAGAGCAAAAGAGCAAAAAAGCAAATGAGCAAATGAGCAAATGAGCAAATGAGCAAATGAGCAAATAAGCAAATGAGCAAATGAGAGCAAATGAGCAAATGAGCAAATGAGCAAATGAGCAAATGAGCGCAAATGAGCATATGAGCAAATGAGCAAATGAGCAAATGAGCAAATGAGCAAATGAGCAAATGAGCACATGAGCAAATGAGCAAATGGGCAAATGAGCAAATGAGCAAATAAGAGCAGATGAGCAAATAAGCAAATGAGCAAATGAGCGCAAATGAGCATATGAGCAAATGAGCAAATGAGCAAATGAGCAAATGAGCAAATGAGCAAATGAGCAAATGAGCAAATGAGAGCAAATGAAAGCAAATGAGCAAATGAGCAAATGAGCACATGAGCAAATGAGCAAATGAGCAAATGAGCAAATGAGCAAATGAGCAAATGAGCAAATGAGAGCAGATGAGCAAATGAGCAAATGAGCAAATGAGAAAATAAGAGCAGATGAGCAAATGAGCAAATGAGCAAATGAGCAAATGAGCAAATGAGCAAATGAACAAATGAGCAAATGAGCAAATGAGCAAATGAGCAAATGAGCAAATGAGCGCAAATGAGCAAATGAGCAAATGAGCAAATGAGCAAATGAGCAAATGAGCAAATGAGCAAATGAGCAAATGAGCAAATGAGCAAATGAGCAAATGAGCAAATGAGCAAATGAGAGCAAATGAGCAAATGAGAGCAAGTGAGAGCAAGTGAGAGCAAATGAGAGCAAATGAGAGCAAATGAGCAAATGAACGCATGAGCGCATGAGAGCATGAGCGCATGAGCAAATGAGCAAATGAGCAAATGAGCAATAGAGCAAAAGAGCAAAAGAGCAAATGAGCAAATAAGCAAATGAGCAAATGAGAGCAAATGAGCAAATGAGCAAATGAGCAAATGAGCAAATGAGCAAATGAGAGCAAATGAGAGCAAATGAGAGCAAATGAGAGCAAATGAGAGCAAATGAGAGCAAATGAGAGCAAATGAGAGCAAATGAGCAAATGAGCAAATGAGCAACTGAGCAAATGAGCAAATGAGCGCAAATGAGCGCAAATGAGCAATTGAGCAAATGAGCAAATGAGCAAATGAGCAAATGAGCAAATGAGCAACTGAGCAAATGAGCAAATGAGCGCAAATGAGCGCAAATGAGCAATTGAGCAATTGAGCAAATGAGCAAATGAGCAAATGAGCAAATAGCAAATGAGCAAATGAGCAAATGAGCAAATGAGCAAATGAGAGCAAGTGAGAGCAAATGAGAGCAAATGAGGAAATGAGCACATGAACAAATGAGCAAATGAGCAAATAAGCAAATGAGCAAATGAGCAAAAGAGCAAAAGAGCAAAAGAGCAATTGAGCAAATGAGCAAATTAGCAAATGAGCAAATGAGCAAATGAGCAAATGAGCAAATGAGAGCAAATGAGAGCAAATGAGAGCAAATGAGCACATGAGCACATGAGCAAATGAGCAAATGAGCAAATGAGCAAAAGAACAAATGAGAGCAAATGAGAGCAAATGAGCAAATGAGCAAATGGGCAAATGAGCAAATGGGCAAATGAGCAAAATGAGCAAATGAGCAAATGAGCAAATGAGCAAATGAGCAAATGAGCAAATGAGAGCAAATGAGAGCAAATGAGCAAATGAGCAAATGAGCACATGAGCACATGAGCACATGAGCAAATGAGCAAATGGGCAAATGAGCAAATGAGCAAATGAGCAAATGAGCAAATGAGCAAATGAGAGCAAATGAGCAAATGAGAGCAAATGAGAGCAAATGAGCAAATGAGCAAATGAGCAAATGAGCACATGAGCACATGAGCACATATAAAAATGAGCAAATGAGCAAATGAGCAAATGAGCAAATGAGCAAATGAGCGCAAATGAGCAAATGAGCAAATGAGCAAATGAGCAAATGAGCAAATGAGCAAATGAGAAAATGAGCAAATGAGCAAATGAGCAAATGAGCAAATGAGCAAATGAGAGCAAATGAGCAAATGAGAGTAAATGAGAGCAAGTGAGAGCAAATGAGAGCAAATGAGAGCAAATGAGCAAATGAACGCATGAGCGCATGAGAGCATGAGCGCATGAGCAAATGAGCAAATGAGCAAATGAGCAATAGAGCAAAAGAGCAAAAGAGCAAATGAGCAAATAAGCAAATGAGCAAATGAGAGCAAATGAGCAAATGAGCAAATGAGCAAATGAGCAAATGAGCAAATGAGAGCAAATGAGAGCAAATGAGAGCAAATGAGAGCAAATGAGAGCAAATGAGAGCAAATGAGAGCAAATGAGCAAATGAGCAAATGAGCAACTGAGCAACTGAGCAAATGAGCAAATGAGCGCAAATGAGCGCAAATGAGCAATTGAGCAAATGAGCAAATGAGCAAATGAGCAACTTAGCAAATGAGCAAATGAGCGCAAATGAGCGCAAATGAGCAATTGAGCAATTGAGCAAATGAGCAAATGAGCAAATGAGCAAATAGCAAATGAGCAAATGAGCAAATGAGCAAATGAGCAAATGAGAGCAAGTGAGAGCAAATGAGAGCAAATGAGGAAATGAGCACATGAACAAATGAGCAAATGAGCAAATAAGCAAATGAGCAAATGAGCAAAAGAGCAAAAGAGCAAAAGAGCAATTGAGCAAATGAGCAAATTAGCAAATGAGCAAATGAGCAAATAAGCAAATGAGCAAATGAGCAATAGAGCAAAAGAGCAAAAGAGCAAATGAGCAAATAAGCAAATGAGCAAATGAGAGCAAATGAGCAAATGAGAGCAAATGAGAGCAAATGAGAGCAAATGAGAGCAAATGAGAGCAAATGAGAGCAAATGAGAGCAAATGAGAGCAAATGAGAGCAAATGAGAGCAAATGAGCAAATGAGCAAATGAGCAAATGAGCAACTGAGCAACTGAGCAAATGAGCAAATGAGCGCAAATGAGCGCAAATGAGCAATTGAGCAAATGAGCAAATGAGCAAATGAGCAAATGAGCAAATGAGCAAATGAGCAAATGAGCAAATGAGCAAATGAGCAAATAAGCAAATTAGAGCAAGTGAGAGCAAATGAGAGCAAATGAGGAAATGAGCACATGAGCAAATGAGCCAATGAGCAAATAAGCAAATGAGCAAATGAGCAAAAGAGCAAATGAGCAAATGAGAGCAAATGAGAGCAAATGAGCAAATGAGCACATGAGCACATGAGCACATGAGCAAATGAGCAAAAGAACAAATGAGAGCAAATGAGCAAATGAGCAAATGAGCAAAAGAACAAATGAGAGCAAGTGAGAGCAAATTAGAGCAAATTAGAGCAAATGAGAGCAAATGAGCAAATGAGCAAATGAGCAAATGAGCAAATGAGCATATGAGCACATGAGCAAATGAGCAAAAGAGCAAAAGAGCAAAAGAGCAAAAAAGCAAATGAGCAAAAGAGCAAAAGAGCAAAAGAGCAAAAAAGCAAATGAGCAAATGAGCAAATGAGCAAATGAGCAAATGAGCAAATGAGCAAATGAGCAAATGAGCAAATGAGCAAATGAGCAAATGAGCAAATGAGAGCAAATGAGCACATGAGCAAATGAGCAAATGGGCAAATGAGCAAATGAGCAAATAAGAGCAGATGAGCAAATGAGCAAATGAGCAAAACAGCGCAAATGAGCATATGAGCAAATGAGCAAATGAGCAAATGAGCAAATGAGCAAATGAGCAAATGAGCAAATGAGCAAATGAGAGCAAATGAAAGCAAATGAAAAAAATGAGCAAATGAGCACATGAGCAAATGAGCAAATGAGCAAATGAGCAAATGAGCAAATGAGCAAATGAGCAAATGAGAGCAGATGAGCAAATGAGCAAATGAGCAAATGAGAAAATAAGAGCAGATGAGCAAATGAGCAAATGGCCAAATGAGCAAATGGGCAAATGAGCAAATGAGAGCAAATGAGCAAATGAGCAAATGAGCAAATGAGCAAATGAGAGCAAATGAGAGCAAATGAGAGCAAATGAGAGCAAATGAGAGCAAATGAGAGCAAATGAGAGCAAATGAGAGCAAATGAGCAACAGAGCAAATGACCAAATGAGCAAATGAGCAAATGAGCAACTGAGCAACTGAGCAAATGAGCAAATGAGCGCAAATGAGCGCAAATGAGCGCAAATGAGCAATTGAGCAAATGAGCAAATGAGCAAATGAGCAAATGAGCAAATGAGCAAATGAGCAAATGAGAAAATTAGAGCAAGTGAGAGCAAATGAGAGCAAATGAGGAAATAGCACATGAGCAAATGAGCGATTGAGCAAATAAGCAAATGAGCAAATGAGCAAAAGAGCAAAAGAGCAAAAGAGCAATTGAGCAAATGAGCAAATTAGCAAATGAGCAAATGAGCAAATGGGCAAATGAGCAAATGAGCAAATGAGCAAATGAGCAAATGAGAGCAAATGAGAGCAAATGAGCAAATGAGCACAAGAGCACATGAGCACATGAGCAAATGAGCAAATGAGCAAAAGAACAAATGAGAGCAAATGAGAGCAAATTAGAGCAAATGAGAGCAAATGAGCAAATGAGCAAATGAGCAAATGAGCAAATGAGCAAATGAGCAAATGAGCACATGAGCAAATGAGCAAATGAGCAATTGAGCAAATGAGCAAATGAGCAAATGAGCAAATGAGCAAATTAGAGCAAATGAGAGCAAATGAGAGCAAATGAGAGCAAATGAGAGCAAATGAGCAAATGAGCATATGAGCACATGAGCAAATGAGCAAATGAGCAAATGAGCAAATGAGCAAATGAGCAAATGAGCAAATGAGCAAAAGAGCAAAAGAGCAAAAGAGCAAAAGAGCAAAAAAGCAAATGAGCAAATGAGCAAATGAGCAAATGAGCAAATGAGCAAATGAGCAAATGAGAAAATGAGAGCAAATGAGCAAATGAGCAAATGAGCAAATGAGCAAATGAGCGCAAATGAGCATATGAGCAAATGAGCAAATGAGCAAATGAGCAAATGAGCAAATGAGCAAATGAGCAAATGAGCAAATGAGCAAATGAGCAAATTAGAGCAAGTGAGAGCAAATGAGAGCAAATGAGGAAATGAGCACATGAGCAAATGAGCCAATGAGCAAATAAGCAAATGAGCAAATGAGCAAAAGAGCAAATGAGCAAATGAGAGCAAATGAGAGCAAATGAGCAAATGAGCACATGAGCACATGAGCACATGAGCAAATGAGCAAAAGAACAAATGAGAGCAAATGAGCAAATGAGCAAATGAGCAAAAGAACAAATGAGAGCAAGTGAGAGCAAATTAGAGCAAATTAGAGCAAATGAGAGCAAATGAGCAAATGAGCAAATGAGCAAATGAGCAAATGAGCATATGAGCACATGAGCAAATGAGCAAAAGAGCAAAAGAGCAAAAGAGCAAAAAAGCAAATGAGCAAAAGAGCAAAAGAGCAAAAGAGCAAAAAAGCAAATGAGCAAATGAGCAAATGAGCAAATGAGCAAATGAGCAAATGAGCAAATGAGCAAATGAGCAAATGAGCAAATGAGCAAATGAGCAAATGAGAGCAAATGAGCACATGAGCAAATGAGCAAATGGGCAAATGAGCAAATGAGCAAATAAGAGCAGATGAGCAAATGAGCAAATGAGCAAAACAGCGCAAATGAGCATATGAGCAAATGAGCAAATGAGCAAATGAGCAAATGAGCAAATGAGCAAATGAGCAAATGAGCAAATGAGAGCAAATGAAAGCAAATGAAAAAAATGAGCAAATGAGCACATGAGCAAATGAGCAAATGAGCAAATGAGCAAATGAGCAAATGAGCAAATGAGCAAATGAGCAAATGAGAGCAGATGAGCAAATGAGCAAATGAGCAAATGAGAAAATAAGAGCAGATGAGCAAATGAGCAAATGGCCAAATGAGCAAATGGGCAAATGAGCAAATGAGAGCAAATGAGCAAATGAGCAAATGAGCAAATGAGCAAATGAGAGCAAATGAGAGCAAATGAGAGCAAATGAGAGCAAATGAGAGCAAATGAGAGCAAATGAGAGCAAATGAGAGCAAATGAGCAACAGAGCAAATGACCAAATGAGCAAATGAGCAAATGAGCAACTGAGCAACTGAGCAAATGAGCAAATGAGCGCAAATGAGCGCAAATGAGCGCAAATGAGCAATTGAGCAAATGAGCAAATGAGCAAATGAGCAAATGAGCAAATGAGCAAATGAGCAAATGAGAAAATTAGAGCAAGTGAGAGCAAATGAGAGCAAATGAGGAAATAGCACATGAGCAAATGAGCGATTGAGCAAATAAGCAAATGAGCAAATGAGCAAAAGAGCAAAAGAGCAAAAGAGCAATTGAGCAAATGAGCAAATTAGCAAATGAGCAAATGAGCAAATGGGCAAATGAGCAAATGAGCAAATGAGCAAATGAGCAAATGAGAGCAAATGAGAGCAAATGAGCAAATGAGCACAAGAGCACATGAGCACATGAGCAAATGAGCAAATGAGCAAAAGAACAAATGAGAGCAAATGAGAGCAAATTAGAGCAAATGAGCAAATGAGCAAATGAGCAAATGAGCAAATGAGCAAATGAGCAAATGAGCAAATGAGCACATGAGCAAATGAGCAAATGAGCAATTGAGCAAATGAGCAAATGAGCAAATGAGCAAATGAGCAAATTAGAGCAAATGAGAGCAAATGAGAGCAAATGAGAGCAAATGAGAGCAAATGAGCAAATGAGCATATGAGCACATGAGCAAATGAGCAAATGAGCAAATGAGCAAATGAGCAAATGAGCAAATGAGCAAATGAGCAAAAGAGCAAAAGAGCAAAAGAGCAAAAGAGCAAAAAAGCAAATGAGCAAATGAGCAAATGAGCAAATGAGCAAATGAGCAAATGAGCAAATGAGCAAATGAGAGCAAATGAGCAAATGAGCAAATGAGCAAATGAGCAAATGAGCGCAAATGAGCATATGAGCAAATGAGCAAATGAGCAAATGAGCACATGAGCAAATGAGCAAATGGGCAAATGAGCAAATGAGCAAATAAGAGCAGATGAGCAAATGAGCAAATGAGCAAATGGGCGCAAATGAGCATATGAGCAAATGAGCAAATGAGCAAATGAGCAAATGAGCAAATGAGAGCAAAGGAAAGCAAATGAAAGCAAATGAGCAAATGAGCACATGAGCAAATGAGCAAATGAGCAATTGAGCAAATGAGCAAATGAGCAAATGAGCAAATGAGAGCAGATGAGCAAATGAGCAAATGAGCAAATGAGCAAATGAGCAAATGAGCAAATGAACAAATGAGCAAATGAGCAAATGAGCAAATGAGCAAATGAGCAAATGAGCGGAAATGAGCAAATGAGCAAATGAGCAAATGAGCAAATGAGCAAATGAGCAAATGAGCAAATGAGCAAATGAGCAAATGAGCAAATGAGCAAATGAGCAAATGAGCAAATGAGCAAATGAGCAAATGAGCAAATGAGCAAATGAGCAAATGAACAAATGAGCAAATGAGCAAATGAGCAAATGAGCAAATGAGCAAATGAGCGCAAATGAGCAAATGAGCAAATGAGCAAATGAGCAAATGAGCAAATGAGCAAATGAGCAAATGAGAGCAAATGAGAGCAAATGAGAGCAAGTGAGAGCAAATGAGTGCAAATGAGAGCAAATGAGCAAATGAACGCATGAGCGCATGAGCGCATGAGCGCATGAGCAAATGAGCAAATGAGCAAATGAGCAATAGAGCAAAAGAGCAAAAGAGCAAATGAGCAAATGAGCAAATGAGCAAATGAGCAAATGAGCAAATGAGCAAATGAGCAAATGAGCAAATGAGCAAATGGCCAAATGAGCAAATGGGCAAATGAGCAAATGAGAGCAAATGAGCAAATGAGCAAATGAGCAAATGAGCAAATGAGCAAATGAGAGCAAATGAGAGCAAATGAGCAATTGAGCAATTGAGCAAATGAGCAAATGAGCAAATGAGCAAATAGCAAATGAGCAAATGAGCAAATGAGCAAATGAGCAAATGAGAGCAAATGAGGAAATAGCACATGAGCAAATGAGCGATTGAGCAAATAAGCAAATGAGCAAATGAGCAAAAGAGCAAAAGAGCAAAAGAGCAATTGAGCAAATGAGCAAATTAGCAAATGAGCAAATGAGCAAATGGGCAAATGAGCAAATGAGCAAATGAGCAAATGAGCAAATGAGAGCAAATGAGAGCAAATGAGCAAATGAGCACAAGAGCACATGAGCACATGAGCAAATGAGCAAATGAGCAAAAGAACAAATGAGAGCAAATGAGAGCAAATTAGAGCAAATGAGAGCAAATGAGCAAATGAGCAAATGAGCAAATGAGCAAATGAGCAAATGAGCAAATGAGCACATGAGCAAATGAGCAAATGAGCAATTGAGCAAATGAGCAAATGAGCAAATGAGCAAATGAGCAAATTAGAGCAAATGAGAGCAAATGAGAGCAAATGAGAGCAAATGAGAGCAAATGAGCAAATGAGCATATGAGCACATGAGCAAATGAGCAAATGAGCAAATGAGCAAATGAGCAAATGAGCAAATGAGCAAATGAGCAAAAGAGCAAAAGAGCAAAAGAGCAAAAGAGCAAAAAAGCAAATGAGCAAATGAGCAAATGAGCAAATGAGCAAATGAGCAAATGAGCAAATGAGAAAATGAGAGCAAATGAGCAAATGAGCAAATGAGCAAATGAGCAAATGAGCGCAAATGAGCATATGAGCAAATGAGCAAATGAGCAAATGAGCAAATGAGCAAATGAGCAAATGAGCAAATGAGCAAATGAGCAAATGAGCAAATTAGAGCAAGTGAGAGCAAATGAGAGCAAATGAGGAAATGAGCACATGAGCAAATGAGCCAATGAGCAAATAAGCAAATGAGCAAATGAGCAAAAGAGCAAATGAGCAAATGAGAGCAAATGAGAGCAAATGAGCAAATGAGCACATGAGCACATGAGCACATGAGCAAATGAGCAAAAGAACAAATGAGAGCAAATGAGCAAATGAGCAAATGAGCAAAAGAACAAATGAGAGCAAGTGAGAGCAAATTAGAGCAAATTAGAGCAAATGAGAGCAAATGAGCAAATGAGCAAATGAGCAAATGAGCAAATGAGCATATGAGCACATGAGCAAATGAGCAAAAGAGCAAAAGAGCAAAAGAGCAAAAAAGCAAATGAGCAAAAGAGCAAAAGAGCAAAAGAGCAAAAAAGCAAATGAGCAAATGAGCAAATGAGCAAATGAGCAAATGAGCAAATGAGCAAATGAGCAAATGAGCAAATGAGCAAATGAGCAAATGAGCAAATGAGAGCAAATGAGCACATGAGCAAATGAGCAAATGGGCAAATGAGCAAATGAGCAAATAAGAGCAGATGAGCAAATGAGCAAATGAGCAAAACAGCGCAAATGAGCATATGAGCAAATGAGCAAATGAGCAAATGAGCAAATGAGCAAATGAGCAAATGAGCAAATGAGCAAATGAGAGCAAATGAAAGCAAATGAAAAAAATGAGCAAATGAGCACATGAGCAAATGAGCAAATGAGCAAATGAGCAAATGAGCAAATGAGCAAATGAGCAAATGAGCAAATGAGAGCAGATGAGCAAATGAGCAAATGAGCAAATGAGAAAATAAGAGCAGATGAGCAAATGAGCAAATGGCCAAATGAGCAAATGGGCAAATGAGCAAATGAGAGCAAATGAGCAAATGAGCAAATGAGCAAATGAGCAAATGAGAGCAAATGAGAGCAAATGAGAGCAAATGAGAGCAAATGAGAGCAAATGAGAGCAAATGAGAGCAAATGAGAGCAAATGAGCAACAGAGCAAATGACCAAATGAGCAAATGAGCAAATGAGCAACTGAGCAACTGAGCAAATGAGCAAATGAGCGCAAATGAGCGCAAATGAGCGCAAATGAGCAATTGAGCAAATGAGCAAATGAGCAAATGAGCAAATGAGCAAATGAGCAAATGAGCAAATGAGAAAATTAGAGCAAGTGAGAGCAAATGAGAGCAAATGAGGAAATAGCACATGAGCAAATGAGCGATTGAGCAAATAAGCAAATGAGCAAATGAGCAAAAGAGCAAAAGAGCAAAAGAGCAATTGAGCAAATGAGCAAATTAGCAAATGAGCAAATGAGCAAATGGGCAAATGAGCAAATGAGCAAATGAGCAAATGAGCAAATGAGAGCAAATGAGAGCAAATGAGCAAATGAGCACAAGAGCACATGAGCACATGAGCAAATGAGCAAATGAGCAAAAGAACAAATGAGAGCAAATGAGAGCAAATTAGAGCAAATGAGCAAATGAGCAAATGAGCAAATGAGCAAATGAGCAAATGAGCAAATGAGCAAATGAGCACATGAGCAAATGAGCAAATGAGCAATTGAGCAAATGAGCAAATGAGCAAATGAGCAAATGAGCAAATTAGAGCAAATGAGAGCAAATGAGAGCAAATGAGAGCAAATGAGAGCAAATGAGCAAATGAGCATATGAGCACATGAGCAAATGAGCAAATGAGCAAATGAGCAAATGAGCAAATGAGCAAATGAGCAAATGAGCAAAAGAGCAAAAGAGCAAAAGAGCAAAAGAGCAAAAAAGCAAATGAGCAAATGAGCAAATGAGCAAATGAGCAAATGAGCAAATGAGCAAATGAGCAAATGAGAGCAAATGAGCAAATGAGCAAATGAGCAAATGAGCAAATGAGCGCAAATGAGCATATGAGCAAATGAGCAAATGAGCAAATGAGCACATGAGCAAATGAGCAAATGGGCAAATGAGCAAATGAGCAAATAAGAGCAGATGAGCAAATGAGCAAATGAGCAAATGGGCGCAAATGAGCATATGAGCAAATGAGCAAATGAGCAAATGAGCAAATGAGCAAATGAGAGCAAAGGAAAGCAAATGAAAGCAAATGAGCAAATGAGCACATGAGCAAATGAGCAAATGAGCAATTGAGCAAATGAGCAAATGAGCAAATGAGCAAATGAGAGCAGATGAGCAAATGAGCAAATGAGCAAATGAGCAAATGAGCAAATGAGCAAATGAACAAATGAGCAAATGAGCAAATGAGCAAATGAGCAAATGAGCAAATGAGCGGAAATGAGCAAATGAGCAAATGAGCAAATGAGCAAATGAGCAAATGAGCAAATGAGCAAATGAGCAAATGAGCAAATGAGCAAATGAGCAAATGAGCAAATGAGCAAATGAGCAAATGAGCAAATGAGCAAATGAACAAATGAGCAAATGAGCAAATGAGCAAATGAGCAAATGAGCAAATGAGCGCAAATGAGCAAATGAGCAAATGAGCAAATGAGCAAATGAGCAAATGAGCAAATGAGCAAATGAGAGCAAATGAGAGCAAATGAGAGCAAGTGAGAGCAAATGAGTGCAAATGAGAGCAAATGAGCAAATGAACGCATGAGCGCATGAGCGCATGAGCGCATGAGCAAATGAGCAAATGAGCAAATGAGCAATAGAGCAAAAGAGCAAAAGAGCAAATGAGCAAATGAGCAAATGAGCAAATGAGCAAATGAGCAAATGAGCAAATGAGCAAATGAGCAAATGAGCAAATGGCCAAATGAGCAAATGGGCAAATGAGCAAATGAGAGCAAATGAGCAAATGAGCAAATGAGCAAATGAGCAAATGAGCAAATGAGAGCAAATGAGAGCAAATGAGCAATTGAGCAATTGAGCAAATGAGCAAATGAGCAAATGAGCAAATAGCAAATGAGCAAATGAGCAAATGAGCAAATGAGCAAATGAGAGCAAGTGAGAGCAAATGAGAGCAAATGAGGAAATGAGCACATGAACAAATGAGCAAATGAGCAAATAAGCAAATGAGCAAATGAGCAAAAGAGCAAAAGAGCAAAAGAGCAATTGAGCAAATGAGCAAATTAGCAAATGAGCAAATGAGCAAATAAGCAAATGAGCAAATGAGCAATAGAGCAAAAGAGCAAAAGAGCAAATGAGCAAATAAGCAAATGAGCAAATGAGAGCAAATGAGCAAATGAGAGCAAATGAGAGCAAATGAGAGCAAATGAGAGCAAATGAGAGCAAATGAGAGCAAATGAGAGCAAATGAGAGCAAATGAGAGCAAATGAGAGCAAATGAGCAAATGAGCAAATGAGCAAATGAGCAACTGAGCAACTGAGCAAATGAGCAAATGAGCGCAAATGAGCGCAAATGAGCAATTGAGCAAATGAGCAAATGAGCAAATGAGCAAATGAGCAAATGAGCAAATGAGCAAATGAGCAAATGAGCAAATTAGAGCAAGTGAGAGCAAATGAGAGCAAATGAGGAAATGAGCACATGAGCAAATGAGCCAATGAGCAAATAAGCAAATGAGCAAATGAGCAAAAGAGCAAATGAGCAAATGAGAGCAAATGAGAGCAAATGAGCAAATGAGCACATGAGCACATGAGCACATGAGCAAATGAGCAAAAGAACAAATGAGAGCAAATGAGCAAATGAGCAAATGAGCAAAAGAACAAATGAGAGCAAGTGAGAGCAAATTAGAGCAAATTAGAGCAAATGAGAGCAAATGAGCAAATGAGCAAATGAGCAAATGAGCAAATGAGCATATGAGCACATGAGCAAATGAGCAAAAGAGCAAAAGAGCAAAAGAGCAAAAAAGCAAATGAGCAAAAGAGCAAAAGAGCAAAAGAGCAAAAAAGCAAATGAGCAAATGAGCAAATGAGCAAATGAGCAAATGAGCAAATGAGCAAATGAGCAAATGAGCAAATGAGCAAATGAGCAAATGAGCAAATGAGAGCAAATGAGCACATGAGCAAATGAGCAAATGGGCAAATGAGCAAATGAGCAAATAAGAGCAGATGAGCAAATGAGCAAATGAGCAAAACAGCGCAAATGAGCATATGAGCAAATGAGCAAATGAGCAAATGAGCAAATGAGCAAATGAGCAAATGAGCAAATGAGCAAATGAGAGCAAATGAAAGCAAATGAAAAAAATGAGCAAATGAGCACATGAGCAAATGAGCAAATGAGCAAATGAGCAAATGAGCAAATGAGCAAATGAGCAAATGAGAGCAGATGAGCAAATGAGCAAATGAGCAAATGAGAAAATAAGAGCAGATGAGCAAATGAGCAAATGGCCAAATGAGCAAATGGGCAAATGAGCAAATGAGAGCAAATGAGCAAATGAGCAAATGAGCAAATGAGCAAATGAGAGCAAATGAGAGCAAATGAGAGCAAATGAGAGCAAATGAGAGCAAATGAGAGCAAATGAGAGCAAATGAGAGCAAATGAGCAACAGAGCAAATGACCAAATGAGCAAATGAGCAAATGAGCAACTGAGCAACTGAGCAAATGAGCAAATGAGCGCAAATGAGCGCAAATGAGCGCAAATGAGCAATTGAGCAAATGAGCAAATGAGCAAATGAGCAAATGAGCAAATGAGCAAATGAGCAAATGAGAAAATTAGAGCAAGTGAGAGCAAATGAGAGCAAATGAGGAAATAGCACATGAGCAAATGAGCGATTGAGCAAATAAGCAAATGAGCAAATGAGCAAAAGAGCAAAAGAGCAAAAGAGCAATTGAGCAAATGAGCAAATTAGCAAATGAGCAAATGAGCAAATGGGCAAATGAGCAAATGAGCAAATGAGCAAATGAGCAAATGAGAGCAAATGAGAGCAAATGAGCAAATGAGCACAAGAGCACATGAGCACATGAGCAAATGAGCAAATGAGCAAAAGAACAAATGAGAGCAAATGAGAGCAAATTAGAGCAAATGAGAGCAAATGAGCAAATGAGCAAATGAGCAAATGAGCAAATGAGCAAATGAGCAAATGAGCACATGAGCAAATGAGCAAATGAGCAATTGAGCAAATGAGCAAATGAGCAAATGAGCAAATGAGCAAATTAGAGCAAATGAGAGCAAATGAGAGCAAATGAGAGCAAATGAGAGCAAATGAGCAAATGAGCATATGAGCACATGAGCAAATGAGCAAATGAGCAAATGAGCAAATGAGCAAATGAGCAAATGAGCAAATGAGCAAAAGAGCAAAAGAGCAAAAGAGCAAAAGAGCAAAAAAGCAAATGAGCAAATGAGCAAATGAGCAAATGAGCAAATGAGCAAATGAGCAAATGAGAAAATGAGAGCAAATGAGCAAATGAGCAAATGAGCAAATGAGCAAATGAGCGCAAATGAGCATATGAGCAAATGAGCAAATGAGCAAATGAGCAAATGAGCAAATGAGCAAATGAGAAAATTAGAGCAAGTGAGAGCAAATGAGAGCAAATGAGGAAATAGCACATGAGCAAATGAGCGATTGAGCAAATAAGCAAATGAGCAAATGAGCAAAAGAGCAAAAGAGCAAAAGAGCAATTGAGCAAATGAGCAAATTAGCAAATGAGCAAATGAGCAAATGGGCAAATGAGCAAATGAGCAAATGAGCAAATGAGCAAATGAGAGCAAATGAGAGCAAATGAGCAAATGAGCACAAGAGCACATGAGCACATGAGCAAATGAGCAAATGAGCAAAAGAACAAATGAGAGCAAATGAGAGCAAATTAGAGCAAATGAGAGCAAATGAGCAAATGAGCAAATGAGCAAATGAGCAAATGAGCAAATGAGCAAATGAGCACATGAGCAAATGAGCAAATGAGCAATTGAGCAAATGAGCAAATGAGCAAATGAGCAAATGAGCAAATTAGAGCAAATGAGAGCAAATGAGAGCAAATGAGAGCAAATGAGAGCAAATGAGCAAATGAGCATATGAGCACATGAGCAAATGAGCAAATGAGCAAATGAGCAAATGAGCAAATGAGCAAATGAGCAAATGAGCAAAAGAGCAAAAGAGCAAAAGAGCAAAAGAGCAAAAAAGCAAATGAGCAAATGAGCAAATGAGCAAATGAGCAAATGAGCAAATGAGCAAATGAGAAAATGAGAGCAAATGAGCAAATGAGCAAATGAGCAAATGAGCAAATGAGCGCAAATGAGCATATGAGCAAATGAGCAAATGAGCAAATGAGCAAATGAGCAAATGAGCAAATGAGCAAATGAGCAAATGAGCAAATGAGCAAATTAGAGCAAGTGAGAGCAAATGAGAGCAAATGAGGAAATGAGCACATGAGCAAATGAGCCAATGAGCAAATAAGCAAATGAGCAAATGAGCAAAAGAGCAAATGAGCAAATGAGAGCAAATGAGAGCAAATGAGCAAATGAGCACATGAGCACATGAGCACATGAGCAAATGAGCAAAAGAACAAATGAGAGCAAATGAGCAAATGAGCAAATGAGCAAAAGAACAAATGAGAGCAAGTGAGAGCAAATTAGAGCAAATTAGAGCAAATGAGAGCAAATGAGCAAATGAGCAAATGAGCAAATGAGCAAATGAGCATATGAGCACATGAGCAAATGAGCAAAAGAGCAAAAGAGCAAAAGAGCAAAAAAGCAAATGAGCAAAAGAGCAAAAGAGCAAAAGAGCAAAAAAGCAAATGAGCAAATGAGCAAATGAGCAAATGAGCAAATGAGCAAATGAGCAAATGAGCAAATGAGCAAATGAGCAAATGAGCAAATGAGCAAATGAGAGCAAATGAGCACATGAGCAAATGAGCAAATGGGCAAATGAGCAAATGAGCAAATAAGAGCAGATGAGCAAATGAGCAAATGAGCAAAACAGCGCAAATGAGCATATGAGCAAATGAGCAAATGAGCAAATGAGCAAATGAGCAAATGAGCAAATGAGCAAATGAGCAAATGAGAGCAAATGAAAGCAAATGAAAAAAATGAGCAAATGAGCACATGAGCAAATGAGCAAATGAGCAAATGAGCAAATGAGCAAATGAGCAAATGAGCAAATGAGAGCAGATGAGCAAATGAGCAAATGAGCAAATGAGAAAATAAGAGCAGATGAGCAAATGAGCAAATGGCCAAATGAGCAAATGGGCAAATGAGCAAATGAGAGCAAATGAGCAAATGAGCAAATGAGCAAATGAGCAAATGAGAGCAAATGAGAGCAAATGAGAGCAAATGAGAGCAAATGAGAGCAAATGAGAGCAAATGAGAGCAAATGAGAGCAAATGAGCAACAGAGCAAATGACCAAATGAGCAAATGAGCAAATGAGCAACTGAGCAACTGAGCAAATGAGCAAATGAGCGCAAATGAGCGCAAATGAGCGCAAATGAGCAATTGAGCAAATGAGCAAATGAGCAAATGAGCAAATGAGCAAATGAGCAAATGAGCAAATGAGAAAATTAGAGCAAGTGAGAGCAAATGAGAGCAAATGAGGAAATAGCACATGAGCAAATGAGCGATTGAGCAAATAAGCAAATGAGCAAATGAGCAAAAGAGCAAAAGAGCAAAAGAGCAATTGAGCAAATGAGCAAATTAGCAAATGAGCAAATGAGCAAATGGGCAAATGAGCAAATGAGCAAATGAGCAAATGAGCAAATGAGAGCAAATGAGAGCAAATGAGCAAATGAGCACATGAGCAAATGAGCAAATGAGCAATTGAGCAAATGAGCAAATGAGCAAATGAGCAAATGAGCAAATTAGAGCAAATGAGAGCAAATGAGAGCAAATGAGAGCAAATGAGAGCAAATGAGCAAATGAGCATATGAGCACATGAGCAAATGAGCAAATGAGCAAATGAGCAAATGAGCAAATGAGCAAATGAGCAAATGAGCAAAAGAGCAAAAGAGCAAAAGAGCAAAAGAGCAAAAAAGCAAATGAGCAAATGAGCAAATGAGCAAATGAGCAAATGAGCAAATGAGCAAATGAGCAAATGAGAGCAAATGAGCAAATGAGCAAATGAGCAAATGAGCAAATGAGCGCAAATGAGCATATGAGCAAATGAGCAAATGAGCAAATGAGCACATGAGCAAATGAGCAAATGGGCAAATGAGCAAATGAGCAAATAAGAGCAGATGAGCAAATGAGCAAATGAGCAAATGGGCGCAAATGAGCATATGAGCAAATGAGCAAATGAGCAAATGAGCAAATGAGCAAATGAGAGCAAAGGAAAGCAAATGAAAGCAAATGAGCAAATGAGCACATGAGCAAATGAGCAAATGAGCAATTGAGCAAATGAGCAAATGAGCAAATGAGCAAATGAGAGCAGATGAGCAAATGAGCAAATGAGCAAATGAGCAAATGAGCAAATGAGCAAATGAACAAATGAGCAAATGAGCAAATGAGCAAATGAGCAAATGAGCAAATGAGCGGAAATGAGCAAATGAGCAAATGAGCAAATGAGCAAATGAGCAAATGAGCAAATGAGCAAATGAGCAAATGAGCAAATGAGCAAATGAGCAAATGAGCAAATGAGCAAATGAGCAAATGAGCAAATGAGCAAATGAGCAAATGAGCAAATGAACAAATGAGCAAATGAGCAAATGAGCAAATGAGCAAATGAGCAAATGAGCGCAAATGAGCAAATGAGCAAATGAGCAAATGAGCAAATGAGCAAATGAGCAAATGAGCAAATGAGCAAATGAGCAAATGAGCAAATGAGCAAATGAGCAAATGAGCAAATGAGCAAATGAGCAAATGAGCAAATGAGAGCAAATGAGAGCAAATGAGAGCAAGTGAGAGCAAATGAGTGCAAATGAGAGCAAATGAGCAAATGAACGCATGAGCGCATGAGCGCATGAGCGCATGAGCAAATGAGCAAATGAGCAAATGAGCAATAGAGCAAAAGAGCAAAAGAGCAAATGAGCAAATGAGCAAATGAGCAAATGAGCAAATGAGCAAATGAGCAAATGAGCAAATGAGCAAATGAGCAAATGGCCAAATGAGCAAATGGGCAAATGAGCAAATGAGAGCAAATGAGCAAATGAGCAAATGAGCAAATGAGCAAATGAGCAAATGAGAGCAAATGAGAGCAAATGAGAGCAAATGAGAGCAAATGAGAGCAAATGAGAGCAAATGAGAGCAAATGAGAGCAAATGAGAGCAAATGAGAGCAAATGAGCAAATGAGCAAATGAGCAAATAAGAGCAGATGAGCAAATAAGAGCAGATGAGCAAATGAGCAAATGAGCAAATGGGCGCAAATGAGCATATGAGCAAATGAGCAAATGAGCAAATGAGCAAATGAGCAAATGAGCAAATGAGCAAATGAGCAAATGAGAGCAAATGAAAGCAAATGAAAGCAAATGAGCAAATGAGCAAATGAGCAAATGAGCAAATGAGCAATTGAGCAAATGAGCAAATGAGCAAATGAGCAAATGAGAGCAGATGAGCAAATGAGCAAATGAGCAAATGAGCAAATGAGCAAATGAGCAAATGAACAAATGAGCAAATGAGCAAATGAGCAAATGAGCAAATGAGCAAATGAGCGCAAATGAGCGCAAATGAGCAAATGAGCAAATGAGCAAATGAGCAAATGAGCAAATGAGCAAATGAGCAAATGAGCAAATGAGCAAATGAGCAAATGAGCAAATGAGCAAATGAGCAAATGAGCAAATGAGCAAATGAGCAAATGAGCAAATGAGCAAATGAGAGCAAATGAGCAAATGAGAGCAAATGAGAGCAAGTGAGAGCAAATGAGTGCAAATGAGAGCAAATGAGCAAATGAGCAAATGGCCAAATGAGCAAATGGGCAAATGAGCAAATGAGAGCAAATGAGCAAATGAGCAAATGAGCAAATGAGCAAATGAGCAAATGAGAGCAAATGAGAGCAAATGAGAGCAAATGAGAGCAAATGAGATCAAATGAGAGCAAATGAGAGCAAATGAGAGCAAATGAGAGCAAATGAGAGCAAATGAGCAAATGAGCAAATGAGCAAATGAGCAAATGAGCAAATGAGCAAATGAGAGCAAATGAAAGCAAATGAAAGCAAATGAGCAAATGAGCAAATGAGCAAATGAGCAAATGAGCAATTGAGCAAATGAGCAAATGAGCAAATGAGCAAATGAGAGCAGATGAGCAAATGAGCAAATGAGCAAATGAGCAAATGAGCAAATGAGCAAATGAACAAATGAGCAAATGAGCAAATGAGCAAATGAGCAAATGAGCAAATGAGCGCAAATGAGCGCAAATGAGCAAATGAGCAAATGAGCAAATGAGCAAATGAGCAAATGAGCAAATGAGCAAATGAGCGCAAATGAGCGCAAATGAGCAAATGAGCAAATGAGCAAATGAGCAAATGAGCAAATGAGCAAATGAGCAAATGAGCAAATGAGCAAATGAGCAAATGAGCAAATGAGCAAATGAGCAAATGAGCAAATGAGCAAATGAGCAAATGAGCAAATGAGAGCAAATGAGCAAATGAGAGCAAATGAGAGCAAGTGAGAGCAAATGAGTGCAAATGAGAGCAAATGAGCAAATGAACGCATGAGCGCATGAGCGCATGAGCGCATGAGCGCATGAGCAAATGAGCAAATGAGCAAATGAGCAAATGAGCAAATGAGCAAATGAGCAAATGAGCAAATGAGCAAATGGCCAAATGAGCAAATGGGCAAATGAGCAAATGAGAGCAAATGAGCAAATGAGAGCAAATGAGAGCAAGTGAGAGCAAATGAGTGCAAATGAGAGCAAATGAGCAAATGAACGCATGAGCGCATGAGCGCATGAGCGCATGAGCGCATGAGCAAATGAGCAAATGAGCAAATGAGCAAATGAGCAAATGAGCAAATGAGCAAATGAGCAAATGAGCAAATGGCCAAATGAGCAAATGGGCAAATGAGCAAATGAGAGCAAATGAGCAAATGAGCAAATGAGCAAATGAGCAAATGAGCAAATGAGAGCAAATGAGAGCAAATGAGAGCAAATGAGAGCAAATGAGAGCAAATGAGAGCAAATGAGAGCAAATGAGAGCAAATGAGAGCAAATGAGAGCAAATGAGAGCAAATGAGAGCAAATGAGCAAATGAGCAAATGAGCAAATGAGCAACTGAGCAACTGAGCAAATGAGCAAATGAGCGCAAATGAGCGCAAATGAGCAATTGAGCAAATGAGCAAATGAGCAAATGAGCAAATGAGCAAATGAGCAAATGAGCAAATGAGCAAATGAGCAAATTAGAGCAAGTGAGAGCAAATGAGAGCAAATGAGAGCAAATGAGAGCAAATGAGAGCAAATGAGAGCAAATGAGCAAATGAGCAAATGAGCAAATAAGAGCAGATGAGCAAATAAGAGCAGATGAGCAAATGAGCAAATGAGCAAATGGGCGCAAATGAGCATATGAGCAAATGAGCAAATGAGCAAATGAGCAAATGAGCAAATGAGCAAATGAGCAAATGAGCAAATGAGAGCAAATGAAAGCAAATGAAAGCAAATGAGCAAATGAGCAAATGAGCAAATGAGCAAATGAGCAATTGAGCAAATGAGCAAATGAGCAAATGAGCAAATGAGAGCAGATGAGCAAATGAGCAAATGAGCAAATGAGCAAATGAGCAAATGAGCAAATGAACAAATGAGCAAATGAGCAAATGAGCAAATGAGCAAATGAGCAAATGAGCGCAAATGAGCGCAAATGAGCAAATGAGCAAATGAGCAAATGAGCAAATGAGCAAATGAGCAAATGAGCAAATGAGCAAATGAGCAAATGAGCAAATGAGCAAATGAGCAAATGAGCAAATGAGCAAATGAGCAAATGAGCAAATGAGCAAATGAGCAAATGAGAGCAAATGAGCAAATGAGAGCAAATGAGAGCAAGTGAGAGCAAATGAGTGCAAATGAGAGCAAATGAGCAAATGAGCAAATGGCCAAATGAGCAAATGGGCAAATGAGCAAATGAGAGCAAATGAGCAAATGAGCAAATGAGCAAATGAGCAAATGAGCAAATGAGAGCAAATGAGAGCAAATGAGAGCAAATGAGAGCAAATGAGATCAAATGAGAGCAAATGAGAGCAAATGAGAGCAAATGAGAGCAAATGAGAGCAAATGAGCAAATGAGCAAATGAGCAAATGAGCAAATGAGCAAATGAGCAAATGAGAGCAAATGAAAGCAAATGAAAGCAAATGAGCAAATGAGCAAATGAGCAAATGAGCAAATGAGCAATTGAGCAAATGAGCAAATGAGCAAATGAGCAAATGAGAGCAGATGAGCAAATGAGCAAATGAGCAAATGAGCAAATGAGCAAATGAGCAAATGAACAAATGAGCAAATGAGCAAATGAGCAAATGAGCAAATGAGCAAATGAGCGCAAATGAGCGCAAATGAGCAAATGAGCAAATGAGCAAATGAGCAAATGAGCAAATGAGCAAATGAGCAAATGAGCGCAAATGAGCGCAAATGAGCAAATGAGCAAATGAGCAAATGAGCAAATGAGCAAATGAGCAAATGAGCAAATGAGCAAATGAGCAAATGAGCAAATGAGCAAATGAGCAAATGAGCAAATGAGCAAATGAGCAAATGAGCAAATGAGCAAATGAGAGCAAATGAGCAAATGAGAGCAAATGAGAGCAAGTGAGAGCAAATGAGTGCAAATGAGAGCAAATGAGCAAATGAACGCATGAGCGCATGAGCGCATGAGCGCATGAGCGCATGAGCAAATGAGCAAATGAGCAAATGAGCAAATGAGCAAATGAGCAAATGAGCAAATGAGCAAATGAGCAAATGGCCAAATGAGCAAATGGGCAAATGAGCAAATGAGAGCAAATGAGCAAATGAGAGCAAATGAGAGCAAGTGAGAGCAAATGAGTGCAAATGAGAGCAAATGAGCAAATGAACGCATGAGCGCATGAGCGCATGAGCGCATGAGCGCATGAGCAAATGAGCAAATGAGCAAATGAGCAAATGAGCAAATGAGCAAATGAGCAAATGAGCAAATGAGCAAATGGCCAAATGAGCAAATGGGCAAATGAGCAAATGAGAGCAAATGAGCAAATGAGCAAATGAGCAAATGAGCAAATGAGCAAATGAGAGCAAATGAGAGCAAATGAGAGCAAATGAGAGCAAATGAGAGCAAATGAGAGCAAATGAGAGCAAATGAGAGCAAATGAGAGCAAATGAGAGCAAATGAGAGCAAATGAGAGCAAATGAGCAAATGAGCAAATGAGCAAATGAGCAACTGAGCAACTGAGCAAATGAGCAAATGAGCGCAAATGAGCGCAAATGAGCAATTGAGCAAATGAGCAAATGAGCAAATGAGCAAATGAGCAAATGAGCAAATGAGCAAATGAGCAAATGAGCAAATTAGAGCAAGTGAGAGCAAATGAGAGCAAATGAGGAAATGAGCACATGAGCAAATGAGCCAATGAGCAAATAAGCAAATGAGCAAATGAGCAAAAGAGCAAATGAGCAAATGAGAGCAAATGAGAGCAAATGAGCAAATGAGCACATGAGCACATGAGCACATGAGCAAATGAGCAAAAGAACAAATGAGAGCAAATGAGAGCAAATTAGAGCAAATGAGAGCAAATGAGAGCAAATGAGAGCAAATGAGCAAATGAGCAAATGAGCAAAAGAACAAATGAGAGCAAGTGAGAGCAAATGAGAGCAAATGAGCAAATGAGCAAATGAGCAACTGAGCAACTGAGCAAATGAGCAAATGAGCGCAAATGAGCAAATGAGCAAATGAGCAAATGAGCAAATGAGAGCAAATGAGAGCAAATGAGAGCAAATGAGCACATGAGCACATGAGCACATGAGCAAATGAGCAAATGAGCAAAAGAACAAATGAGAGCAAATGAGAGCAAATTAGAGCAAATAAGAGCAAATGAGCAAATGAGCAAATGGGCAAATGAGCAAATGGGCAAATGAGCAAAATGAGCAAATGAGCAAATGAGCAATTGAGCAAATGAGCAAATGAGCAAATGAGAGCAAATGAGAGCAAATGAGCAAATGAGCAAATGAGCACATGAGCACATGAGCACATGAGCAAATGAGCAAATGGGCAAATGAGCAAATGAGCAAATGAGCAAATGAGCAAATGAGCAAATGAGAGCAAATGAGCAAATGAGAGCAAATGAGAGCAAATGAGCAAATGAGCAAATGAGCAAATGAGCACATGAGCACATGAGCACATGAACAAATGAGCAAATGAGCAAAAGAACAAATGAGAGCAAATGAGAGCAAATGAGCAAATGAGAGCAAATGAGAGCAAATGAGAGCAAATGAGCAAATGAGCATATGAGCACATGAGCAAATGAGCAAATGAGCAAATGAGCAAATGAGCAAATGACCAAATGAGCAAATGAGCAAATGAGCAAAAGAGCAAAAGAGCAAAAGAGCAAAAAAGCAAATGAGCAAAAGAGCAAAAGAGCAAAAGAGCAAAAAAGCAAATGAGCAAATGAGCAAATGAGCAAATGAGCAAATGAGCAAATGAGCAAATGAGCAAATGAGAGCAAATGAGCAAATGAGCAAATGAGCAAATGAGCAAATGAGCGCAAATGAGCATATGAGCAAATGAGCAAATGAGCAAATGAGCAAATGAGCAAATGAGCAAATGAGCACATGAGCAAATGAGCAAATGGGCAAATGAGCAAATGAGCAAATAAGAGCAGATGAGCAAATGAGCAAATGAGCAAATGAGCAAATGAGCAAATGAGCAAATGAGCAAATGAGCAAATGAGAGCAAATGAAAGCAAATGAGCAAATGAGCAAATGAGCACATGAGCAAATGAGCAAATAAGCAAATGAGCAAATGAGCAAATGAGCAAATGAGCAAATGAGAGCAGATGAGCAAATGAGCAAATGAGCAAATGAGCAAATAAGAGCAGATGAGCAAATGAGCAAATGAGCAAATGAGCAAATGAGCAAAAAAGCAAATGAGCAAAAGAGCAAAAGAGCAAAAGAGCAAAAAAGCAAATGAGCAAATGAGCAAATGAGCAAATGAGCAAATGAGCAAATAAGCAAATGAGCAAATGAGAGCAAATGAGCAAATGAGCAAATGAGCAAATGAGCAAATGAGCGCAAATGAGCATATGAGCAAATGAGCAAATGAGCAAATGAGCAAATGAGCAAATGAGCAAATGAGCAAATGAGCACATGAGCAAATGAGCAAATGGGCAAATGAGCAAATGAGCAAATAAGAGCAGATGAGCAAATAAGCAAATGAGCAAATGAGCGCAAATGAGCATATGAGCAAATGAGCAAATGAGCAAATGAGCAAATGAGCAAATGAGCAAATGAGCAAATGAGCAAATGAGAGCAAATGAAAGCAAATGAGCAAATGAGCAAATGAGCACATGAGCAAATGAGCAAATGAGCAAATGAGCAAATGAGCAAATGAGCAAATGAGCAAATGAGAGCAGATGAGCAAATGAGCAAATGAGCAAATGAGAAAATAAGAGCAGATGAGCAAATGAGCAAATGAGCAAATGAGCAAATGAGCAAATGAGCAAATGAACAAATGAGCAAATGAGCAAATGAGCAAATGAGCAAATGAGCAAATGAGCGCAAATGAGCAAATGAGCAAATGAGCAAATGAGCAAATGAGCAAATGAGCAAATGAGCAAATGAGCAAATGAGCAAATGAGCAAATGAGCAAATGAGCAAATGAGCAAATGAGAGCAAATGAGCAAATGAGAGCAAGTGAGAGCAAGTGAGAGCAAATGAGAACAAATGAGAGCAAATGAGCAAATGAACGCATGAGCGCATGAGAGCATGAGCGCATGAGCAAATGAGCAAATGAGCAAATGAGCAATAGAGCAAAAGAGCAAAAGAGCAAATGAGCAAATAAGCAAATGAGCAAATGAGAGCAAATGAGCAAATGAGCAAATGAGCAAATGAGCAAATGAGCAAATGAGAGCAAATGAGAGCAAATGAGAGCAAATGAGAGCAAATGAGAGCAAATGAGAGCAAATGAGAGCAAATGAGCAAATGAGCAAATGAGCAAATGAGCAACTGAGCAAATGAGCAAATGAGCGCAAATGAGCGCAAATGAGCAATTGAGCAAATGAGCAAATGAGCAAATGAGCAAATGAGCAAATGAGCAACTGAGCAAATGAGCAAATGAGCGCAAATGAGCGCAAATGAGCAATTGAGCAATTGAGCAAATGAGCAAATGAGCAAATGAGCAAATAGCAAATGAGCAAATGAGCAAATGAGCAAATGAGCAAATGAGAGCAAGTGAGAGCAAATGAGAGCAAATGAGGAAATGAGCACATGAACAAATGAGCAAATGAGCAAATAAGCAAATGAGCAAATGAGCAAAAGAGCAAAAGAGCAAAAGAGCAATTGAGCAAATGAGCAAATTAGCAAATGAGCAAATGAGCAAATGAGCAAATGAGCAAATGAGAGCAAATGAGAGCAAATGAGAGCAAATGAGCACATGAGCACATGAGCAAATGAGCAAATGAGCAAATGAGCAAAAGAACAAATGAGAGCAAATGAGAGCAAATGAGCAAATGAGCAAATGGGCAAATGAGCAAATGGGCAAATGAGCAAAATGAGCAAATGAGCAAATGAGCAAATGAGCAAATGAGCAAATGAGCAAATGAGAGCAAATGAGAGCAAATGAGCAAATGAGCAAATGAGCACATGAGCACATGAGCACATGAGCAAATGAGCAAATGGGCAAATGAGCAAATGAGCAAATGAGCAAATGAGCAAATGAGCAAATGAGAGCAAATGAGCAAATGAGAGCAAATGAGAGCAAATGAGCAAATGAGCAAATGAGCAAATGAGCACATGAGCACATGAGCACATGAGCACATATAAAAATGAGCAAATGAGCAAATGAGCAAATGAGCAAATGAGCGCAAATGAGCAAATGAGCAAATGAGCAAATGAGCAAATGAGCAAATGAGCAAATGAGAAAATGAGCAAATGAGCAAATGAGCAAATGAGCAAATGAGCAAATGAGAGCAAATGAGCAAATGAGAGTAAATGAGAGCAAGTGAGAGCAAATGAGAGCAAATGAGAGCAAATGAGCAAATGAACGCATGAGCGCATGAGAGCATGAGCGCATGAGCAAATGAGCAAATGAGCAAATGAGCAATAGAGCAAAAGAGCAAAAGAGCAAATGAGCAAATAAGCAAATGAGCAAATGAGAGCAAATGAGCAAATGAGCAAATGAGCAAATGAGCAAATGAGCAAATGAGAGCAAATGAGAGCAAATGAGAGCAAATGAGAGCAAATGAGAGCAAATGAGAGCAAATGAGAGCAAATGAGCAAATGAGCAAATGAGCAACTGAGCAACTGAGCAAATGAGCAAATGAGCGCAAATGAGCGCAAATGAGCAATTGAGCAAATGAGCAAATGAGCAAATGAGCAACTTAGCAAATGAGCAAATGAGCGCAAATGAGCGCAAATGAGCAATTGAGCAATTGAGCAAATGAGCAAATGAGCAAATGAGCAAATAGCAAATGAGCAAATGAGCAAATGAGCAAATGAGCAAATGAGAGCAAGTGAGAGCAAATGAGAGCAAATGAGGAAATGAGCACATGAACAAATGAGCAAATGAGCAAATAAGCAAATGAGCAAATGAGCAAAAGAGCAAAAGAGCAAAAGAGCAATTGAGCAAATGAGCAAATTAGCAAATGAGCAAATGAGCAAATAAGCAAATGAGCAAATGAGCAATAAAGCAAAAGAGCAAAAGAGCAAATGAGCAAATAAGCAAATGAGCAAATGAGAGCAAATGAGCAAATGAGAGCAAATGAGAGCAAATGAGAGCAAATGAGAGCAAATGAGAGCAAATGAGAGCAAATGAGAGCAAATGAGAGCAAATGAGAGCAAATGAGAGCAAATGAGCAAATGAGCAAATGAGCAAATGAGCAACTGAGCAACTGAGCAAATGAGCAAATGAGCGCAAATGAGCGCAAATGAGCAATTGAGCAAATGAGCAAATGAGCAAATGAGCAAATGAGCAAATGAGCAAATGAGCAAATGAGCAAATGAGCAAATGAGCAAATGAGCAAATTAGAGCAAGTGAGAGCAAATGAGAGCAAATGAGGAAATGAGCACATGAGCAAATGAGCCAATGAGCAAATAAGCAAATGAGCAAATGAGCAAAAGAGCAAATGAGCAAATGAGAGCAAATGAGAGCAAATGAGCAAATGAGCACATGAGCACATGAGCACATGAGCAAATGAGCAAAAGAACAAATGAGAGCAAATGAGCAAATGAGCAAATGAGCAAAAGAACAAATGAGAGCAAGTGAGAGCAAATTAGAGCAAATTAGAGCAAATGAGAGCAAATGAGCAAATGAGCAAATGAGCAAATGAGCAAATGAGCATATGAGCACATGAGCAAATGAGCAAAAGAGCAAAAGAGCAAAAGAGCAAAAAAGCAAATGAGCAAAAGAGCAAAAGAGCAAAAGAGCAAAAAAGCAAATGAGCAAATGAGCAAATGAGCAAATGAGCAAATGAGCAAATGAGCAAATGAGCAAATGAGCAAATGAGCAAATGAGCAAATGAGCAAATGAGAGCAAATGAGCACATGAGCAAATGAGCAAATGGGCAAATGAGCAAATGAGCAAATAAGAGCAGATGAGCAAATGAGCAAATGAGCAAAACAGCGCAAATGAGCATATGAGCAAATGAGCAAATGAGCAAATGAGCAAATGAGCAAATGAGCAAATGAGCAAATGAGCAAATGAGAGCAAATGAAAGCAAATGAAAAAAATGAGCAAATGAGCACATGAGCAAATGAGCAAATGAGCAAATGAGCAAATGAGCAAATGAGCAAATGAGCAAATGAGAGCAGATGAGCAAATGAGCAAATGAGCAAATGAGAAAATAAGAGCAGATGAGCAAATGAGCAAATGGCCAAATGAGCAAATGGGCAAATGAGCAAATGAGAGCAAATGAGCAAATGAGCAAATGAGCAAATGAGCAAATGAGAGCAAATGAGAGCAAATGAGAGCAAATGAGAGCAAATGAGAGCAAATGAGAGCAAATGAGAGCAAATGAGAGCAAATGAGCAACAGAGCAAATGACCAAATGAGCAAATGAGCAAATGAGCAACTGAGCAACTGAGCAAATGAGCAAATGAGCGCAAATGAGCGCAAATGAGCGCAAATGAGCAATTGAGCAAATGAGCAAATGAGCAAATGAGCAAATGAGCAAATGAGCAAATGAGCAAATGAGAAAATTAGAGCAAGTGAGAGCAAATGAGAGCAAATGAGGAAATAGCACATGAGCAAATGAGCGATTGAGCAAATAAGCAAATGAGCAAATGAGCAAAAGAGCAAAAGAGCAAAAGAGCAATTGAGCAAATGAGCAAATTAGCAAATGAGCAAATGAGCAAATGGGCAAATGAGCAAATGAGCAAATGAGCAAATGAGCAAATGAGAGCAAATGAGAGCAAATGAGCAAATGAGCACAAGAGCACATGAGCACATGAGCAAATGAGCAAATGAGCAAAAGAACAAATGAGAGCAAATGAGAGCAAATTAGAGCAAATGAGAGCAAATGAGCAAATGAGCAAATGAGCAAATGAGCAAATGAGCAAATGAGCAAATGAGCACATGAGCAAATGAGCAAATGAGCAATTGAGCAAATGAGCAAATGAGCAAATGAGCAAATGAGCAAATTAGAGCAAATGAGAGCAAATGAGAGCAAATGAGAGCAAATGAGAGCAAATGAGCAAATGAGCATATGAGCACATGAGCAAATGAGCAAATGAGCAAATGAGCAAATGAGCAAATGAGCAAATGAGCAAATGAGCAAAAGAGCAAAAGAGCAAAAGAGCAAAAGAGCAAAAAAGCAAATGAGCAAATGAGCAAATGAGCAAATGAGCAAATGAGCAAATGAGCAAATGAGAAAATGAGAGCAAATGAGCAAATGAGCAAATGAGCAAATGAGCAAATGAGCGCAAATGAGCATATGAGCAAATGAGCAAATGAGCAAATGAGCAAATGAGCAAATGAGCAAATGAGCAAATGAGCAAATGAGCAAATGAGCAAATTAGAGCAAGTGAGAGCAAATGAGAGCAAATGAGGAAATGAGCACATGAGCAAATGAGCCAATGAGCAAATAAGCAAATGAGCAAATGAGCAAAAGAGCAAATGAGCAAATGAGAGCAAATGAGAGCAAATGAGCAAATGAGCACATGAGCACATGAGCACATGAGCAAATGAGCAAAAGAACAAATGAGAGCAAATGAGCAAATGAGCAAATGAGCAAAAGAACAAATGAGAGCAAGTGAGAGCAAATTAGAGCAAATTAGAGCAAATGAGAGCAAATGAGCAAATGAGCAAATGAGCAAATGAGCAAATGAGCATATGAGCACATGAGCAAATGAGCAAAAGAGCAAAAGAGCAAAAGAGCAAAAAAGCAAATGAGCAAAAGAGCAAAAGAGCAAAAGAGCAAAAAAGCAAATGAGCAAATGAGCAAATGAGCAAATGAGCAAATGAGCAAATGAGCAAATGAGCAAATGAGCAAATGAGCAAATGAGCAAATGAGCAAATGAGAGCAAATGAGCACATGAGCAAATGAGCAAATGGGCAAATGAGCAAATGAGCAAATAAGAGCAGATGAGCAAATGAGCAAATGAGCAAAACAGCGCAAATGAGCATATGAGCAAATGAGCAAATGAGCAAATGAGCAAATGAGCAAATGAGCAAATGAGCAAATGAGCAAATGAGAGCAAATGAAAGCAAATGAAAAAAATGAGCAAATGAGCACATGAGCAAATGAGCAAATGAGCAAATGAGCAAATGAGCAAATGAGCAAATGAGCAAATGAGAGCAGATGAGCAAATGAGCAAATGAGCAAATGAGAAAATAAGAGCAGATGAGCAAATGAGCAAATGGCCAAATGAGCAAATGGGCAAATGAGCAAATGAGAGCAAATGAGCAAATGAGCAAATGAGCAAATGAGCAAATGAGAGCAAATGAGAGCAAATGAGAGCAAATGAGAGCAAATGAGAGCAAATGAGAGCAAATGAGAGCAAATGAGAGCAAATGAGCAACAGAGCAAATGACCAAATGAGCAAATGAGCAAATGAGCAACTGAGCAACTGAGCAAATGAGCAAATGAGCGCAAATGAGCGCAAATGAGCGCAAATGAGCAATTGAGCAAATGAGCAAATGAGCAAATGAGCAAATGAGCAAATGAGCAAATGAGCAAATGAGAAAATTAGAGCAAGTGAGAGCAAATGAGAGCAAATGAGGAAATAGCACATGAGCAAATGAGCGATTGAGCAAATAAGCAAATGAGCAAATGAGCAAAAGAGCAAAAGAGCAAAAGAGCAATTGAGCAAATGAGCAAATTAGCAAATGAGCAAATGAGCAAATGGGCAAATGAGCAAATGAGCAAATGAGCAAATGAGCAAATGAGAGCAAATGAGAGCAAATGAGCAAATGAGCACAAGAGCACATGAGCACATGAGCAAATGAGCAAATGAGCAAAAGAACAAATGAGAGCAAATGAGAGCAAATTAGAGCAAATGAGAGCAAATGAGCAAATGAGCAAATGAGCAAATGAGCAAATGAGCAAATGAGCAAATGAGCAAATGAGCACATGAGCAAATGAGCAAATGAGCAATTGAGCAAATGAGCAAATGAGCAAATGAGCAAATGAGCAAATTAGAGCAAATGAGAGCAAATGAGAGCAAATGAGAGCAAATGAGAGCAAATGAGCAAATGAGCATATGAGCACATGAGCAAATGAGCAAATGAGCAAATGAGCAAATGAGCAAATGAGCAAATGAGCAAATGAGCAAAAGAGCAAAAGAGCAAAAGAGCAAAAGAGCAAAAAAGCAAATGAGCAAATGAGCAAATGAGCAAATGAGCAAATGAGCAAATGAGCAAATGAGCAAATGAGAGCAAATGAGCAAATGAGCAAATGAGCAAATGAGCAAATGAGCGCAAATGAGCATATGAGCAAATGAGCAAATGAGCAAATGAGCACATGAGCAAATGAGCAAATGGGCAAATGAGCAAATGAGCAAATAAGAGCAGATGAGCAAATGAGCAAATGAGCAAATGGGCGCAAATGAGCATATGAGCAAATGAGCAAATGAGCAAATGAGCAAATGAGCAAATGAGAGCAAAGGAAAGCAAATGAAAGCAAATGAGCAAATGAGCACATGAGCAAATGAGCAAATGAGCAATTGAGCAAATGAGCAAATGAGCAAATGAGCAAATGAGAGCAGATGAGCAAATGAGCAAATGAGCAAATGAGCAAATGAGCAAATGAGCAAATGAACAAATGAGCAAATGAGCAAATGAGCAAATGAGCAAATGAGCAAATGAGCGGAAATGAGCAAATGAGCAAATGAGCAAATGAGCAAATGAGCAAATGAGCAAATGAGCAAATGAGCAAATGAGCAAATGAGCAAATGAGCAAATGAGCAAATGAGCAAATGAGCAAATGAGCAAATGAGCAAATGAGCAAATGAGCAAATGAACAAATGAGCAAATGAGCAAATGAGCAAATGAGCAAATGAGCAAATGAGCGCAAATGAGCAAATGAGCAAATGAGCAAATGAGCAAATGAGCAAATGAGCAAATGAGCAAATGAGCAAATGAGCAAATGAGCAAATGAGCAAATGAGCAAATGAGCAAATGAGCAAATGAGCAAATGAGCAAATGAGAGCAAATGAGAGCAAATGAGAGCAAGTGAGAGCAAATGAGTGCAAATGAGAGCAAATGAGCAAATGAACGCATGAGCGCATGAGCGCATGAGCGCATGAGCAAATGAGCAAATGAGCAAATGAGCAATAGAGCAAAAGAGCAAAAGAGCAAATGAGCAAATGAGCAAATGAGCAAATGAGCAAATGAGCAAATGAGCAAATGAGCAAATGAGCAAATGAGCAAATGGCCAAATGAGCAAATGGGCAAATGAGCAAATGAGAGCAAATGAGCAAATGAGCAAATGAGCAAATGAGCAAATGAGCAAATGAGAGCAAATGAGAGCAAATGAGAGCAAATGAGAGCAAATGAGAGCAAATGAGAGCAAATGAGAGCAAATGAGAGCAAATGAGAGCAAATGAGAGCAAATGAGCAAATGAGAGCAAATGAGAGCAAATGAGAGCAAATGAGAGCAAATGAGAGCAAATGAGCAAATGAGAGCAAATGAGAGCAAATGAGCAAATGAGCAAATGAGCAAATGAGCAAATGAGCACATGAGCACATGAGCACATGAGCAAATGAGCAAATGGGCAAATGAGCAAATGAGCAAATGAGAGCAGATGAGCAAATGAGCAAATGAGCAAATGAGAAAATAAGAGCAGATGAGCAAATGAGCAAATGAGCAAATGAGCAAATGAGCAAATGAGCAAATGAACAAATGAGCAAATGAGCAAATGAGCAAATGAGCAAATGAGCAAATGAGCGCAAATGAGCAAATGAGCAAATGAGCAAATGAGCAAATGAGCAAATGAGCAAATGAGCAAATGAGCAAATGAGCAAATGAGCAAATGAGCAAATGAGCAAATGAGCAAATGAGAGCAAATGAGCAAATGAGAGTAAATGAGAGCAAGTGAGAGCAAATGAGAGCAAATGAGAGCAAATGAGCAAATGAACGCATGAGCGCATGAGAGCATGAGCGCATGAGCAAATGAGCAAATGAGCAAATGAGCAATAGAGCAAAAGAGCAAAAGAGCAAATGAGCAAATAAGCAAATGAGCAAATGAGAGCAAATGAGCAAATGAGCAAATGAGCAAATGAGCAAATGAGCAAATGAGAGCAAATGAGAGCAAATGAGAGCAAATGAGAGCAAATGAGAGCAAATGAGAGCAAATGAGAGCAAATGAGCAAATGAGCAAATGAGCGACTGAGCAACTGAGCAAATGAGCAAATGAGCGCAAATGAGCGCAAATGAGCAATTGAGCAAATGAGCAAATGAGCAAATGAGCAAATGAGCAAATGAGCAACTTAGCAAATGAGCAAATGAGCGCAAATGAGCGCAAATGAGCAATTGAGCAATTGAGCAAATGAGCAAATGAGCAAATGAGCAAATAGCAAATGAGCAAATGAGCAAATGAGCAAATGAGCAAATGAGAGCAAGTGAGAGCAAATGAGAGCAAATGAGGAAATGAGCACATGAACAAATGAGCAAATGAGCAAATAAGCAAATGAGCAAATGAGCAAAAGAGCAAAAGAGCAAAAGAGCAATTGAGCAAATGAGCAAATTAGCAAATGAGCAAATGAGCAAATAAGCAAATGAGCAAATGAGCAATAGAGCAAAAGAGCAAAAGAGCAAATGAGCAAATAAGCAAATGAGCAAATGAGAGCAAATGAGCAAATGAGCAAATGAGCAAATGAGCAAATGAGAGCAAATGAGAGCAAATGAGAGCAAATGAGAGCAAATGAGAGCAAATGAGAGCAAATGAGAGCAAATGAGCAAATGAGCAAATGAGCAACTGAGCAACTGAGCAAATGAGCAAATGAGCGCAAATGAGCGCAAATGAGCAATTGAGCAAATGAGCAAATTAGCAAATGAGCAAATGAGCAAATGGGCAAATGAGCAAATGAGCAAATGAGCAAATGAGCAAATGAGAGCAAATGAGAGCAAATGAGCAAATGAGCACATGAGCAAATGAGCAAATGAGCAAAAGAACAAATGAGAGCAAATGAGAGCAAATGAGAGCAAATTAGAGCAAATGAGAGCAAATGAGCAAATGAGCAAATGAGCACATGAGCAAATGAGCAAATGAGCAATTGAGCAAATGAGCAAATGAGCAAATGAGCAAATGAGCAAATGAGAGCAAATGAGAGCAAATGAGAGCAAATGAGAGCAAATGAGAGCAAATGAGCAAATGAGCATATGAGCACATGATCAAATGAGCAAATGAGCAAATGAGCAAATGAGCAAATGAGCAAATGAGCAAATGAGCAAAAGAGCAAAAAAGCAAAAGAGCAAAAGAGCAAAAAAGCAAATGAGCAAAAGAGCAAAAGAGCAAAAGAGCAAAAAAGCAAATGAGCAAATGAGCAAATGAGCAAATGAGCAAATGAGCAAATGAGCAAATGAGCAAATGAGAGCAAATGAGCAAATGAGCAAATGAGCACATGAGCAAATGAGCAAATGGGCAAATGAGCAAATGAGCAAATAAGAGCAGATGAGCAAATAAGAGCAGATGAGCAAATGAGCAAATGAGCAAATGGGCGCAAATGAGCATATGAGCAAATGAGCAAATGAGCAAATGAGCAAATGAGCAAATGAGCAAATGAGCAAATGAGCAAATGAGAGCAAATGAAAGCAAATGAAAGCAAATGAGCAAATGAGCAAATGAGCAAATGAGCAAATGAGCAAATGAGCAATTGAGCAAATGAGCAAATGAGCAAATGAGCAAATGAGAGCAGATGAGCAAATGAGCAAATGAGCAAATGAGCAAATGAGCAAATGAGCAAATGAACAAATGAGCAAATGAGCAAATGAGCAAATGAGCAAATGAGCAAATGAGCGCAAATGAGCGCAAATGAGCAAATGAGCAAATGAGCAAATGAGCAAATGAGCAAATGAGCAAATGAGCAAATGAGCAAATGAGCGCAAATGAGCGCAAATGAGCAAATGAGCAAATGAGCAAATGAGCAAATGAGCAAATGAGCAAATGAGCAAATGAGCAAATGAGCAAATGAGCAAATGAGCAAATGAGCAAATGAGCAAATGAGCAAATGAGCAAATGAGAGCAAATGAGCAAATGAGAGCAAATGAGAGCAAGTGAGAGCAAATGAGTGCAAATGAGAGCAAATGAGCAAATGAACGCATGAGCGCATGAGCGCATGAGCGCATGAGCGCATGAGCAAATGAGCAAATGAGCAAATGAGCAAATGAGCAAATGAGCAAATGAGCAAATGAGCAAATGAGCAAATGGCCAAATGAGCAAATGGGCAAATGAGCAAATGAGAGCAAATGAGCAAATGAGAGCAAATGAGAGCAAGTGAGAGCAAATGAGTGCAAATGAGAGCAAATGAGCAAATGAACGCATGAGCGCATGAGCGCATGAGCGCATGAGCGCATGAGCAAATGAGCAAATGAGCAAATGAGCAAATGAGCAAATGAGCAAATGAGCAAATGAGCAAATGAGCAAATGGCCAAATGAGCAAATGGGCAAATGAGCAAATGAGAGCAAATGAGCAAATGAGCAAATGAGCAAATGAGCAAATGAGCAAATGAGAGCAAATGAGAGCAAATGAGAGCAAATGAGAGCAAATGAGAGCAAATGAGAGCAAATGAGAGCAAATGAGAGCAAATGAGAGCAAATGAGAGCAAATGAGAGCAAATGAGAGCAAATGAGCAAATGAGCAAATGAGCAAATGAGCAACTGAGCAACTGAGCAAATGAGCAAATGAGCGCAAATGAGCGCAAATGAGCAATTGAGCAAATGAGCAAATGAGCAAATGAGCAAATGAGCAAATGAGCAAATGAGCAAATGAGCAAATGAGCAAATGAGCAAATGAGCAAATTAGAGCAAGTGAGAGCAAATGAGAGCAAATGAGGAAATGAGCACATGAGCAAATGAGCCAATGAGCAAATAAGCAAATGAGCAAATGAGCAAAAGAGCAAATGAGCAAATGAGAGCAAATGAGAGCAAATGAGCAAATGAGCAAAAGAACAAATGAGAGCAAGTGAGAGCAAATTAGAGCAAATTAGAGCAAATGAGAGCAAATGAGCAAATGAGCAAATGAGCAAATGAGCAAATGAGCAAATGAGCACATGAGCAAATGAGCAAATGAGCAAATGAGCAAATGAGCAAATGAGCAAATGAGCAAATGAGCAAATGAGCAAATGAGCAAATGAGCAAATGAGCAAATGAGCAAATTAGAGCAAGTGAGAGCAAATGAGAGCAAATGAGGAAATGAGCACATGAGCAAATGAGCCAATGAGCAAATAAGCAAATGAGCAAATGAGCAAAAGAGCAAATGAGCAAATGAGAGCAAATGAGAGCAAATGAGCAAATGAGCAAAAGAACAAATGAGAGCAAGTGAGAGCAAATTAGAGCAAATTAGAGCAAATGAGAGCAAATGAGCAAATGAGCAAATGAGCAAATGAGCAAATGAGCAAATGAGCACATGAGCAAATGAGCAAATGAGCAAATGAGCAAATGAGCAAATGAGCAAATGAGCAAATGAGCAAATGAGCAAATGAGCAAATGAGAGCATATGAGAGCAAATGAGAGCAAATGAGAGCAAATGAGAGCAAATGAGCAAATGAGCATATGAGCACATGAGCAAATGAGCAAAAGAGCAAAAGAGCAAAAGAGCAAAAAAGCAAATGAGCAAAAGAGCAAAAGAGCAAAAGAGCAAAAAAGCAAATGAGCAAATGAGCAAATGAGCAAATGAGCAAATGAGCAAATGAGCAAATGAGCAAATGAGCAAATGAGCAAATGAGCAAATGAGCAAATGAGCAAATGAGAGCAAATGAGCACATGAGCAAATGAGCAAATGGGCAAATGAGCAAATGAGCAAATAAGAGCAGATGAGCAAATGAGCAAATGAGCAAAACAGCGCAAATGAGCATATGAGCAAATGAGCAAATGAGCAAATGAGCAAATGAGCAAATGAGCAAATGAGCAAATGAGAGCAAATGAAAGCAAATGAGCAAATGAGCATATGAGCACATGAGCAAATGAGCAAATGAGCAAATGAGCAAATGAGCAAATGAGCAAATGAGCAAATGAGCAAAAGAGCAAAAGAGCAAAAGAGCAAAAGAGCAAAAAAGCAAATGAGCAAATGAGCAAATGAGCAAATGAGCAAATGAGCAAATGAGCAAATGAGCAAATGAGAGCAAATGAGCAAATGAGCAAATGAGCAAATGAGCAAATGAGCGCAAATGAGCATATGAGCAAATGAGCAAATGAGCAAATGAGCACATGAGCAAATGAGCAAATGGGCAAATGAGCAAATGAGCAAATAAGAGCAGATGAGCAAATGAGCAAATGAGCAAATGGGCGCAAATGAGCATATGAGCAAATGAGCAAATGAGCAAATGAGCAAATGAGCAAATGAGAGCAAATGAAAGCAAATGAAAGCAAATGAGCAAATGAGCACATGAGCAAATGAGCAAATGAGCAATTGAGCAAATGAGCAAATGAGCAAATGAGCAAATGAGAGCAGATGAGCAAATGAGCAAATGAGCAAATGAGCAAATGAGCAAATGAGCAAATGAACAAATGAGCAAATGAGCAAATGAGCAAATGAGCAAATGAGCAAATGAGCGCAAATGAGCAAATGAGCAAATGAGCAAATGAGCAAATGAGCAAATGAGCAAATGAGCAAATGAGCAAATGAGCAAATGAGCAAATGAGCAAATGAGCAAATGAGCAAATGAGCAAATGAGCAAATGAGCAAATGAGCAAATGAGCAAATGAGCAAATGAGCAAATGAGCAAATGAACAAATGAGCAAATGAGCAAATGAGCAAATGAGCGCAAATGAGCAAATGAGCGCAAATGAGCAAATGAGCAAATGAGCAAATGAGCAAATGAGCAAATGAGCAAATGAGCAAATGAGCAAATGAGCAAATGAGCAAATGAGCAAATGAGCAAATGAGCAAATGAGAGCAAATGAGAGCAAATGAGAGCCAGTGAGAGCAAATGAGTGCAAATGAGAGCAAATGAGCAAATGAACGCATGAGCGCATGAGCGCATGAGCGCATGAGCAAATGAGCAAATGAGCAAATGAGCAATAGAGCAAAAGAGCAAAAGAGCAAATGAGCAAATGAGCAAATGAGCAAATGAGCAAATGAGCAAATGAGCAAATGAGCAAATGAGCAAATGAGCAAATGGCCAAATGAGCAAATGGGCAAATGAGCAAATGAGAGCAAATGAGCAAATGAGCAAATGAGCAAATGAGCAAATGAGCAAATGAGAGCAAATGAGAGCAAATGAGAGCAAATGAGAGCAAATGAGAGCAAATGAGAGCAAATGAGAGCAAATGAGAGCAAATGAGAGCAAATGAGAGCAAATGAGAGCAAATGAGAGCAAATGAGAGCAAATGAGAGCAAATGAGAGCAAATGAGAGCAAATGAGCAAATGAGAGCAAATGAGAGCAAATGAGCAAATGAGCAAATGAGCAAATGAGCAAATGAGCACATGAGCACATGAGCACATGAGCAAATGAGCAAATGGGCAAATGAGCAAATGAGCAAATGAGAGCAGATGAGCAAATGAGCAAATGAGCAAATGAGAAAATAAGAGCAGATGAGCAAATGAGCAAATGAGCAAATGAGCAAATGAGCAAATGAGCAAATGAACAAATGAGCAAATGAGCAAATGAGCAAATGAGCAAATGAGCAAATGAGCGCAAATGAGCAAATGAGCAAATGAGCAAATGAGCAATAGAGCAAAAGAGCAAAAGAGCAAATGAGCAAATAAGCAAATGAGCAAATGAGCAAATGAGAGCAAATGAGAGCAAATGAGAGCAAATGAGAGCAAATGAGAGCAAATGAGAGCAAATGAGAGCAAATGAGCAAATGAGCAAATGAGCAACTGAGCAACTGAGCAAATGAGCAAATGAGCGCAAATGAGCGCAAATGAGCAATTGAGCAAATGAGCAAATGAGCAAATGAGCAAATGAGCAAATGAGCAACTTAGCAAATGAGCAAATGAGCGCAAATGAGCGCAAATGAGCAATTGAGCAATTGAGCAAATGAGCAAATGAGCAAATGAGCAAATAGCAAATGAGCAAATGAGCAAATGAGCAAATGAGCAAATGAGAGCAAGTGAGAGCAAATGAGAGCAAATGAGGAAATGAGCACATGAACAAATGAGCAAATGAGCAAATAAGCAAATGAGCAAATGAGCAAAAGAGCAAAAGAGCAAAAGAGCAATTGAGCAAATGAGCAAATTAGCAAATGAGCAAATGAGCAAATAAGCAAATGAGCAAATGAGCAATAGAGCAAAAGAGCAAAAGAGCAAATGAGCAAATAAGCAAATGAGCAAATGAGAGCAAATGAGCAAATGAGCAAATGAGCAAATGAGCAAATGAGCAAATGAGAGCAAATGAGAGCAAATGAGAGCAAATAAGAGCAAATGAGAGCAAATGAGAGCAAATGAGAGCAAATGAGCAAATGAGCAAATGAGCAACTGAGCAACTTAGCAAATGAGCAAATGAGCAAAACAGCGCAAATGAGCATATGAGCAAATGAGCAAATGAGCAAATGAGCAAATGAGCAAATGAGCAAATGAGCAAATGAGCAAATGAGAGCAAATGAAAGCAAATGAGCAAATGAGCAAATGAGCACATGAGCAAATGAGCAAATGAGCAAATGAGCAAATGAGCAAATGAGCAAATGAGCAAATGAGCAAATGAGAGCAGATGAGCAAATGAGCAAATGAGCAAATGAGAAAATAAGAGCAGATGAGCAAATGAGCAAATGGCCAAATGAGCAAATGGGCAAATGAGCAAATGAGAGCAAATGAGCAAATGAGCAAATGAGCAAATGAGCAAATGAGCAAATGAGCAAATGAGAGCAAATGAGAGCAAATGAGAGCAAATGAGAGCAAATGAGAGCAAATGAGAGCAAATGAGAGCAAATGAGAGCAAATGAGCAACAGAGCAAATGACCAAATGAGCAAATGAGCAAATGAGCAACTGAGCAACTGAGCAAATGAGCAAATGAGCGCAAATGAGCGCAAATGAGCGCAAATGAGCAATTGAGCAAATGAGCAAATGAGCAAATGAGCAAATGAGCAAATGAGCAAATGAGCAAATGAGAAAATTAGAGCAAGTGAGAGCAAATGAGAGCAAATGAGGAAATAGCACATGAGCAAATGAGCGATTGAGCAAATAAGCAAATGAGCAAATGAGCAAAAGAGCAAAAGAGCAAAAGAGCAATTGAGCAAATGAGCAAATTAGCAAATGAGCAAATGAGCAAATGGGCAAATGAGCACATGAGCAAATGAGCAAATGAGCACTTGAGCAAATGAGCAAATGAGCAAATGAGCAAATGAGAGCAGATGAGCAAATGAGCAAATGAGCAAATGAGCAAATGAGCAAATGAGCAAATGAACAAATGAGCAAATGAGCAAATGAGCAAATGAGCAAATGAGCAAATGAGCGCAAATGAGCAAATGAGCAAATGAGCAAATGAGCAAATGAGCAAATGAGCAAATGAGCAAATGAGCAAATGAGCAAATGAGCAAATGAGCAAATGAGCAAATGAGCAAATGAGCAAATGAGCAAATGAGCAAATGAGCAAATGAGCAAATGAGCAAATGAGCAAATGAGCAAATGAACAAATGAGCAAATGAGCAAATGAGCAAATGAGCGCAAATGAGCAAATGAGCGCAAATGAGCAAATGAGCAAATGAGCAAATGAGCAAATGAGCAAATGAGCAAATGAGCAAATGAGCAAATGAGCAAATGAGCAAATGAGCAAATGAGCAAATGAGCAAATGAGAGCAAATGAGAGCAAATGAGAGCAAGTGAGAGCAAATGAGTGCAAATGAGAGCAAATGAGCAAATGAACGCATGAGCGCATGAGCGCATGAGCGCATGAGCAAATGAGCAAATGAGCAAATGAGCAATAGAGCAAAAGAGCAAAAGAGCAAATGAGCAAATGAGCAAATGAGCAAATGAGCAAATGAGCAAATGAGCAAATGAGCAAATGAGCAAATGAGCAAATGGCCAAATGAGCAAATGGGCAAATGAGCAAATGAGAGCAAATGAGCAAATGAGCAAATGAGCAAATGAGCAAATGAGCAAATGAGAGCAAATGAGAGCAAATGAGAGCAAATGAGAGCAAATGAGAGCAAATGAGAGCAAATGAGAGCAAATGAGAGCAAATGAGAGCAAATGAGAGCAAATGAGAGCAAATGAGAGCAAATGAGAGCAAATGAGAGCAAATGAGAGCAAATGAGAGCAAATGAGCAAATGAGAGCAAATGAGAGCAAATGAGCAAATGAGCAAATGAGCAAATGAGCAAATGAGCACATGAGCACATGAGCACATGAGCAAATGAGCAAATGGGCAAATGAGCAAATGAGCAAATGAGAGCAGATGAGCAAATGAGCAAATGAGCAAATGAGAAAATAAGAGCAGATGAGCAAATGAGCAAATGAGCAAATGAGCAAATGAGCAAATGAGCAAATGAACAAATGAGCAAATGAGCAAATGAGCAAATGAGCAAATGAGCAAATGAGCGCAAATGAGCAAATGAGCAAATGAGCAAATGAGCAATAGAGCAAAAGAGCAAAAGAGCAAATGAGCAAATAAGCAAATGAGCAAATGAGAGCAAATGAGCAAATGAGCAAATGAGCAAATGAGCAAATGAGCAAATGAGAGCAAATGAGAGCAAATGAGAGCAAATGAGAGCAAATGAGAGCAAATGAGAGCAAATGAGAGCAAATGAGCAAATAAGCAAATGAGCAAATGAGAGCAAATAGCAAATGAGCAAATGAGCAAATGAGCAAATGAGCAAATGAGAGCAAGTGAGAGCAAATGAGAGCAAATGAGGAAATGAGCACATGAACAAATGAGCAAATGAGCAAATAAGCAAATGAGCAAATGAGCAAAAGAGCAAATGAGCAAATGAGCAAATGAGCAAATGAGCAAATGAGCAAATGAGCGCAAATGAGCAAATGAGCAAATGAGCAAATGAGCAATAGAGCAAAAGAGCAAAAGAGCAAATGAGCAAATAAGCAAATGAGCAAATGAGCAAATGAGAGCAAATGAGAGCAAATGAGAGCAAATGAGAGCAAATGAGAGCAAATGAGAGCAAATGAGAGCAAATGAGCAAATGAGCAAATGAGCAACTGAGCAACTGAGCAAATGAGCAAATGAGCGCAAATGAGCGCAAATGAGCAATTGAGCAAATGAGCAAATGAGCAAATGAGCAAATGAGCAAATGAGCAACTTAGCAAATGAGCAAATGAGCGCAAATGAGCGCAAATGAGCAATTGAGCAATTGAGCAAATGAGCAAATGAGCAAATGAGCAAATAGCAAATGAGCAAATGAGCAAATGAGCAAATGAGCAAATGAGAGCAAGTGAGAGCAAATGAGAGCAAATGAGGAAATGAGCACATGAACAAATGAGCAAATGAGCAAATAAGCAAATGAGCAAATGAGCAAAAGAGCAAAAGAGCAAAAGAGCAATTGAGCAAATGAGCAAATTAGCAAATGAGCAAATGAGCAAATAAGCAAATGAGCAAATGAGCAATAGAGCAAAAGAGCAAAAGAGCAAATGAGCAAATAAGCAAATGAGCAAATGAGAGCAAATGAGCAAATGAGCAAATGAGCAAATGAGCAAATGAGCAAATGAGAGCAAATGAGAGCAAATGAGAGCAAATAAGAGCAAATGAGAGCAAATGAGAGCAAATGAGAGCAAATGAGCAAATGAGCAAATGAGCAACTGAGCAACTGAGCAAATGAGCAAATGAGCAAAACAGCGCAAATGAGCATATGAGCAAATGAGCAAATGAGCAAATGAGCAAATGAGCAAATGAGCAAATGAGCAAATGAGCAAATGAGAGCAAATGAAAGCAAATGAGCAAATGAGCAAATGAGCACATGAGCAAATGAGCAAATGAGCAAATGAGCAAATGAGCAAATGAGCAAATGAGCAAATGAGCAAATGAGAGCAGATGAGCAAATGAGCAAATGAGCAAATGAGAAAATAAGAGCAGATGAGCAAATGAGCAAATGGCCAAATGAGCAAATGGGCAAATGAGCAAATGAGAGCAAATGAGCAAATGAGCAAATGAGCAAATGAGCAAATGAGCAAATGAGCAAATGAGAGCAAATGAGAGCAAATGAGAGCAAATGAGAGCAAATGAGAGCAAATGAGAGCAAATGAGAGCAAATGAGAGCAAATGAGCAACAGAGCAAATGACCAAATGAGCAAATGAGCAAATGAGCAACTGAGCAACTGAGCAAATGAGCAAATGAGCGCAAATGAGCGCAAATGAGCGCAAATGAGCAATTGAGCAAATGAGCAAATGAGCAAATGAGCAAATGAGCAAATGAGCAAATGAGCAAATGAGAAAATTAGAGCAAGTGAGAGCAAATGAGAGCAAATGAGGAAATAGCACATGAGCAAATGAGCGATTGAGCAAATAAGCAAATGAGCAAATGAGCAAAAGAGCAAAAGAGCAAAAGAGCAATTGAGCAAATGAGCAAATTAGCAAATGAGCAAATGAGCAAATGGGCAAATGAGCACATGAGCAAATGAGCAAATGAGCACTTGAGCAAATGAGCAAATGAGCAAATGAGCAAATGAGAGCAGATGAGCAAATGAGCAAATGAGCAAATGAGCAAATGAGCAAATGAGCAAATGAACAAATGAGCAAATGAGCAAATGAGCAAATGAGCAAATGAGCAAATGAGCGCAAATGAGCAAATGAGCAAATGAGCACTTGAGCAAATGAGCAAATGAGCAAATGAGCAAATGAGAGCAGATGAGCAAATGAGCAAATGAGCAAATGAGCAAATGAGCAAATGAGCAAATGAACAAATGAGCAAATGAGCAAATGAGCAAATGAGCAAATGAGCAAATGAGCAAATGAGCAAATGAGAGCAAATGAGAGCAAATGAGAGCAAGTGAGAGCAAATGAGTGCAAATGAGAGCAAATGAGCAAATGAACGCATGAGCGCATGAGCGCATGAGCGCATGAGCAAATGAGCAAATGAGCAAATGAGCAATAGAGCAAAAGAGCAAAAGAGCAAATGAGCAAATGAGCAAATGAGCAAATGAGCAAATGAGCAAATGAGCAAATGAGCAAATGAGCAAATGAGCAAATGGCCAAATGAGCAAATGGGCAAATGAGCAAATGAGAGCAAATGAGCAAATGAGCAAATGAGCAAATGAGCAAATGAGCAAATGAGAGCAAATGAGAGCAAATGAGAGCAAATGAGAGCAAATGAGAGCAAATGAGAGCAAATGAGAGCAAATGAGAGCAAATGAGAGCAAATGAGAGCAAATGAGAGCAAATGAGAGCAAATGAGAGCAAATGAGAGCAAATGAGAGCAAATGAGAGCAAATGAGCAAATGAGAGCAAATGAGAGCAAATGAGCAAATGAGCAAATGAGCAAATGAGCAAATGAGCAAATGAGCACATGAGCACATGAGCACATGAGCAAATGAGCAAATGGGCAAATGAGCAAATGAGCAAATGAGAGCAGATGAGCAAATGAGCAAATGAGCAAATGAGAAAATAAGAGCAGATGAGCAAATGAGCAAATGAGCAAATGAGCAAATGAGCAAATGAGCAAATGAACAAATGAGCAAATGAGCAAATGAGCAAATGAGCAAATGAGCAAATGAGCGCAAATGAGCAAATGAGCAAATGAGCAAATGAGCAATAGAGCAAAAGAGCAAAAGAGCAAATGAGCAAATAAGCAAATGAGCAAATGAGAGCAAATGAGCAAATGAGCAAATGAGCAAATGAGCAAATGAGCAAATGAGAGCAAATGAGAGCAAATGAGAGCAAATGAGAGCAAATGAGAGCAAATGAGAGCAAATGAGAGCAAATGAGCAAATGAGCAAATGAGCAACTGAGCAACTGAGCAAATGAGCAAATGAGCGCAAATGAGCGCAAATGAGCAATTGAGCAAATGAGCAAATGAGCAAATGAGCAAATGAGCAAATGAGCAAATGAGCAACTTAGCAAATGAGCAAATGAGCGCAAATGAGCGCAAATGAGCAATTGAGCAATTGAGCAAATGAGCAAATGAGCAAATGAGCAAATAGCAAATGAGCAAATGAGCAAATGAGCAAATGAGCAAATGAGAGCAAGTGAGAGCAAATGAGAGCAAATGAGGAAATGAGCACATGAACAAATGAGCAAATGAGCAAATAAGCAAATGAGCAAATGAGCAAAAGAGCAAAAGAGCAAAAGAGCAATTGAGCAAATGAGCAAATTAGCAAATGAGCAAATGAGCAAATAAGCAAATGAGCAAATGAGCAATAGAGCAAAAGAGCAAAAGAGCAAATGAGCAAATAAGCAAATGAGCAAATGAGAGCAAATGAGCAAATGAGCAAATGAGCAAATGAGCAAATGAGCAAATGAGAGCAAATGAGAGCAAATGAGAGCAAATAAGAGCAAATTAGAGCAAATGAGAGCAAATGAGAGCAAATGAGCAAATGAGCAAATGAGCAACTGAGCAACTGAGCAAATGAGCAAATGAGCGCAAATGAGCGCAAATGAGCAATTGAGCAAATGAGCAAATGAGCAAATGAGCAAATGAGCAAATGAGCAACTTAGCAAATGAGCAAATGAGCGCAAATGAGCGCAAATGAGCAATTGAGCAATTGAGCAAATGAGCAAATGAGCAAATGAGCAAATGAGCAAATGAGCAAATGAGCAAATGAGCAAATGAGCAAATGAGCAAATGAGCAAATTAGAGCAAGTGAGAGCAAATGAGAGCAAATGAGGAAATAGCACATGAGCAAATGAGCGATTGAGCAAATGAGCAAATGAGCAAATGAGCAAATGAGCAAATGGGCAAATGAGCAAATGAGCAAATGAGCAAATGAGCAAATGAGAGCAAATGAGAGCAAATGAGCAAATGAGCACATGAGCAAATGAGCAAATGAGCAAAAGAACAAATGAGAGCAAATGAGAGCAAATGAGAGCAAATTAGAGCAAATGAGAGCAAATGAGCAAATGAGCAAATGAGCACATGAGCAAATGAGCAAATGAGCAATTGAGCAAATGAGCAAATGAGCAAATGAGCAAATGAGCAAATGAGAGCAAATGAGAGCAAATGAGAGCAAATGAGAGCAAATGAGAGCAAATGAGCAAATGAGCATATGAGCACATGATCAAATGAGCAAATGAGCAAATGAGCAAATGAGCAAATGAGCAAATGAGCAAATGAGCAAAAGAGCAAAAAAGCAAAAGAGCAAAAGAGCAAAAAAGCAAATGAGCAAAAGAGCAAAAGAGCAAAAGAGCAAAAAAGCAAATGAGCAAATGAGCAAATGAGCAAATGAGCAAATGAGCAAATGAGCAAATGAGCAAATGAGAGCAAATGAGCAAATGAGCAAATGAGCACATGAGCAAATGAGCAAATGGGCAAATGAGCAAATGAGCAAATAAGAGCAGATGAGCAAATAAGAGCAGATGAGCAAATGAGCAAATGAGCAAATGGGCGCAAATGAGCATATGAGCAAATGAGCAAATGAGCAAATGAGCAAATGAGCAAATGAGCAAATGAGCAAATGAGCAAATGAGAGCAAATGAAAGCAAATGAAAGCAAATGAGCAAATGAGCAAATGAGCAAATGAGCAAATGAGCAATTGAGCAAATGAGCAAATGAGCAAATGAGCAAATGAGAGCAGATGAGCAAATGAGCAAATGAGCAAATGAGCAAATGAGCAAATGAGCAAATGAACAAATGAGCAAATGAGCAAATGAGCAAATGAGCAAATGAGCAAATGAGCGCAAATGAGCGCAAATGAGCAAATGAGCAAATGAGCAAATGAGCAAATGAGCAAATGAGCAAATGAGCAAATGAGCAAATGAGCGCAAATGAGCGCAAATGAGCAAATGAGCAAATGAGCAAATGAGCAAATGAGCAAATGAGCAAATGAGCAAATGAGCAAATGAGCAAATGAGCAAATGAGCAAATGAGCAAATGAGCAAATGAGAGCAAATGAGCAAATGAGAGCAAATGAGAGCAAGTGAGAGCAAATGAGTGCAAATGAGAGCAAATGAGCAAATGAGCAAATGGCCAAATGAGCAAATGGGCAAATGAGCAAATGAGAGCAAATGAGCAAATGAGCAAATGAGCAAATGAGCAAATGAGCAAATGAGAGCAAATGAGAGCAAATGAGAGCAAATGAGAGCAAATGAGAGCAAATGAGAGCAAATGAGAGCAAATGAGAGCAAATGAGAGCAAATGAGAGCAAATGAGCAAATGAGCAAATGAGCAAATGAGCAAATGAGCAAATGAGCAAATGAGAGCAAATGAAAGCAAATGAAAGCAAATGAGCAAATGAGCAAATGAGCAAATGAGCAAATGAGCAATTGAGCAAATGAGCAAATGAGCAAATGAGCAAATGAGAGCAGATGAGCAAATGAGCAAATGAGCAAATGAGCAAATGAGCAAATGAGCAAATGAACAAATGAGCAAATGAGCAAATGAGCAAATGAGCAAATGAGCAAATGTGCGCAAATGAGCGCAAATGAGCAAATGAGCAAATGAGCAAATGAGCAAATGAGCAAATGAGCAAATGAGCAAATGAGCAAATGAGCGCAAATGAGCGCAAATGAGCAAATGAGCAAATGAGCAAATGAGCAAATGAGCAAATGAGCAAATGAGCAAATGAGCAAATGAGCAAATGAGCAAATGAGAAAATGAGCAAATGAGCAAATGAGCAAATGAGCAAATGAGAGCAAATGAGAGCAAATGAGAGCAAGTGAGAGCAAATGAGTGCAAATGAGAGCAAATGAGCAAATGAACGCATGAGCGCATGAGCGCATGAGCGCATGAGCGCATGAGCGCATGAGCAAATGAGCAAATGAGCAAATGAGCAAATGAGCAAATGAGCAAATGAGCAAATGAGCAAATGAGCAAATGGCCAAATGAGCAAATGGGCAAATGAGCAAATGAGAGCAAATGAGCAAATGAGAGCAAATGAGAGCAAGTGAGAGCAAATGAGTGCAAATGAGAGCAAATGAGCAAATGAACGCATGAGCGCATGAGCGCATGAGCGCATGAGCGCATGAGCAAATGAGCAAATGAGCAAATGAGCAAATGAGCAAATGAGCAAATGAGCAAATGAGCAAATGAGCAAATGGCCAAATGAGCAAATGGGCAAATGAGCAAATGAGAGCAAATGAGCAAATGAGCAAATGAGCAAATGAGCAAATGAGAGCAAATGAGAGCAAATGAGAGCAAATGAGAGCAAATGAGAGCAAATGAGAGCAAATGAGAGCAAATGAGAGCAAATGAGAGCAAATGAGAGCAAATGAGAGCAAATGAGAGCAAATGAGAGCAAATGAGCAAATGAGCAAATGAGCAAATGAGCAACTGAGCAACTGAGCAAATGAGCAAATGAGCGCAAATGAGCGCAAATGAGCAATTGAGCAAATGAGCAAATGAGCAAATGAGCAAATGAGCAAATGAGCAAATGAGCAAATGAGCAAATGAGCAAATTAGAGCAAGTGAGAGCAAATGAGAGCAAATGAGGAAATGAGCACATGAGCAAATGAGCCAATGAGCAAATAAGCAAATGAGCAAATGAGCAAAAGAGCAAATGAGCAAATGAGAGCAAATGAGAGCAAATGAGCAAATGAGCACATGAGCACATGAGCACATGAGCAAATGAGCAAAAGAACAAATGAGAGCAAATGAGAGCAAATTAGAGCAAATGAGAGCAAATGAGAGCAAATGAGAGCAAATGAGCAAATGAGCAAATGAGCAAAAGAACAAATGAGAGCAAGTGAGAGCAAATTAGAGCAAATTAGAGCAAATGAGAGCAAATGAGCAAATGAGCAAATGAGCAAATGAGCAAATGAGCAAATGAGCACATGAGCAAATGAGCAAATGAGCAAATGAGCAAATGAGCAAATGAGCAAATGAGCAAATGAGCAAATGAGCAAATGAGCAAATGAGAGCATATGAGAGCAAATGAGAGCAAATGAGAGCAAATGAGAGCAAATGAGCAAATGAGCATATGAGCACATGAGCAAATGAGCAAAAGAGCAAAAGAGCAAAAGAGCAAAAAAGCAAATGAGCAAAAGAGCAAAAGAGCAAAAGAGCAAAAAAGCAAATGAGCAAATGAGCAAATGAGCAAATGAGCAAATGAGCAAATGAGCAAATGAGCAAATGAGCAAATGAGCAAATGAGCAAATGAGCAAATGAGAGCAAATGAGCACATGAGCAAATGAGCAAATGAGCAAATGAGCAAATGAGCAAATGAGAGCAGATGAGCAAATGAGCAAATGAGCAAATGAGAAAATAAGAGCAGATGAGCAAATGAGCAAATGGCCAAATGAGCAAATGGGCAAATGAGCAAATGAGAGCAAATGAGCAAATGAGCAAATGAGCAAATGAGCAAATGAGCAAATGAGAGCAAATGAGAGCAAATGAGAGCAAATGAGAGCAAATGAGAGCAAATGAGAGCAAATGAGAGCAAATGAGAGCAAATGAGCAACAGAGCAAATGACCAAATGAGCAAATGAGCAAATGAGCAACTGAGCAACTGAGCAAATGAGCAAATGAGCGCAAATGAGCGCAAATGAGCGCAAATGAGCAATTGAGCAAATGAGCAAATGAGCAAATGAGCAAATGAGCAAATGAGCAAATGAGCAAATGAGAAAATTAGAGCAAGTGAGAGCAAATGAGAGCAAATGAGGAAATAGCACATGAGCAAATGAGCGATTGAGCAAATAAGCAAATGAGCAAATGAGCAAAAGAGCAAAAGAGCAAAAGAGCAATTGAGCAAATGAGCAAATTAGCAAATGAGCAAATGAGCAAATGGGCAAATGAGCAAATGAGCAAATGAGCAAATGAGCAAATGAGAGCAAATGAGAGCAAATGAGCAAATGAGCACATGAGCACATGAGCACATGAGCAAATGAGCAAATGAGCAAAAGAACAAATGAGAGCAAATGAGAGCAAATTAGAGCAAATGAGAGCAAATGAGCAAATGAGCAAATGAGCAAATGAGCAAATGAGCAAATGATCACATGAGCAAATGAGCAAATGAGCAATTGAGCAAATGAGCAAATGAGCAAATGAGCAAATGAGCAAATGAGAGCAAATGAGAGCAAATGAGAGCAAATGAGAGCAAATGAGAGCAAATGAGCAAATGAGCATATGAGCACATGAGCAAATGAGCAAATGAGCAAATGAGCAAATGAGCAAATGAGCAAATGAGCAAATGAGCAAAAGAGCAAAAGAGCAAAAGAGCAAAAGAGCAAAAAAGCAAATGAGCAAATGAGCAAATGAGCAAATGAGCAAATGAGCAAATGAGCAAATGAGCAAATGAGAGCAAATGAGCAAATGAGCAAATGAGCAAATGAGCAAATGAGCGCAAATGAGCATATGAGCAAATGAGCAAATGAGCAAATGAGCACATGAGCAAATGAGCAAATGGGCAAATGAGCAAATGAGCAAATAAGAGCAGATGAGCAAATGAGCAAATGAGCAAATGGGCGCAAATGAGCATATGAGCAAATGAGCAAATGAGCAAATGAGCAAATGAGCAAATGAAAGCAAATGAAAGCAAATGAAAGCAAATGAGCAAATGAGCACATGAGCAAATGAGCAAATGAGCAATTGAGCAAATGAGCAAATGAGCAAATGAGCAAATGAGAGCAGATGAGCAAATGAGCAAATGAGCAAATGAGCAAATGAGCAAATGAGCAAATGAACAAATGAGCAAATGAGCAAATGAGCAAATGAGCAAATGAGCAAATGAGCGCAAATGAGCAAATGAGCAAATGAGCAAATGAGCAAATGAGCAAATGAGCAAATGAGCAAATGAGCAAATGAGCAAATGAGCAAATGAGCAAATGAGCAAATGAGCAAATGAGCAAATGAGCAAATGAGCAAATGAGCAAATGAGCAAATGAGCAAATGAACAAATGAGCAAATGAGCAAATGAGCAAATGAGCAAATGAGCAAATGAGCGCAAATGAGCGCAAATGAGCAAATGAGCAAATGAGCAAATGAGCAAATGAGCAAATGAGCAAATGAGCAAATGAGCAAATGAGCAAATGAGCAAATGAGCAAATGAGCAAATGAGCAAATGAGCAAATGAGCAAATGAGAGCAAATGAGAGCAAATGAGAGCAAGTGAGAGCAAATGAGTGCAAATGAGAGCAAATGAGCAAATGAACGCATGAGCGCATGAGCGCATGAGCGCATGAGCAAATGAGCAAATGAGCAAATGAGCAATAGAGCAAAAGAGCAAAAGAGCAAATGAGCAAATGAGCAAATGAGCAAATGAGCAAATGAGCAAATGAGCAAATGAGCAAATGAGCAAATGAGCAAATGGCCAAATGAGCAAATGGGCAAATGAGCAAATGAGAGCAAATGAGCAAATGAGCAAATGAGCAAATGAGCAAATGAGCAAATGAGAGCAAATGAGAGCAAATGAGAGCAAATGAGAGCAAATGAGAGCAAATGAGAGCAAATGAGAGCAAATGAGAGCAAATGAGAGCAAATGAGAGCAAATGAGAGCAAATGAGCAAATGAGCAAATGAGCAAATGAGCAACTGAGCAACTGAGCAAATGAGCAAATGAGCGCAAATGAGCGCAAATGAGCAATTGAGCAAATGAGCAAATGAGCAAATGAGCAAATGAGCAAATGAGCAAATGAGCAAATGAGCAAATGAGCAAATGAGCAAATGAGCAAATGAGCAAATTAGAGCAAGTGAGAGCAAATGAGAGCAAATGAGGAAATGAGCACATGAGCAAATGAGCCAATGAGCAAATAAGCAAATGAGCAAATGAGCAAAAGAGCAAAAGAGCAAATGTGCAAATGAGAGCAAATGAGAGCAAATGAGCAAATGAGCACATGAGCACATGAGCACATGAGCAAATGAGCAAAAGAACAAATGAGAGCAAATGAGAGCAAATTAGAGCAAATTAGAGCAAATGAGAGCAAATGAGCAAATGAGCAAATGAGCAAATGAGCAAAAGAACAAATGAGAGCAAATGAGAGCAAATGAGAGCAAATGAGAGCAAATGAGAGCAAATGAGCAAATGAGCAAATGAGCAAATGAGCAAATGAGCAAATGAGCACATGAGCAAATGAGCACATGAGCAAATGAGCAAATGAGCAAATGAGCAAATGAGCAAATGAGCAAATGAGCAAATGAGCAAATGAGCAAAAGAGCAAAAGAGCAAAAGAGCAAAAGAGCAAAAAAGCAAATGAGCAAAAGAGCAAAAGAGCAAAAGAGCAAAAAAGCAAATGAGCAAATGAGCAAATGAGCAAATGAGCAAATGAGCAAATGAGCAAATGAGCAAATGAGCAAATGAGCAAATGAGCAAATGAGCGCAAATGAGCATATGAGCAAATGAGCAAATGAGCAAATGAGCAAATGAGCAAATGAGCAAATGAGCACATGAGCAAATGAGCAAATGGGCAAATGAGCAAATGAGCAAATAAGAGCAGATGAGCAAATGAGCAAATGAGCAAATGAGCGCAAATGAGCATATGAGCAAATGAGCAAATGAGCAAATGAGCAAATGAGCAAATGAGCAAATGAGCAAATGAGCAAATGAGAGCAAATGAAAGCAAATGAGCAAATGAGCAAATGAGCACATGAGCAAATGAGCAAATGAGCAAATGAGCAAATGAGCAAATGAGCAAATGAGCAAATGAGAGCAGATGAGCAAATGAGCAAATGAGCAAATGAGCAAATGAGCAAATGAGCAAATGAGCAAATGAGAGCAAATGAGCAAATGAGAGTAAATGAGAGCAAGTGAGAGCAAATGAGAGCAAATGAGAGCAAATGAGCAAATGAACGCATGAGCGCATGAGAGCATGAGCGCATGAGCAAATGAGCAAATGAGCAAATGAGCAATAGAGCAAAAGAGCAAAAGAGCAAATGAGCAAATAAGCAAATGAGCAAATGAGAGCAAATGAGCAAATGAGCAAATGAGCAAATGAGCAAATGAGCAAATGAGAGCAAATGAGAGCAAATGAGAGCAAATGAGAGCAAATGAGAGCAAATGAGAGCAAATGAGAGCAAATGAGCAAATGAGCAAATGAGCAACTGAGCAACTGAGCAAATGAGCAAATGAGCGCAAATGAGCGCAAATGAGCAATTGAGCAAATGAGCAAATGAGCAAATGAGCAAATGAGCAACTGAGCAAATGAGCAAATGAGCGCAAATGAGCGCAAATGAGCAATTGAGCAATTGAGCAAATGAGCAAATGAGCAAATGAGCAAATAGCAAATGAGCAAATGAGCAAATGAGCAAATGAGCAAATGAGAGCAAGTGAGAGCAAATGAGAGCAAATGAGGAAATGAGCACATGAACAAATGAGCAAATGAGCAAATAAGCAAATGAGCAAATGAGCAAAAGAGCAAAAGAGCAAAAGAGCAATTGAGCAAATGAGCAAATTAGCAAATGAGCAAATGAGCAAATGGGCAAATGAGCAAATGAGCAAATGAGCAAATGAGCAAATGAGAGCAAATGAGAGCAAATGAGAGCAAATGAGCACATGAGCACATGAGCACATGAGCAAATGAGCAAATGAGCAAAAGAACAAATGAGAGCAAATGAGAGCAAATGAGAGCAAATGAGAGCAAATGAGCAAATGAGCAAATGGGCAAATGAGCAAATGGGCAAATGAGCAAAATGAGCAAATGAGCAAATGAGCAAATGAGCAAATGAGCAAATGAGCAAATGAGAGCAAATGAGAGCAAATGAGCAAATGAGAAAATGAGCACATGAGCACATGAGCACATGAGCAAATGAGCAAATGAGCAAAATGAGCAAATGAGCAAATGAGCAAATGAGCAAATGAGCAAATGAGCAAATGAGAGCAAATGAGAGCAAATGAGCAAATGAGCAAATGAGCACATGAGCACATGAGCACATGAGCAAATGAGCAAATGGGCAAATGAGCAAATGAGCAAATGAGCAAATGAGCAAATGAGCAAATGAGCAAATGAGCAAATTAGAGCAAGTGAGAGCAAATGAGAGCAAATGAGGAAATGAGCACATGAGCAAATGAGCCAATGAGCAAATAAGCAAATGAGCAAATAAGCAAAAGAGCAAATGAGCAAATGAGAGCAAATGAGAGCAAATGAGCAAATGAGCACATGAGCACATAGCACATGAGCAAATGAGCAAAAGAACAAATGAGAGCAAATGAGAGCAAATTAGAGCAAATTAGAGCAAATGAGAGCAAATGAGCAAATGAGCAAATGAGCAAATGAGCAAAAGAACAAATGAGAGCAAATGAGAGCAAATTAGAGCAAATTAGAGCAAATGAGAGCAAATGAGCAAATGAGCAAATGAGCAAATGAGCAAATGAGCACATGAGCAAATAAGCACATGAGCAAATGAGCAAATGAGCAAATGAGCAAATGAGCAAATGAGCAAATGAGCAAATGAGCAAAAGAGCAAAAGAGCAAAAGAGCAAAAGAGCAAAAAAGCAAATGAGCAAAAGAGCACATGAGCAAATGAGCAAATGAGCAAATGAGCAAATGAGCAAATGAGCAAATGAGAGCAGATGAGCAAATGAGCAAATGAGCAAATGAGAAAATAAGAGCAGATGAGCAAATGAGCAAATGAGCAAATGAGCAAATGAGCAAATGAACAAATGAGCAAATGAGCAAATGAGCAAATGAGCAAATGAGCAAATGAGCGCAAATGAGCAAATGAGCAAATGAGCAAATGAGCAAATGAGCAAATGAGCAAATGAGCAAATGAGCAAATGAGCAAATGAGCAAATGAGCAAATGAGCAAATGAGCAAATGAGCAAATGAGAGCAAATGAGCAAATGAGAGTAAATGAGAGCAAGTGAGAGCAAATGAGAGCAAATGAGAGCAAATGAGCAAATGAACGCATGAGCGCATGAGAGCATGAGCGCATGAGCAAATGAGCAAATGAGCAAATGAGCAATAGAGCAAAAGAGCAAAAGAGCAAATGAGCAAATAAGCAAATGAGCAAATGAGCAAATGAGCAAATGAGCAAATGAGCAAATGAGCAAATGAGCAAATGAGAGCCAGTGAGAGCAAATGAGAGCAAATGAGAGCAAATGAGAGCAAATGAGAGCAAATGAGAGCAAATGAGCAAATGAGCAAATGAGCAACTGAGCAACTGAGCAAATGAGCAAATGAGCGCAAATGAGCGCAAATGAGCAATTGAGCAAATGAGCAAATGAGCAAATGAGCAAATGAGCAAATGAGCAACTTAGCAAATGAGCAAATGAGCGCAAATGAGCGCAAATGAGCAATTGAGCAATTGAGCAAATGAGCAAATGAGCAAATGAGCAAATAGCAAATGAGCAAATGAGCAAATGAGCAAATGAGCAAATGAGAGCAAGTGAGAGCAAATGAGAGCAAATGAGGAAATGAGCACATGAACAAATGAGCAAATGAGCAAATAAGCAAATGAGCAAATGAGCAAAAGAGCAAAAGAGCAAAAGAGCAATTGAGCAAATGAGCAAATTAGCAAATGAGCAAATGAGCAAATGGGCAAATGAGCAAATGAGCAAATGAGCAAATGAGCAAATGAGAGCAAATGAGAGCAAATGAGAGCAAATGAGCACATGAGCACATGAGCACATGAGCAAATGAGCAAATGAGCAAAAGAACAAATGAGAGCAAATGAGAGCAAATTAGAGCAAATAAGAGCAAATGAGCAAATGAGCAAATGGGCAAATGAGCAAATGGGCAAATGAGCAAAATGAGCAAATGAGCAAATGAGCAATTGAGCAAATGAGCAAATGAGCAAATGAGAGCAAATGAGAGCAAATGAGCAAATGAGCAAATGAGCACATGAGCACATGAGCACATGAGCAAATGAGTTAATGGGCAAATGAGCAAATGAGCAAATGAGCAAATGAGCAAATGAGCAAATGAGAGCAAATGAGCAAATGAGAGCAAATGAGAGCAGATGAGCAAATGAGCAAATGAGCAAATGAGAAAATAAGAGCAGATGAGCAAATGAGCAAATGAGCAAATGAGCAAATGAGCAAATGAGCAAATGAGCAAATGAGCAAATGAGCGCAAATGAGCAAATGAGCAAATGAGCAAATGAGCAAATGAGCAAATGAGCAAATGAGCAAATGAGCAAATGAGCAAATGAGCAAATGAGCAAATGAGCAAATGAGCAAATGAGAGCAAATGAGCAAATGAGAGTAAATGAGAGCAAGTGAGAGCAAATGAGAGCAAATGAGAGCAAATGAGCAAATGAACGCATGAGCGCATGAGAGCATGAGCGCATGAGCAAATGAGCAAATGAGCAAATGAGCAATAGAGCAAAAGAGCAAAAGAGCAAATGAGCAAATAAGCGAATGAGCAAATGAGAGCAAATGAGCAAATGAGCAAATGAGCAAATGAGCAAATGAGCAAATGAGAGCAAATGAGAGCAAATGAGAGCAAATGAGAGCAAATGAGAGCAAATGAGAGCAAATGAGAGCAAATGAGCAAATGAGCAAATGAGCAACTGAGCAACTGAGCAACTGAGCAAATGAGCAAATGAGCGCAAATGAGCGCAAATTAGCAATTGAGCAAATGAGCAAATGAGCAAATGAGCAAATGAGCAAATGAGCAACTTAGCAAATGAGCAAATGAGCGCAAATGAGCGCAAATGAGCAATTGAGCAATTGAGCAAATGAGCAAATGAGCAAATAGCAAATGAGCAAATGAGCAAATGAGCAAATGAGCAAATGAGCAAATGAGAGCAAGTGAGAGCAAATGAGAGCAAATGAGGAAATGAGCACATGAACAAATGAGCAAATGAGCAAATAAGCAAATGAGCAAATGAGCAAAAGAGCAAAAGAGCAAAAGAGCAATTGAGCAAATGAGCAAATTAGCAAATGAGCAAATGAGCAAATGGGCAAATGAGCAAATGAGCAAATGAGCAAATGAGCAAATGAGAGCAAATGAGAGCAAATGAGAGCAAATGAGCACATGAGCACATGAGCACATGAGCAAATGAGCAAATGAGCAAAAGAACAAATGAGAGCAAATGAGAGCAAATTAGAGCAAATAAGAGCAAATGAGCAAATGAGCAAATGGGCAAATGAGCAAATGGGCAAATGAGCAAAATGAGCAAATGAGCAAATGAGCAATTGAGCAAATGAGCAAATGAGCAAATGAGAGCAAATGAGAGCAAATGAGAGCAAATGAGCAAATGAGCAAATGAGCACATGAGCACATGAGCACATGAGCAAATGAGCAAATGGGCAAATGAGCAAATGAGCAAATGAGCAAATGAGCAAATGAGCAAATGAGAGCAAATGAGCAAATGAGAGCAAATGAGAGCAAATGAGCAAATGAGCAAATGAGCAAATGAGCACATGAGCACATGAGCACATGAACAAATGAGCAAATGAGCAAATGAGCAAAAGAACAAATGAGAGCAAATGAGAGCAAATGAGCAAATGAGAGCAAATGAGAGCAAATGAGAGCAAATGAGCAAATGAGCATATGAGCACATGAGCAAATGAGCAAATGAGCAAATGAGCAAATGAGCAAATGACCAAATGAGCAAATGAGCAAATGAGCAAAAGAGCAAAAGAGCAAAAGAGCAAAAAAGCAAATGAGCAAAAGACCAAAAGAGCAAAAGAGCAAAAAAGCAAATGAGCAAATGAGCAAATGAGCAAATGAGCAAATGAGCAAATGAGCAAATGAGCAAATGAGCAAATGAGCAAATGAGCAAATGAGCAAATGAGCAAATGAGCAAATGAGCGCAAATGAGCATATGAGCAAATGAGCAAATGAGCAAATGAGCAAATGAGCAAATGAGCAAATGAGCACATGAGCAAATGAGCAAATGGGCAAATGAGCAAATGAGCAAATAAGAGCAGATGAGCAAATGAGCAAATGAGCAAATGAGCAAATGATCAAATGAGCAAATGAGCAAATGAGCAAATGAGCAAATGAGAGCAAATGAAAGCAAATGAGCAAATGAGCAAATGAGCACATGAGCAAATGAGCAAATGAGCAAATGAGCAAATGAGCAAATGAGCAAATGAGCAAATGAGCGCAAATGAGCATATGAGCAAATGAGCAAATGAGCAAATGAGCAAATGAGCAAATGAGCAAATGAGCAAATGAGCAAATGAGAGCAAATGAAAGCAAATGAGCAAATGAGCAAATGAGCACATGAGCAAATGAGCAAATGAGCAAATGAGCAAATGAGCAAATGAGCAAATGAGCAAATGAGAGCAGATGAGCAAATGAGCAAATGAGCAAATGAGCAAATGAGCAAATGAGCAAATGAGCAAATGAGAGCAAATGAGCAAATGAGAGTAAATGAGAGCAAGTGAGAGCAAATGAGAGCAAATGAGAGCAAATGAGCAAATGAACGCATGAGCGCATGAGAGCATGAGCGCATGAGCAAATGAGCAAATGAGCAAATGAGCAATAGAGCAAAAGAGCAAAAGAGCAAATGAGCAAATAAGCAAATGAGCAAATGAGAGCAAATGAGCAAATGAGCAAATGAGCAAATGAGCAAATGAGCAAATGAGAGCAAATGAGAGCAAATGAGAGCAAATGAGAGCAAATGAGAGCAAATGAGAGCAAATGAGAGCAAATGAGCAAATGAGCAAATGAGCAACTGAGCAACTGAGCAAATGAGCAAATGAGCGCAAATGAGCGCAAATGAGCAATTGAGCAAATGAGCAAATGAGCAAATGAGCAAATGAGCAACTGAGCAAATGAGCAAATGAGCGCAAATGAGCGCAAATGAGCAATTGAGCAATTGAGCAAATGAGCAAATGAGCAAATGAGCAAATAGCAAATGAGCAAATGAGCAAATGAGCAAATGAGCAAATGAGAGCAAGTGAGAGCAAATGAGAGCAAATGAGGAAATGAGCACATGAACAAATGAGCAAATGAGCAAATAAGCAAATGAGCAAATGAGCAAAAGAGCAAAAGAGCAAAAGAGCAATTGAGCAAATGAGCAAATTAGCAAATGAGCAAATGAGCAAATGGGCAAATGAGCAAATGAGCAAATGAGCAAATGAGCAAATGAGCAAATGAGAGCAAATGAGAGCAAATGAGCACATGAGCACATGAGCACATGAGCAAATGAGCAAATGAGCAAAAGAACAAATGAGAGCAAATGAGAGCAAATGAGAGCAAATGAGAGCAAATGAGCAAATGAGCAAATGGGCAAATGAGCAAATGGGCAAATGAGCAAAATGAGCAAATGAGCAAATGAGCAAATGAGCAAATGAGCAAATGAGCAAATGAGAGCAAATGAGAGCAAATGAGCAAATGAGAAAATGAGCACATGAGCACATGAGCACATGAGCAAATGAGCAAATGAGCAAAATGAGCAAATGAGCAAATGAGCAAATGAGCAAATGAGCAAATGAGCAAATGAGAGCAAATGAGAGCAAATGAGCAAATGAGCAAATGAGCACATGAGCACATGAGCACATGAGCAAATGAGCAAATGGGCAAATGAGCAAATGAGCAAATGAGCAAATGAGCAAATGAGCAAATGAGCAAATGAGCAAATTAGAGCAAGTGAGAGCAAATGAGAGCAAATGAGGAAATGAGCACATGAGCAAATGAGCCAATGAGCAAATAAGCAAATGAGCAAATAAGCAAAAGAGCAAATGAGCAAATGAGAGCAAATGAGAGCAAATGAGCAAATGAGCACATGAGCACATAGCACATGAGCAAATGAGCAAAAGAACAAATGAGAGCAAATGAGAGCAAATTAGAGCAAATTAGAGCAAATGAGAGCAAATGAGCAAATGAGCAAATGAGCAAATGAGCAAAAGAACAAATGAGAGCAAATGAGAGCAAATTAGAGCAAATTAGAGCAAATGAGAGCAAATGAGCAAATGAGCAAATGAGCAAATGAGCAAATGAGCACATGAGCAAATAAGCACATGAGCAAATGAGCAAATGAGCAAATGAGCAAATGAGCAAATGAGCAAATGAGCAAATGAGCAAAAGAGCAAAAGAGCAAAAGAGCAAAAGAGCAAAAAAGCAAATGAGCAAAAGAGCACATGAGCAAATGAGCAAATGAGCAAATGAGCAAATGAGCAAATGAGCAAATGAGCAAATGAGAGCAGATGAGCAAATGAGCAAATGAGCAAATGAGAAAATAAGAGCAGATGAGCAAATGAGCAAATGAGCAAATGAGCAAATGAGCAAATGAACAAATGAGCAAATGAGCAAATGAGCAAATGAGCAAATGAGCAAATGAGCGCAAATGAGCAAATGAGCAAATGAGCAAATGAGCAAATGAGCAAATGAGCAAATGAGCAAATGAGCAAATGAGCAAATGAGCAAATGAGCAAATGAGCAAATGAGCAAATGAGAGCAAATGAGCAAATGAGAGTAAATGAGAGCAAGTGAGAGCAAATGAGAGCAAATGAGAGCAAATGAGCAAATGAACGCATGAGCGCATGAGAGCATGAGCGCATGAGCAAATGAGCAAATGAGCAAATGAGCAATAGAGCAAAAGAGCAAAAGAGCAAATGAGCAAATAAGCAAATGAGCAAATGAGCAAATGAGCAAATGAGCAAATGAGCAAATGAGCAAATGAGCAAATGAGAGCCAGTGAGAGCAAATGAGAGCAAATGAGAGCAAATGAGAGCAAATGAGAGCAAATGAGAGCAAATGAGCAAATGAGCAAATGAGCAACTGAGCAACTGAGCAAATGAGCAAATGAGCGCAAATGAGCGCAAATGAGCAATTGAGCAAATGAGCAAATGAGCAAATGAGCAAATGAGCAAATGAGCAACTTAGCAAATGAGCAAATGAGCGCAAATGAGCGCAAATGAGCAATTGAGCAATTGAGCAAATGAGCAAATGAGCAAATGAGCAAATAGCAAATGAGCAAATGAGCAAATGAGCAAATGAGCAAATGAGAGCAAGTGAGAGCAAATGAGAGCAAATGAGGAAATGAGCACATGAACAAATGAGCAAATGAGCAAATAAGCAAATGAGCAAATGAGCAAAAGAGCAAAAGAGCAAAAGAGCAATTGAGCAAATGAGCAAATTAGCAAATGAGCAAATGAGCAAATGGGCAAATGAGCAAATGAGCAAATGAGCAAATGAGCAAATGAGAGCAAATGAGAGCAAATGAGAGCAAATGAGCACATGAGCACATGAGCACATGAGCAAATGAGCAAATGAGCAAAAGAACAAATGAGAGCAAATGAGAGCAAATTAGAGCAAATAAGAGCAAATGAGCAAATGAGCAAATGGGCAAATGAGCAAATGGGCAAATGAGCAAAATGAGCAAATGAGCAAATGAGCAATTGAGCAAATGAGCAAATGAGCAAATGAGAGCAAATGAGAGCAAATGAGCAAATGAGCAAATGAGCACATGAGCACATGAGCACATGAGCAAATGAGTTAATGGGCAAATGAGCAAATGAGCAAATGAGCAAATGAGCAAATGAGCAAATGAGAGCAAATGAGCAAATGAGAGCAAATGAGAGCAGATGAGCAAATGAGCAAATGAGCAAATGAGAAAATAAGAGCAGATGAGCAAATGAGCAAATGAGCAAATGAGCAAATGAGCAAATGAGCAAATGAGCAAATGAGCAAATGAGCGCAAATGAGCAAATGAGCAAATGAGCAAATGAGCAAATGAGCAAATGAGCAAATGAGCAAATGAGCAAATGAGCAAATGAGCAAATGAGCAAATGAGCAAATGAGCAAATGAGAGCAAATGAGCAAATGAGAGTAAATGAGAGCAAGTGAGAGCAAATGAGAGCAAATGAGAGCAAATGAGCAAATGAACGCATGAGCGCATGAGAGCATGAGCGCATGAGCAAATGAGCAAATGAGCAAATGAGCAATAGAGCAAAAGAGCAAAAGAGCAAATGAGCAAATAAGCGAATGAGCAAATGAGAGCAAATGAGCAAATGAGCAAATGAGCAAATGAGCAAATGAGCAAATGAGAGCAAATGAGAGCAAATGAGAGCAAATGAGAGCAAATGAGAGCAAATGAGAGCAAATGAGAGCAAATGAGCAAATGAGCAAATGAGCAACTGAGCAACTGAGCAACTGAGCAAATGAGCAAATGAGCGCAAATGAGCGCAAATTAGCAATTGAGCAAATGAGCAAATGAGCAAATGAGCAAATGAGCAAATGAGCAACTTAGCAAATGAGCAAATGAGCGCAAATGAGCGCAAATGAGCAATTGAGCAATTGAGCAAATGAGCAAATGAGCAAATAGCAAATGAGCAAATGAGCAAATGAGCAAATGAGCAAATGAGCAAATGAGAGCAAGTGAGAGCAAATGAGAGCAAATGAGGAAATGAGCACATGAACAAATGAGCAAATGAGCAAATAAGCAAATGAGCAAATGAGCAAAAGAGCAAAAGAGCAAAAGAGCAATTGAGCAAATGAGCAAATTAGCAAATGAGCAAATGAGCAAATGGGCAAATGAGCAAATGAGCAAATGAGCAAATGAGCAAATGAGAGCAAATGAGAGCAAATGAGAGCAAATGAGCACATGAGCACATGAGCACATGAGCAAATGAGCAAATGAGCAAAAGAACAAATGAGAGCAAATGAGAGCAAATTAGAGCAAATAAGAGCAAATGAGCAAATGAGCAAATGGGCAAATGAGCAAATGGGCAAATGAGCAAAATGAGCAAATGAGCAAATGAGCAATTGAGCAAATGAGCAAATGAGCAAATGAGAGCAAATGAGAGCAAATGAGAGCAAATGAGCAAATGAGCAAATGAGCACATGAGCACATGAGCACATGAGCAAATGAGCAAATGGGCAAATGAGCAAATGAGCAAATGAGCAAATGAGCAAATGAGCAAATGAGAGCAAATGAGCAAATGAGAGCAAATGAGAGCAAATGAGCAAATGAGCAAATGAGCAAATGAGCACATGAGCACATGAGCACATGAACAAATGAGCAAATGAGCAAATGAGCAAAAGAACAAATGAGAGCAAATGAGAGCAAATGAGCAAATGAGAGCAAATGAGAGCAAATGAGAGCAAATGAGCAAATGAGCATATGAGCACATGAGCAAATGAGCAAATGAGCAAATGAGCAAATGAGCAAATGACCAAATGAGCAAATGAGCAAATGAGCAAAAGAGCAAAAGAGCAAAAGAGCAAAAAAGCAAATGAGCAAAAGACCAAAAGAGCAAAAGAGCAAAAAAGCAAATGAGCAAATGAGCAAATGAGCAAATGAGCAAATGAGCAAATGAGCAAATGAGCAAATGAGCAAATGAGCAAATGAGCAAATGAGCAAATGAGCAAATGAGCAAATGAGCGCAAATGAGCATATGAGCAAATGAGCAAATGAGCAAATGAGCAAATGAGCAAATGAGCAAATGAGCACATGAGCAAATGAGCAAATGGGCAAATGAGCAAATGAGCAAATAAGAGCAGATGAGCAAATGAGCAAATGAGCAAATGAGCAAATGATCAAATGAGCAAATGAGCAAATGAGCAAATGAGCAAATGAGAGCAAATGAAAGCAAATGAGCAAATGAGCAAATGAGCACATGAGCAAATGAGCAAATAAGCAAATGAGCAAATGAGCAAATGAGCAAATGAGCAAATGAGAGCAGATGAGCAAATGAGCAAATGAGCAAATGAGCAAATAAGAGCAGATGAGCAAATGAGCAAATGAGCAAATGAGCAAATGAGCAAAAAAGCAAATGAGCAAAAGAGCAAAAGAGCAAAAGAGCAAAAAAGCAAATGAGCAAATGAGCAAATGAGCAAATGAGCAAATAAGCAAATGAGCAAATGAGCAAATGAGCAAATGAGCAAATGAGCAAATGAGCAAATGAGCAAATGAGCAAATGGGCAAATGAGCAAATGAGCAAATGAGCAAATGAGCAAATGAGAGCAAATGAGAGCAAATGAGAGCAAATGAGCACATGAGCACATGAGCACATGAGCAAATGAGCAAATGAGCAAAAGAACAAATGAGAGCAAATGAGAGCAAATTAGAGCAAATAAGAGCAAATGAGCAAATGAGCAAATGGGCAAATGAGCAAATGGGCAAATGAGCAAAATGAGCAAATGAGCAAATGAGCAATTGAGCAAATGAGCAAATGAGCAAATGAGAGCAAATGAGAGCAAATGAGCAAATGAGCAAATGAGCACATGAGCACATGAGCACATGAGCAAATGAGCAAATGGGCAAATGAGCAAATGAGCAAATGAGCAAATGAGCAAATGAGCAAATGAGAGCAAATGAGCAAATGAGAGCAAATGAGCAAATGAGCAAATGAGCAAATGAGCAAATGAGCACATGAGCACATGAGCACATGAACAAATGAGCAAATGAGCAAATGAGCAAAAGAACAAATGAGAGCAAATGAGAGCAAATGAGCAAATGAGAGCAAATGAGAGCAAATGAGAGCAAATGAGCAAATGAGCATATGAGCACATGAGCAAATGAGCAAATGAGCAAATGAGCAAATGAGCAAATGACCAAATGAGCAAATGAGCAAATGAGCAAAAGAGCAAAAGAGCAAAAAAGCAAATGAGCAAAAGAGCAAAAGAGCAAAAGAGCAAAAAAGCAAATGAGCAAATGAGCAAATGAGCAAATGAGCAAATGAGCAAATGAGCAAATGAGCAAATGAGAGCAAATGAGCAAATGAGCAAATGAGCAAATGAGCAAATGAGCGCAAATGAGCATATGAGCAAATGAGCAAATGAGCAAATGAGCAAATGAGCAAATGAGCAAATGAGCACATGAGCAAATGAGCAGATGAGCAAATGAGCAAATGAGCAAATGAGCAAATGAGAGCAAATGAAAGCAAATGAGCAAATGAGCAAATGAGCACATGAGCAAATGAGCAAATGAGAGCAAATGAAAGCAAATGAGCAAATGAGCAAATGAGCACATGAGCAAATGAGCAAATAAGCAAATGAGCAAATGAGCAAATGAGCAAATGAGCAAATGAGAGCAGATGAGCAAATGAGCAAATGAGCAAATGAGCAAATAAGAGCAGATGAGCAAATGAGCAAATGAGCAAATGAGCAAATGAGCAAAAAAGCAAATGAGCAAAAGAGCAAAAGAGCAAAAGAGCAAAAAAGCAAATGAGCAAATGACCAAATGAGCAAATGAGCAAATGAGCAAATGAGCAAATGAGCAAATGAGCAAATGAGCAAATGAGCAAATGAGCGCAAATGAGCATATGAGCAAATGAGCAAATGAGCAAATGAGCAAATGAGCAAATGAGCAAATGAGCACATGAGCAAATGAGCAAATGGGCAAATGAGCAAATGAGCAAATAAGAGCAGATGAGCAAATAAGCAAATGAGCAAATGAGCGCAAATGAGCATATGAGCAAATGAGCAAATGAGCAAATGAGCAAATGAGCAAATGAGCAAATGAGAGCAAATGAAAGCAAATGAGCAAATGAGCAAATGAGCACATGAGCAAATGAGCAAATGAGCAAATGAGCAAATGAGCAAATGAGCAAATGAGCAAATGAGAGCAGATGAGCAAATGAGCAAATGAGCAAATGAGAAAATAAGAGCAGATGAGCAAATGAGCAAATGAGCAAATGAGCAAATGAGCAAATGAGCAAATGAACAAATGAGCAAATGAGCAAATGAGCAAATGAGCAAATGAGCAAATGAGCGCAAATGAGCAAATGAGCAAATGAGCAAATGAGCAAATGAGCAAATGAGCAAATGAGCAAATGAGCAAATGAGCAAATGAGCAAATGAGCAAACGAGCAAATGAGCAAATGAGCAAATGAGCAAATGAGCAAATGAGAGCAAATGAGCAAATGAGAGCAAGTGAGAGCAAGTGAGAGCAAATGAGAGCAAATGAGAGCAAATGAGCAAATGAACGCATGAGCGCATGAGAGCATGAGCGCATGAGCAAATGAGCAAATGAGCAAATGAGCAATAGAGCAAAAGAGCAAAAGAGCAAATGAGCAAATAAGCAAATGAGCAAATGAGAGCAAATGAGCAAATGAGCAAATGAGCAAATGAGCAAATGAGCAAATGAGAGCAAATGAGAGCAAATGAGAGCAAATGAGAGCAAATGAGAGCAAATGAGAGCAAATGAGAGCAAATGAGCAAATGAGCAAATGAGCAACTGAGCAACTGAGCAAATGAGCAAATGAGCGCAAATGAGCGCAAATTAGCAATTGAGCAAATGAGCAAATGAGCAAATGAGCAAATGAGCAAGTGAGCAACTGAGCAAATGAGCAAATGAGCGCAAATGAGCGCAAATGAGCAATTGAGCAATTGAGCAAATGAGCAAATGAGCAAATGAGCAAATAGCAAATGAGCAAATGAGCAAATGAGCAAATGAGCAAATGAGAGCAAGTGAGAGCAAATGAGAGCAAATGAGGAAATGAGCACATGAACAAATGAGCAAATGAGCAAATAAGCAAATGAGCAAATGAGCAAAAGAGCAAAAGAGCAAAAGAGCAATTGAGCAAATGAGCAAATTAGCAAATGAGCAAATGAGCAAATGGGCAAATGAGCAAATGAGCAAATGAGCAAATGAGCAAATGAGAGCAAATGAGAGCAAATGAGAGCAAATGAGCACATGAGCACATGAGCACATGAGCAAATGAGCAAATGAGCAAAAGAACAAATGAGAGCAAATGAGAGCAAATTAGAGCAAATGAGAGCAAATGAGCAAATGAGCAAATGGGCAAATGAGCAAATGGGCAAATGAGCAAAATGAGCAAATGAGCAAATGAGCAAATGAGCAAATGAGCAAATGAGCAAATGAGAGCAAATGAGAGCAAATGAGCAAATGAGCAAATGAGCACATGAGCACATGAGCACATGAGCAAATGAGCAAATGGGCAAATGAGCAAATGAGCAAATGAGCAAATGAGCAAATGAGCAAATGAGAGCAAATGAGCAAATGAGAGCAAATGAGAGCAAATGAGCAAATGAGCAAATGAGCAAATGAGCACATGAGCACATGAGCACATGAACAAATGAGCAAATGAGCAAATGAGCAAAAGAACAAATGAGAGCAAATGAGAGCAAATGAGCAAATGAGAGCAAATGAGAGCAAATGAGAGCAAATGAGCAAATGAGCATATGAGCACATGAGCAAATGAGCAAATGAGCAAATGAGCAAATGAGCAAATGAGCAAATGAGCAAATGAGCAAATGAGCAAAAGAGCAAAAGAGCAAAAGAGCAAAAAAGCAAATGAGCAACTGAGCGCAAATGAGCATATGAGCAAATGAGCAAATGAGCAAATGAGCAAATGAGCAAATGAGCAAATGAGCACATGAGCAAATGAGCAAATGGGCAAATGAGCAAATGAGCAAATAAGAGCAGATGAGCAAATGAGCAAATGAGCAAATGAGCAAATGAGCAAATGAGCAAATGAGCAAATGAGCAAATGAGCAAATGAGCAAATGAGAAAATGAGCAAATGAGAGCAAATGAGCAAATGAGAGTAAATGAGAGCAAGTGAGAGCAAATGAGAGCAAATGAGAGCAAATGAGCAAATGAACGCATGAGCGCATGAGAGCATGAGCGCATGAGCAAATGAGCAAATGAGCAAATGAGCAATAGAGCAATAGAGCAAAAGAGCAAAAGAGCAAAAGAGCAAATAAGCAAATGAGCAAATGAGAGCAAATGAGAGCAAATGAGCAAATGAGCAAATGAGCAAATGAGAGCAAATGAGAGCAAATGAGAGCAAATGAGCAAATGAGAGCAAATGAGCAAATGAGAGCAAATGAGAGCAAATGAGCAAATGAGCAAATGAGCAAATGAGCACATGAGCACATGAGCACATGAACAAATGAGCAAATGAGCAAATGAGCAAAAGAACAAATGAGAGCAAATGAGAGCAAATGAGCAAATGAGAGCAAATGAGAGCAAATGAGAGCAAATGAGCAAATGAGCATATGAGCACATGAGCAAATGAGCAAATGAGCAAATGAGCAAATGAGCAAATGAGCAAATGAGCAAATGAGCAAATGAGCAAAAGAGCAAAAGAGCAAAAGAGCAAAAAAGCAAATGAGCAAAAGAGCAAAAGAGCAAAAGAGCAAAAAAGCAAATTAGCAAATGAGCAAATGAGCAAATGAGCAAATGAGCAAATGAGCAAATGAGCAAATGAACAAATGAGCAAATGAGCAAATGAGAGCAAATGAGAGCAAATGAGAGCAAATGAGAGCAAATGAGAGCAAATTAGAGCAAATGAGAGAAAATGAGCAAGAGAGCAAATGAGAAAATTAACAAATGAGCAAATGAGCAAATGAGCAAATGAGCGCAAATGAGCAAATGAGCGCAAATGAGCGCAAATGAGCAAATGAGCAAATGAGCAAATGAGCGCAAATGAGCAAATGAGCGAATGAGCAAATGAGCAAATGAGCAAATGAGCGCAAATGAGCATATGAGCAAATGAGCAAATGAGCAAATGAGCAAATGAGCAAATGAGCAAATGAGCACATGAGCAAATGAGCAAATGGGCAAATGAGCAAATGAGCAAATAAGAGCAGATGAGCAAATGAGCAAATGAGCAAATGAGCAAATGAGCAAATGAGCAAATGAGCAAATGAGCAAATGAGCAAATGAGCAAATGAGCAAATGAGCAAATGAGAGCAAATGAGCAAATGAGAGTAAATGAGAGCAAGTGAGAGCAAATGAGAGCAAATGAGCAAATGAGCAAATTAGAGCAAATGAGAGAAAATGAGCAAGAGAGCAAATGAGAAAATTAACAAATGAGCAAATGAGCAAATGAGCAAATGAGCGCAAATGAGCAAATGAGCGCAAATGAGCGCAAATGAGCAAATGAGCAAATGAGCAAATGAGCGCAAATGAGCAAATGAGCGAATGAGCAAATGAGCAAATGAGCAAATGAGCGCAAATGAGCATATGAGCAAATGAGCAAATGAGCAAATGAGCAAATGAGCAAATGAGCAAATGAGCACATGAGCAAATGAGCAAATGGGCAAATGAGCAAATGAGCAAATAAGAGCAGATGAGCAAATGAGCAAATGAGCAAATGAGCAAATGAGCAAATGAGCAAATGAGCAAATGAGCAAATGAGCAAATGAGCAAATGAGCAAATGAGCAAATGAGAGCAAATGAGCAAATGAGAGTAAATGAGAGCAAGTGAGAGCAAATGAGAGCAAATGAGCAAATGAGCAAATGAACGCATGAGCGCATGAGAGCATGAGCGCATGAGCAAATGAGCAAATGAGCAAATGAGCAATAGAGCAAAAGAGCAAAAGAGCAAAAGAGCAAATAAGCAAATGAGCAAATGAGAGCAAATGAGAGCAAATGAGCAAATGAGCAAATGAGCAAATGAGCAAATGAGAGCAAATGAGAGCAAATGAGAGCAAATGAGAGCAAATGAGAGCAAATGAGAGCAAATGAGCAAATGAGCAACTGAGCAAATGAGCAAATGAGCGCAAATGAGCAAATGAGCGCAAATGAGCAAATGAGCAAATGAGCAAATGAGCAAATGAGCAACTGAGCAAATGAGCAAATGAGCGCAAATGAGCGCAAATGAGCAATTGAGCAATTGAGCAAATGAGCAAATGAGCAAATGAGCAAATGAGCAAATGAGCAAATGAGCAAATGAGCAAATGAGCAAATGAGAGCAAGTGAGAGCAAATGAGAGCAAATGAGGAAATGAGCACATGAACAAATGAGCAAATGAGCAAATAAGCAAATGAGCAAATGAGCAAAAGAGCAAAAGAGCAAAAGAGCAATTGAGCAAATGAGCAAATTAGCAAATGAGCGCAAATGAGCAGAAATGAGCGCAAATGAGCGCAAATGAGCGCAAATGAGAGCAAATGAGCAAATGAGCAAATGAGCAAATGAGCAAATGAACAAATGAGCAAATGAGCAAATGAGAGCAAATGAGAGCAAATGAGAGCAAATGAGAGCAAATGAGAGCAAATTAGAGCAAATGAGAGAAAATGAGCAAGAGAGCAAATGAGAAAATTAACAAATGAGCAAATGAGCAAATGAGCAAATGAGCGCAAATGAGCAAATGAGCGCAAATGAGCGCAAATGAGCAAATGAGCAAATGAGCAAATGAGCGCAAATGAGCAAATGAGCGAATGAGCAAATGAGCAAATGAGCAAATGAGCAAATGAGCAATTGAGCAAATGAGCAAATGAGCAAATGAGAGCAAATGAGAGCAAATGAGAGCAAATGAGAGCAAATGAGCACATGAGCAAATGAGCAAATGAGCAAATGAGCAAATGAGCAAATGAGCAAATGAGCAAATGAGTAAATGAGCAAAAGAGCAAAAGAGCAAAAGAGAAAATGAGCAAATGAGCAAATGAGCAAATGAGCAAATGAGCAAATGAGCAAATGGGCAAATGGGCAATTGGGCAAATGAGCAAATGGGCAAATGAGCAAATGAGAGCAAATGAGCAAATGAGCAAATGAGCAAATGAGCAAATGAGCAAATGAGAAAATGAGCAAATGAGCAAATGAGCAAATGAGCAATTAAGCAAATGAGCAAATGAGCAAATGAGCAAATGAGCACATGAGCAAATGAGCAAATGAGCAAATGAGCAAATGAGCAAATGAGCAAATGAGAGCAAATGAGAGCAAATGAGAGCAAATGAGAGCAAATAAGCAAATGAGCAAATGAGCAAATGAGAGCAAGTGAGAGCAAATGAGAGCAAATGAGAGCAAATGAGCAAATGAGCAAATGAGCACATGAGCAAATGAGCAAATGAGCAAATGAGCAAATGAGCAAATGAGCAAATGAGCAAATGAGAGCAAATGAGAGCAAATGAGAGCAAATGAGCAAATGAGCAAATGAGCAAATGAGCAAATGAGCAAATGAGCAAATGAGCAAATGAGCGCAAATAAGCGCAAATAAGCGCAAATGAGAGCAAATGAGAGAAAATGAGCAAATGAGCAAATGAGCGCAAATGAGCACAAATGAGCGCAAATGAGCGCAAATGAGCGCAAATGAGAGCAAATGAGCAAATGAGCAAATGAGCAAATGAGCAAATGAGCAAATGAGAGCAAATGAGAGCAAATGAGAGCAAGTGAGAGCAAATGAGAGCAAATGAGGAAATGAGCACATGAACAAATGAGCAAATGAGCAAATAAGCAAATGAGCAAATGAGCAAAAGAGCAAAAGAGCAAAAGAGCAATTGAGCAAATGAGCAAATTAGCAAATGAGCGCAAATGAGCAGAAATGAGCGCAAATGAGCGCAAATGAGCGCAAATGAGAGCAAATGAGCAAATGAGCAAATGAGCAAATGAGCAAATGAACAAATGAGCAAATGAGCAAATGAGAGCAAATGAGAGCAAATGAGAGCAAATGAGAGCAAATGAGAGCAAATGAGAGCAAATGAGAGAAAATGAGCAAGAGAGCAAATGAGAAAATTAACAAATGAGCAAATGAGCAAATGAGCAAATGAGCGCAAATGAGCAAATGAGCGCAAATGAGCGCAAATGAGCAAATGAGCAAATGAGCAAATGAGCGCAAATGAGCAAATGAGCGAATGAGCAAATGAGCAAATGAGCAAATGAGCAAATGAGCAATTGAGCAAATGAGCAAATGAGCAAATGAGAGCAAATGAGAGCAAATGAGAGCAAATGAGAGCAAATGAGCACATGAGCAAATGAGCAAATGAGCAAATGAGCAAATGAGCAAATGAGCAAATGAGCAAATGAGTAAATGAGCAAAAGAGCAAAAGAGCAAAAGAGAAAATGAGCAAATGAGCAAATGAGCAAATGAGCAAATGAGCAAATGAGCAAATGGGCAAATGGGCAATTGGGCAAATGAGCAAATGGGCAAATGAGCAAATGAGAGCAAATGAGCAAATGAGCAAATGAGCAAATGAGCAAATGAGCAAATGAGAAAATGAGCAAATGAGCAAATGAGCAAATGAGCAATTAAGCAAATGAGCAAATGAGCAAATGAGCAAATGAGCACATGAGCAAATGAGCAAATGAGCAAATGAGCAAATGAGCAAATGAGAGCAAATGAGAGCAAATGAGAGCAAATGAGAGCAAATAAGCAAATGAGCAAATGAGCAAATGAGAGCAAGTGAGAGCAAATGAGAGCAAATGAGAGCAAATGAGCAAATGAGCAAATGAGCACATGAGCAAATGAGCAAATGAGCAAATGAGCAAATGAGCAAATGAGCAAATGAGCAAATGAGAGCAAATGAGAGCAAATGAGAGCAAATGAGCAAATGAGCAAATGAGCAAATGAGCAAATGAGCAAATGAGCAAATGAGCAAATGAGCGCAAATAAGCGCAAATAAGCGCAAATGAGAGCAAATGAGAGAAAATGAGCAAATGAGCAAATGAGCGCAAATGAGCACAAATGAGCGCAAATGAGCGCAAATGAGCGCAAATGAGAGCAAATGAGCAAATGAGCAAATGAGCAAATGAGCAAATGAGCAAATGAGAGCAAATGAGAGCAAATGAGAGCAAATGAGAGCAAATGAGAGCAAATGAGAGCAAATGAGAGCAAATGAGCAAGAGAGCAAATGAGCAAATTAACAAATGAGCAAATGAGCAAATGAGCGCAAATGAGCGCAAATGAGCGCAAATGAGAGCAAATGAGCAAATGAGCAAATGAGCAAATGAGCAAATGAGCAAATGAGCAAATGAGCAAATGAGCAAATGAGAGCAAATGAGAGCAAATGAGAGCAAGTGAGAGCAAATGAGAGCAAATGAGAAAATGAGAAAATGAGCACATGAGCAAATGAGCAAATGAGCAAATGAGCAAATGAGCAAATGAGCAAATGGGCAAATGGGCAAATGGGCAAATGAGCAAATGGGGAAATGAGCAAATGAGCAAATGAGCAAATGAGCAAATGAGCAAATGAGCAAATGAGCAAATGAGCAAATGAGAAAATGAGAGCAAATAAGAGCAAATGAGAGCAAGTGAGAGCAAATGAGAGAAAATGAGACAATGAGAAAATGAGCACATGAGCAAATGAGCAAATGAGCAAATGAGCAAATGGGCAAATGGGCAATTGGGCAAATGAGCAAATGGGCAAATGAGCAAATGAGAGCAAATGAGCAAATGAGCAAATGAGCAAATGAGCAAATGAGCAAATGAGAAAATGAGCAAATGAGCAAATGAGCAAATGAGCAATTGAGCAAATGAGCAAATGAGCAAATGAGCAAATGAGCACATGAGCAAATGAGCAAATGAGCAAATGAGCAAATGAGCAAATGAGCAAATGAGAGCAAATGAGAGCAAATGAGAGCAAATGAGTGCAAATAAGCAAATGAGCAAATGAGCAAATGAGAGCAAGTGAGAGCAAATGAGAGCAAATGAGAGCAAATGAGCAAATGAGCAAATGAGCACATGAGCAAATGAGCAAATGAGCAAATGAGCAAATGAGCAAATGAGCAAATGAGCAAATGAGCAAATGAGCAAATGAGAGCAAATGAGAGCAAATGAGAGCAAATGAGCAAATGAGCAAATGAGCAAATGAGCAAATGAGCAAATGAGCGCAAATAAGCGCAAATGAGAGCAAGTGAGAGCAAATGAGAGCAAATGAGCAAATGAGCAAATGAGCGCAAATGAGCACAAATGAGCGCAAATGAGCGCAAATGAGCGCAAATGAGAGCAAATGAGCAAATGAGCAAATGAGCAAATGAGCAAATGAGCAAATGAGCAAATGAGAGCAAATGAGAGCAAATGAGAGCAAATGAGCAAGAGAGCAAATGAGCAAATTAACAAATGAGCAAATGAGCAAATGAGCAAATGAGCGCAAATGAGCGCAAATGAGCGCAAATGAGCGCAAATGAGCAAATGAGCAAATGAGCAAATAAGCAAATGAGCAAATGAGCAAATGAGCAAATGAGCAAATGAGCAAATGAGAGCAAATGAGAGCAAATGAGAGCAAATGAGAGCAAATGAGAGCAAATGAGAGCAAATGAGAAAATGAGAAAATGAGCACATGAGCAAATGAGCAAATGAGCAAATGAGCAAATGAGCAAATGAGCAAATGGGCAAATGGGCAAATGGGCAAATGAGCAAATGGGCAAATGAGCAAATGAGCAAATGAGAGCAAATGAGAGCAAATGAGCAAATGAGCAAATGAGCAAATGAGCACATGAGCACATGAGCAAATGAGCAAATAAGAGCAAATGAGAGCAGATCAGAGCAAATGAGCAAATGAGCAAATGAGCAAATGAGCAAATGAGCAAATGAGCAAATGAGCAAATTAGCAAATGAGAAAATGAGCAAATGAGAGCAAATGGGAGCAAATGAGCAAATGAGCAAATGAGCAAATGAGAGCAAATGAGAGCAAATGAGAGCAAATGAGAGCAAGTGAGAGCAAATGAGAGCAAATGAGAAAATGAGAAAATGAGCACATGAGAAAATGAGCAAATGAGCAAATGAGCAAATGAGCAAATGAGCAAATGGGCAAATGGGCAAATGGGCAAATGAGCAAATGGGCAAATGAGCAAATGAGCAAATGAGAGCAAATGAGAGCAAATGAGCAAATGAGCACATGAGCACATGAGCAAATGAGCAAATGAGAGCAAATGAGAGCAGATCAGAGCAAATGAGCAAATGAGCAAATGAGCAAATGAGCAAATGAGCAAATGAGCAAATGAGCAAATTAGCAAATGAGAAAATGAGCAAATGAGAGCAAATGAGAGCAAATGAGCAAATTAGCAAATGAGCGCAAATGAGCAGAAATGAGCGCAAATGAGCGCAAATGAGCGCAAATGAGAGCAAATGAGCAAATGAGCAAATGAGCAAATGAGCAAATGAACAAATGAGCAAATGAGCAAATGAGCAAATGAGAGCAAATGAGAGCAAATGAGAGCAAATGAGAGCAAATGAGAGCAAATGAGAGAAAATGAGCAAGAGAGCAAATGAGCAAATTAACAAATGAGCAAATGAGCAAATGAGCAAATTAGCAATTGAGAAAATGAGCGCAAATGAGCGCAAATGAGCAAATGAGCAAATGAGCAAATGAGCGCAAATGAGCAAATGAGCAAATGAGCAAATGAGCAAATGAGCAAATGAGCAAATGAGCAAATGAGCAAATGAGCAATTGAGCAAATGAGCAAATGAGCAAATGAGAGCAAATGAGAGCAAATGAGAGCAAATGAGAGCAAATGAGCACATGAGCAAATGAGCAAATGAGCAAATGAGCAAATGAGCAAATGAGCAAATGAGCAAATGAGTAAATGAGCAAAAGAGCAAAAGAGCAAAAGAGAAAATGAGCAAATGAGCAAATGAGCAAATGAGCAAATGAGCAAATGAGCAAATGGGCAAATGGGCAATTGGGCAAATGAGCAAATGGGCAAATGAGCAAATGAGAGCAAATGAGCAAATGAGCAAATGAGCAAATGAGCAAATGAGCAAATGAGAAAATGAGCAAATGAGCAAATGAGCAAATGAGCAATTAAGCAAATGAGCAAATGAGCAAATGAGCAAATGAGCACATGAGCAAATGAGCAAATGAGCAAATGAGCAAATGAGCAAATGAGCAAATGAGAGCAAATGAGAGCAAATGAGAGCAAATGAGAGCAAATAAGCAAATGAGCAAATGAGCAAATGAGAGCAAGTGAGAGCAAATGAGAGCAAATGAGAGCAAATGAGCAAATGAGCAAATGAGCACATGAGCAAATGAGCAAATGAGCAAATGAGCAAATGAGCAAATGAGCAAATGAGCAAATGAGAGCAAATGAGAGCAAATGAGAGCAAATGAGCAAATGAGCAAATGAGCAAATGAGCAAATGAGCAAATGAGCAAATGAGCGCAAATAAGCGCAAATAAGCGCAAATGAGAGCAAATGAGAGAAAATGAGCAAATGAGCGCAAATGAGCACAAATGAGCGCAAATGAGCGCAAATGAGCGCAAATGAGAGCAAATGAGCAAATGAGCAAATGAGCAAATGAGCAAATGAGCAAATGAGAGCAAATGAGAGCAAATGAGAGCAAATGAGAGCAAATGAGAGCAAATGAGAGAAAATGAGACAATGAGAAAATGAGCACATGAGCAAATGAGCAAATGAGCAAATGAGCAAATGAGCAAATGGGCAAATGGGCAAATGGGCAAATGAGCAAATGGGGAAATGAGCAAATGAGCAAATGAGCAAATGAGCAAATGAGCAAATGAGCAAATGAGCAAATGAGCAAATGAGAAAATGAGAGCAAATGAGAGCAAATGAGAGCAAGTGAGAGCAAATGAGAGAAAATGAGACAATGAGAAAATGAGCACATGAGCAAATGAGCAAATGAGCAAATGAGCAAATGGGCAAATGGGCAATTGGGCAAATGAGCAAATGGGCAAATGAGCAAATGAGAGCAAATGAGCAAATGAGCAAATGAGCAAATGAGCAAATGAGCAAATGAGAAAATGAGCAAATGAGCAAATGAGCAAATGAGCAATTGAGCAAATGAGCAAATGAGCAAATGAGCAAATGAGCACATGAGCAAATGAGCAAATGAGCAAATGAGCAAATGAGCAAATGAGCAAATGAGAGCAAATGAGAGCAAATGAGAGCAAATGAGAGCAAATAAGCAAATGAGCAAATGAGCAAATGAGAGCAAGTGAGAGCAAATGAGAGCAAATGAGAGCAAATGAGCAAATGAGCAAATGAGCACATGAGCAAATGAGCAAATGAGCAAATGAGCAAATGAGCAAATGAGCAAATGAGCAAATGAGCAAATGAGCAAATGAGAGCAAATGAGAGCAAATGAGAGCAAATGAGCAAATGAGCAAATGAGCAAATGAGCAAATGAGCAAATGAGCAAATGAGCGCAAATAAGCGCAAATGAGAGCAAGTGAGAGCAAATGAGAGCAAATGAGCAAATGAGCAAATGAGCGCAAATGAGCACAAATGAGCGCAAATGAGCGCAAATGAGCGCAAATGAGAGCAAATGAGCAAATGAGCAAATGAGCAAATGAGCAAATGAGCAAATGAGCAAATGAGAGCAAATGAGAGCAAATGAGAGCAAATGAGCAAGAGAGCAAATGAGCAAATTAACAAATGAGCAAATGAGCAAATGAGCAAATGAGCGCAAATGAGCGCAAATGAGCGCAAATGAGCGCAAATGAGCAAATGAGCAAATGAGCAAATAAGCAAATGAGCAAATGAGCAAATGAGCAAATGAGCAAATGAGCAAATGAGAGCAAATGAGAGCAAATGAGAGCAAATGAGAGCAAATGAGAGCAAATGAGAGCAAATGAGAAAATGAGAAAATGAGCACATGAGCAAATGAGCAAATGAGCAAATGAGCAAATGAGCAAATGAGCAAATGGGCAAATGGGCAAATGGGCAAATGAGCAAATGGGCAAATGAGCAAATGAGCAAATGAGAGCAAATGAGAGCAAATGAGCAAATGAGCAAATGAGCAAATGAGCACATGAGCACATGAGCAAATGAGCAAATAAGAGCAAATGAGAGCAGATCAGAGCAAATGAGCAAATGAGCAAATGAGCAAATGAGCAAATGAGCAAATGAGCAAATGAGCAAATTAGCAAATGAGAAAATGAGCAAATGAGAGCAAATGGGAGCAAATGAGCAAATGAGCAAATGAGCAAATGAGAGCAAATGAGAGCAAATGAGAGCAAATGAGAGCAAGTGAGAGCAAATGAGAGCAAATGAGAAAATGAGAAAATGAGCACATGAGAAAATGAGCAAATGAGCAAATGAGCAAATGAGCAAATGAGCAAATGGGCAAATGGGCAAATGGGCAAATGAGCAAATGGGCAAATGAGCAAATGAGCAAATGAGAGCAAATGAGAGCAAATGAGCAAATGAGCACATGAGCACATGAGCAAATGAGCAAATGAGAGCAAATGAGAGCAGATCAGAGCAAATGAGCAAATGAGCAAATGAGCAAATGAGCAAATGAGCAAATGAGCAAATGAGCAAATTAGCAAATGAGAAAATGAGCAAATGAGAGCAAATGAGAGCAAATGAGCAAATTAGCAAATGAGCGCAAATGAGCAGAAATGAGCGCAAATGAGCGCAAATGAGCGCAAATGAGAGCAAATGAGCAAATGAGCAAATGAGCAAATGAGCAAATGAACAAATGAGCAAATGAGCAAATGAGCAAATGAGAGCAAATGAGAGCAAATGAGAGCAAATGAGAGCAAATGAGAGCAAATGAGAGAAAATGAGCAAGAGAGCAAATGAGCAAATTAACAAATGAGCAAATGAGCAAATGAGCAAATTAGCAATTGAGAAAATGAGCGCAAATGAGCAAATGAGCAAATGAGCAAATGAGCGCAAATGAGCAAATGAGCAAATGAGCAAATGAGCAAATGAGCAAATGAGCAAATGAGCAATTGAGCAAATGAGCAAATGATCAAATGAGCAAATGAGAGCAAATGAGAGCAAATGAGAGCAAATGAGCACATGAGCAAATGAGCAAATGAGCAAATGAGCAAATGAGTAAATGAGCAAAAGAGCAAAAGAGCAAAAGAGAAAATGAGCAAATGAGCAAATGAGCAAATGAGCAAATGAGCAAATGAGCAAATGGGCAAATGGGCAATTGGACAAATGAGCAAATGGGCAAATGAGCAAATGAGAGCAAATGAGCAAATGAGCAAATGAGCAAATGAGCAAATGAGCAAATGAGAAAATGAGCAAATGAGCAAATGAGCAAATGAGCAATTCAGCAAATGAGCAAATGAGCAAATAAGCAAATGAGCACATGAGAAAATGAGCAAATGAGCAAATGAGCAAATGAGCAAATGGGCAAATGAGAGCAAATGAGAGCAAATGAGAGCAAATGAGAGCAAATAAGCAAATGAGCAAATGAGCAAATGAGAGCAAGTGAGAGCAAATGAGAGCAAATGAGAGCAAATGAGCAAATGAGCAAATGAGCACATGAGCAAATGAGCAAATGAGCAAATGAGCAAATGAGCAAATGAGCAAATGAGCAAATGAGAGCAAATGAGAGCAAATGAGAGCAAATGAGCAAATGAGCAAATGAGCAAATGAGCAAATGAGCAAATGAGCAAATGAGCGCAAATAAGCGCAAATGAGAGCAAATGAGAGCAAATGAGAGCAAATGAGCAAATGAGCAAATGAGCGCAAATGAGCACAAATGAGCGCAAATGAGCGCAAATGAGCGCAAATGAGAGCAAATGAGCAAATGAGCAAATGAGCAAATGAGCAAATGAGCAAATGAGAGCAAATGAGAGCAAATGAGAGCAAATGAGAGCAAATGAGAGCAAATGAGAGCAAGTGAGAGCAAATGAGAGCAAATGAGAAAATGAGAAAATGAGCACATGAGCAAATGAGCAAATGAGCAAATGAGCAAATGAGCAAATGGGCAAATGGGCAAATGGGCAAATGAGCAAATGGGGAAATGAGCAAATGAGCAAAAGAGCAAAAGAGCAAAAGAGCAAAAAAGCAAATGAGCAAATGACCAAATGAGCAAATGAGCAAATGAGCAAATGAGCAAATGAGCAAATGAGCAAATGAGCAAATGAGCAAATGAGCGCAAATGAGCATATGAGCAAATGAGCAAATGAGCAAATGAGCAAATGAGCAAATGAGCAAATGAGCACATGAGCAAATGAGCAAATGGGCAAATGAGCAAATGAGCAAATAAGAGCAGATGAGCAAATAAGCAAATGAGCAAATGAGCGCAAATGAGCATATGAGCAAATGAGCAAATGAGCAAATGAGCACATGAGCAAATGAGCAAATGAGCAAATGAGCAAATGAGCAAATGAGCAAATGAGCAAATGAGAGCAGATGAGCAAATGAGCAAATGAGCAAATGAGAAAATAAGAGCAGATGAGCAAATGAGCAAATGAGCAAATGAGCAAATGAGCAAATGAGCAAATGAACAAATGAGCAAATGAGCAAATGAGCAAATGAGCAAATGAGCAAATGAGCGCAAATGAGCAAATGAGCAAATGAGCAAATGAGCAAATGAGCAAATGAGCAAATGAGCAAATGAGCAAATGAGCAAATGAGCAAATGAGCAAATGAGCAAACGAGCAAATGAGCAAATGAGCAAATGAGCAAATGAGCAAATGAGAGCAAATGAGCAAATGAGAGCAAGTGAGAGCAAGTGAGAGCAAATGAGAGCAAATGAGAGCAAATGAGCAAATGAACGCATGAGCGCATGAGAGCATGAGCGCATGAGCAAATGAGCAAATGAGCAAATGAGCAATAGAGCAAAAGAGCAAAAGAGCAAATGAGCAAATGAGAGCAAGTGAGAGCAAGTGAGCAAATGAGCAAATGAGCAAATGAGCAAATGAGCAAATGAGCAAATGAGCGCAAATAAGCGCAAATAAGCGCAAATGAGAGCAAATGAGAGAAAATGAGCAAATGAGCAAATGAGCGCAAATGAGCACAAATGAGCGCAAATGAGCGCAAATGAGCGCAAATGAGAGCAAATGAGCAAATGAGCAAATGAGCAAATGAGCAAATGAGCAAATGAGAGCAAATGAGAGCAAATGAGAGCAAATGAGAGCAAATGAGAGCAAATGAGAGCAAATGAGAGCAAATGAGCAAGAGAGCAAATGAGCAAATTAACAAATGAGCAAATGAGCAAATGAGCGCAAATGAGCGCAAATGAGCGCAAATGAGAGCAAATGAGCAAATGAGCAAATGAGCAAATGAGCAAATGAGCAAATGAGCAAATGAGCAAATGAGCAAATGAGAGCAAATGAGAGCAAATGAGAGCAAGTGAGAGCAAATGAGAGCAAATGAGAAAATGAGAAAATGAGCACATGAGCAAATGAGCAAATGAGCAAATGAGCAAATGAGCAAATGAGCAAATGGGCAAATGGGCAAATGGGCAAATGAGCAAATGGGGAAATGAGCAAATGAGCAAATGAGCAAATGAGCAAATGAGCAAATGAGCAAATGAGCAAATGAGCAAATGAGAAAATGAGAGCAAATGAGAGCAAATGAGAGCAAGTGAGAGCAAATGAGAGAAAATGAGACAATGAGAAAATGAGCACATGAGCAAATGAGCAAATGAGCAAATGAGCAAATGGGCAAATGGGCAATTGGGCAAATGAGCAAATGGGCAAATGAGCAAATGAGAGCAAATGAGCAAATGAGCAAATGAGCAAATGAGCAAATGAGCAAATGAGAAAATGAGCAAATGAGCAAATGAGCAAATGAGCAATTGAGCAAATGAGCAAATGAGCAAATGAGCAAATGAGCACATGAGCAAATGAGCAAATGAGCAAATGAGCAAATGAGCAAATGAGCAAATGAGAGCAAATGAGAGCAAATGAGAGCAAATGAGCAAATGAGCAAATGAGCAAATGAGCAAATGAGCAAATGAGCAAATGAGCGCAAATAAGCGCAAATGAGAGCAAGTGAGAGCAAATGAGAGCAAATGAGCAAATGAGCAAATGAGCGCAAATGAGCACAAATGAGCGCAAATGAGCGCAAATGAGCGCAAATGAGAGCAAATGAGCAAATGAGCAAATGAGCAAATGAGCAAATGAGCAAATGAGCAAATGAGCAAATGAGAGCAAATGAGAGCAAATGAGCAAGAGAGCAAATGAGCAAATTAACAAATGAGCAAATGAGCAAATGAGCAAATGAGCGCAAATGAGCGCAAATGAGCGCAAATGAGCGCAAATGAGCAAATGAGCAAATGAGCAAATAAGCAAATGAGCAAATGAGCAAATGAGCAAATGAGCAAATGAGCAAATGAGAGCAAATGAGAGCAAATGAGAGCAAATGAGAGCAAATGAGAGCAAATGAGAGCAAATGAGAAAATGAGAAAATGAGCACATGAGCAAATGAGCAAATGAGCAAATGAGCAAATGAGCAAATGAGCAAATGGGCAAATGGGCAAATGGGCAAATGAGCAAATGGGCAAATGAGCAAATGAGCAAATGAGAGCAAATGAGAGCAAATGAGCAAATGAGCAAATGAGCAAATGAGCACATGAGCACATGAGCAAATGAGCAAATAAGAGCAAATGAGAGCAGATCAGAGCAAATGAGCAAATGAGCAAATGAGCAAATGAGCAAATGAGCAAATGAGCAAATGAGCAAATTAGCAAATGAGAAAATGAGCAAATGAGAGCAAATGGGAGCAAATGAGCAAATGAGCAAATGAGAGCAAATGAGAGCAAATGAGAGCAAATGAGAGCAAATGAGAGCAAGTGAGAGCAAATGAGAGCAAATGAGAAAATGAGAAAATGAGCACATGAGAAAATGAGCAAATGAGCAAATGAGCAAATGAGCAAATGAGCAAATGGGCAAATGGGCAAATGGGCAAATGAGCAAATGGGCAAATGAGCAAATGAGCAAATGAGAGCAAATGAGAGCAAATGAGCAAATGAGCACATGAGCACATGAGCAAATGAGCAAATGAGAGCAAATGAGAGCAGATCAGAGCAAATGAGCAAATGAGCAAATGAGCAAATGAGCAAATGAGCAAATGAGCAAATGAGCAAATTAGCAAATGAGAAAATGAGCAAATGAGAGCAAATGAGAGCAAATGAGCAAATTAGCAAATGAGCGCAAATGAGCAGAAATGAGCGCAAATGAGCGCAAATGAGCGCAAATGAGAGCAAATGAGCAAATGAGCAAATGAGCAAATGAGCAAATGAACAAATGAGCAAATGAGCAAATGAGCAAATGAGAGCAAATGAGAGCAAATGAGAGCAAATGAGAGCAAATGAGAGCAAATGAGAGAAAATGAGCAAGAGAGCAAATGAGCAAATTAACAAATGAGCAAATGAGCAAATGAGCAAATTAGCAATTGAGAAAATGAGCGCAAATGAGCGCAAATGAGCAAATGAGCAAATGAGCAAATGAGCGCAAATGAGCAAATGAGCAAATGAGCAAATGAGCAAATGAGCAAATGAGCAAATGAGCAATTGAGCAAATGAGCAAATGATCAAATGAGCAAATGAGAGCAAATGAGAGCAAATGAGAGCAAATGAGCACATGAGCAAATGAGCAAATGAGCAAATGAGCAAATGAGTAAATGAGCAAAAGAGCAAAAGAGCAAAAGAGAAAATGAGCAAATGAGCAAATGAGCAAATGAGCAAATGAGCAAATGAGCAAATGGGCAAATGGGCAATTGGACAAATGAGCAAATGAGCAAATGAGAAAATGAGCAAATGAGCAAATGAGCAAATGAGCAATTCAGCAAATGAGCAAATGAGCAAATAAGCAAATGAGCACATGAGAAAATGAGCAAATGAGCAAATGAGCAAATGAGCAAATGGGCAAATGAGAGCAAATGAGAGCAAATGAGAGCAAATGAGAGCAAATAAGCAAATGAGCAAATGAGCAAATGAGAGCAAGTGAGAGCAAATGAGAGCAAATGAGAGCAAATGAGCAAATGAGCAAATGAGCACATGAGCAAATGAGGAAATGAGCAAATGAGCAAATGAGCAAATGAGCAAATGAGCAAATGAGAGCAAATGAGAGCAAATGAGAGCAAATGAGCAAATGAGCAAATGAGCAAATGAGCAAATGAGCAAATGAGCAAATGAGCGCAAATAAGCGCAAATGAGAGCAAATGAGAGCAAATGAGAGCAAATGAGCAAATGAGCAAATGAGCGCAAATGAGCACAAATGAGCGCAAATGAGCGCAAATGAGCGCAAATGAGAGCAAATGAGCAAATGAGCAAATGAGCAAATGAGCAAATGAGCAAATGAGAGCAAATGAGAGCAAATGAGAGCAAATGAGAGCAAATGAGAGCAAATGAGAGCAAGTGAGAGCAAATGAGAGCAAATGAGAAAATGAGAAAATGAGCACATGAGCAAATGAGCAAATGAGCAAATGAGCAAATGAGCAAATGGGCAAATGGGCAAATGGGCAAATGAGCAAATGGGGAAATGAGCAAATGAGCAAAAGAGCAAAAGAGCAAAAGAGCAAAAAAGCAAATGAGCAAATGAGCAAATGAGCAAATGAGCAAATGAGCAAATGAGCAAATGAGCAAATGAGCAAATGAGCAAATGAGCAAATGAGCAAATGAGCAAATGAGCAAATGGGCAAATGAGCAAATGAGCAAATAAGAGCAGATGAGCAAATAAGCAAATGAGCAAATGAGCGCAAATGAGCATATGAGCAAATGAGCAAATGAGCAAATGAGCACATGAGCAAATGAGCAAATGAGCAAATGAGCAAATGAGCAAATGAGCAAATGAGCAAATGAGAGCAGATGAGCAAATGAGCAAATGAGCAAATGAGAAAATAAGAGCAGATGAGCAAATGAGCAAATGAGCAAATGAGCAAATGAGCAAATGAGCAAATGAACAAATGAGCAAATGAGCAAATGAGCAAATGAGCAAATGAGCAAATGAGCGCAAATGAGCAAATGAGCAAATGAGCAAATGAGCAAATGAGCAAATGAGCAAATGAGCAAATGAGCAAATGAGCAAATGAGCAAATGAGCAAATGAGCAAACGAGCAAATGAGCAAATGAGCAAATGAGCAAATGAGCAAATGAGAGCAAATGAGCAAATGAGAGCAAGTGAGAGCAAGTGAGAGCAAATGAGAGCAAATGAGAGCAAATGAGCAAATGAACGCATGAGCGCATGAGAGCATGAGCGCATGAGCAAATGAGCAAATGAGCAAATGAGCAATAGAGCAAAAGAGCAAAAGAGCAAATGAGCAAATAAGCAAATGAGCAAATGAGAGCAAATGAGCAAATGAGCAAATGAGCAAATGAGCAAATGAGCAAATGAGAGCAAATGAGAGCAAATGAGAGCAAATGAGAGCAAATGAGAGCAAATGAGAGCAAATGAGAGCAAATGAGCAAATGAGCAAATGAGCAACTGAGCAACTGAGCAAATGAGCAAATGAGCGCAAATGAGCGCAAATTAGCAATTGAGCAAATGAGCAAATGAGCAAATGAGCAAATGAGCAAATGAGCAACTGAGCAAATGAGCAAATGAGCGCAAATGAGCGCAAATGAGCAATTGAGCAATTGAGCAAATGAGCAAATGAGCAAATGAGCAAATAGCAAATGAGCAAATGAGCAAATGAGCAAATGAGCAAATGAGAGCAAGTGAGAGCAAATGAGAGCAAATGAGGAAATGAGCACATGAACAAATGAGCAAATGAGCAAATAAGCAAATGAGCAAATGAGCAAAAGAGCAAAAGAGCAAAAGAGCAATTGAGCAAATGAGCAAATTAGCAAATGAGCAAATGAGCAAATGGGCAAATGAGCAAATGAGCAAATGAGCAAATGAGCAAATGAGAGCAAATGAGAGCAAATGAGAGCAAATGAGCACATGAGCACATGAGCACATGAGCAAATGAGCAAATGAGCAAAAGAACAAATGAGAGCAAATGAGAGCAAATTAGAGCAAATGAGAGCAAATGAGCAAATGAGCAAATGGGCAAATGAGCAAATGGGCAAATGAGCAAAATGAGCAAATGAGCAAATGAGCAAATGAGCAAATGAGCAAATGAGCAAATGAGAGCAAATGAGAGCAAATGAGCAAATGAGCAAATGAGCACATGAGCACATGAGCACATGAGCAAATGAGCAAATGGGCAAATGAGCAAATGAGCAAATGAGCAAATGAGCAAATGAGCAAATGAGAGCAAATGAGCAAATGAGAGCAAATGAGAGCAAATGAGCAAATGAGCAAATGAGCAAATGAGCACATGAGCACATGAGCACATGAACAAATGAGCAAATGAGCAAATGAGCAAAAGAACAAATGAGAGCAAATGAGAGCAAATGAGCAAATGAGAGCAAATGAGAGCAAATGAGAGCAAATGAGCAAATGAGCATATGAGCACATGAGCAAATGAGCAAATGAGCAAATGAGCAAATGAGCAAATGAGCAAATGAGCAAATGAGCAAATGAGCAAAAGAGCAAAAGAGCAAAAGAGCAAAAAAGCAAATGAGCAAATGAGCGCAAATGAGCATATGAGCAAATGAGCAAATGAGCAAATGAGCAAATGAGCAAATGAGCAAATGAGCACATGAGCAAATGAGCAAATGGGCAAATGAGCAAATGAGCAAATAAGAGCAGATGAGCAAATGAGCAAATGAGCAAATGAGCAAATGAGCAAATGAGCAAATGAGCAAATGAGCAAATGAGCAAATGAGCAAATGAGCAAATGAGCAAATGAGAGCAAATGAGCAAATGAGAGTAAATGAGAGCAAGTGAGAGCAAATGAGAGCAAATGAGAGCAAATGAGCAAATGAACGCATGAGCGCATGAGAGCATGAGCGCATGAGCAAATGAGCAAATGAGCAAATGAGCAATAGAGCAAAAGAGCAAAAGAGCAAAAGAGCAAATAAGCAAATGAGCAAATGAGAGCAAATGAGAGCAAATGAGCAAATGAGCAAATGAGCAAATGAGCAAATGAGAGCAAATGAGAGCAAATGAGAGCAAATGAGCAAATGAGAGCAAATGAGCAAATGAGAGCAAATGAGAGCAAATGAGCAAATGAGCAAATGAGCAAATGAGCACATGAGCACATGAGCACATGAACAAATGAGCAAATGAGCAAATGAGCAAAAGAACAAATGAGAGCAAATGAGAGCAAATGAGCAAATGAGAGCAAATGAGAGCAAATGAGAGCAAATGAGCAAATGAGCATATGAGCACATGAGCAAATGAGCAAATGAGCAAATGAGCAAATGAGCAAATGAGCAAATGAGCAAATGAGCAAATGAGCAAAAGAGCAAAAGAGCAAAAGAGCAAAAAAGCAAATGAGCAAAAGAGCAAAAGAGCAAAAGAGCAAAAAAGCAAATTAGCAAATGAGCAAATGAGCAAATGAGCAAATGAGCAAATGAGCAAATGAGCAAATGAACAAATGAGCAAATGAGCAAATGAGAGCAAATGAGAGCAAATGAGAGCAAATGAGAGCAAATGAGAGCAAATTAGAGCAAATGAGAGAAAATGAGCAAGAGAGCAAATGAGAAAATTAACAAATGAGCAAATGAGCAAATGAGCAAATGAGCGCAAATGAGCAAATGAGCGCAAATGAGCGCAAATGAGCAAATGAGCAAATGAGCAAATGAGCGCAAATGAGCAAATGAGCGAATGAGCAAATGAGCAAATGAGCAAATGAGCGCAAATGAGCATATGAGCAAATGAGCAAATGAGCAAATGAGCAAATGAGCAAATGAGCAAATGAGCACATGAGCAAATGAGCAAATGGGCAAATGAGCAAATGAGCAAATAAGAGCAGATGAGCAAATGAGCAAATGAGCAAATGAGCAAATGAGCAAATGAGCAAATGAGCAAATGAGCAAATGAGCAAATGAGCAAATGAGCAAATGAGCAAATGAGAGCAAATGAGCAAATGAGAGTAAATGAGAGCAAGTGAGAGCAAATGAGAGCAAATGAGCAAATGAGCAAATTAGAGCAAATGAGAGAAAATGAGCAAGAGAGCAAATGAGAAAATTAACAAATGAGCAAATGAGCAAATGAGCAAATGAGCGCAAATGAGCAAATGAGCGCAAATGAGCGCAAATGAGCAAATGAGCAAATGAGCAAATGAGCGCAAATGAGCAAATGAGCGAATGAGCAAATGAGCAAATGAGCAAATGAGCGCAAATGAGCATATGAGCAAATGAGCAAATGAGCAAATGAGCAAATGAGCAAATGAGCAAATGAGCACATGAGCAAATGAGCAAATGGGCAAATGAGCAAATGAGCAAATAAGAGCAGATGAGCAAATGAGCAAATGAGCAAATGAGCAAATGAGCAAATGAGCAAATGAGCAAATGAGCAAATGAGCAAATGAGCAAATGAGCAAATGAGCAAATGAGAGCAAATGAGCAAATGAGAGTAAATGAGAGCAAGTGAGAGCAAATGAGAGCAAATGAGCAAATGAGCAAATGAACGCATGAGCGCATGAGAGCATGAGCGCATGAGCAAATGAGCAAATGAGCAAATGAGCAATAGAGCAAAAGAGCAAAAGAGCAAAAGAGCAAATAAGCAAATGAGCGCAAATGAGCAAATGAGCAAATGAGCAAATGAGCAAATGAGCAACTGAGCAAATGAGCAAATGAGCGCAAATGAGCGCAAATGAGCAATTGAGCAATTGAGCAAATGAGCAAATGAGCAAATGAGCAAATGAGCAAATGAGCAAATGAGCAAATGAGAGCAAGTGAGAGCAAATGAGAGCAAATGAGGAAATGAGCACATGAACAAATGAGCAAATGAGCAAATAAGCAAATGAGCAAATGAGCAAAAGAGCAAAAGAGCAAAAGAGCAATTGAGCAAATGAGCAAATTAGCAAATGAGCGCAAATGAGCAGAAATGAGCGCAAATGAGCGCAAATGAGCGCAAATGAGAGCAAATGAGCAAATGAGCAAATGAGCAAATGAGCAAATGAACAAATGAGCAAATGAGCAAATGAGAGCAAATGAGAGCAAATGAGAGCAAATGAGAGCAAATGAGAGCAAATTAGAGCAAATGAGAGAAAATGAGCAAGAGAGCAAATGAGAAAATTAACAAATGAGCAAATGAGCAAATGAGCAAATGAGCGCAAATGAGCAAATGAGCGCAAATGAGCGCAAATGAGCAAATGAGCAAATGAGCAAATGAGCGCAAATGAGCAAATGAGCGAATGAGCAAATGAGCAAATGAGCAAATGAGCAAATGAGCAATTGAGCAAATGAGCAAATGAGCAAATGAGAGCAAATGAGAGCAAATGAGAGCAAATGAGAGCAAATGAGCACATGAGCAAATGAGCAAATGAGCAAATGAGCAAATGAGCAAATGAGCAAATGAGCAAATGAGCAAATGAGTAAATGAGCAAAAGAGCAAAAGAGCAAAAGAGAAAATGAGCAAATGAGCAAATGAGCAAATGAGCAAATGAGCAAATGAGCAAATGGGCAAATGGGCAATTGGGCAAATGAGCAAATGGGCAAATGAGCAAATGAGAGCAAATGAGCAAATGAGCAAATGAGCAAATGAGCAAATGAGCAAATGAGAAAATGAGCAAATGAGCAAATGAGCAAATGAGCAATTAAGCAAATGAGCAAATGAGCAAATGAGCAAATGAGCACATGAGCAAATGAGCAAATGAGCAAATGAGCAAATGAGCAAATGAGCAAATGAGAGCAAATGAGAGCAAATGAGAGCAAATGAGAGCAAATAAGCAAATGAGCAAATGAGCAAATGAGAGCAAGTGAGAGCAAATGAGAGCAAATGAGAGCAAATGAGCAAATGAGCAAATGAGCACATGAGCAAATGAGCAAATGAGCAAATGAGCAAATGAGCAAATGAGCAAATGAGCAAATGAGAGCAAATGAGAGCAAATGAGAGCAAATGAGCAAATGAGCAAATGAGCAAATGAGCAAATGAGCAAATGAGCAAATGAGCAAATGAGCGCAAATAAGCGCAAATAAGCGCAAATGAGAGCAAATGAGAGAAAATGAGCAAATGAGCAAATGAGCGCAAATGAGCACAAATGAGCGCAAATGAGCGCAAATGAGCGCAAATGAGAGCAAATGAGCAAATGAGCAAATGAGCAAATGAGCAAATGAGCAAATGAGAGCAAATGAGAGCAAATGAGAGCAAGTGAGAGCAAATGAGAGCAAATGAGGAAATGAGCACATGAACAAATGAGCAAATGAGCAAATAAGCAAATGAGCAAATGAGCAAAAGAGCAAAAGAGCAAAAGAGCAATTGAGCAAATGAGCAAATTAGCAAATGAGCGCAAATGAGCAGAAATGAGCGCAAATGAGCGCAAATGAGCGCAAATGAGAGCAAATGAGCAAATGAGCAAATGAGCAAATGAGCAAATGAACAAATGAGCAAATGAGCAAATGAGAGCAAATGAGAGCAAATGAGAGCAAATGAGAGCAAATGAGAGCAAATTAGAGCAAATGAGAGAAAATGAGCAAGAGAGCAAATGAGAAAATTAACAAATGAGCAAATGAGCAAATGAGCAAATGAGCGCAAATGAGCAAATGAGCGCAAATGAGCGCAAATGAGCAAATGAGCAAATGAGCAAATGAGCGCAAATGAGCAAATGAGCGAATGAGCAAATGAGCAAATGAGCAAATGAGCAAATGAGCAATTGAGCAAATGAGCAAATGAGCAAATGAGAGCAAATGAGAGCAAATGAGAGCAAATGAGAGCAAATGAGCACATGAGCAAATGAGCAAATGAGCAAATGAGCAAATGAGCAAATGAGCAAATGAGCAAATGAGTAAATGAGCAAAAGAGCAAAAGAGCAAAAGAGAAAATGAGCAAATGAGCAAATGAGCAAATGAGCAAATGAGCAAATGAGCAAATGGGCAAATGGGCAATTGGGCAAATGAGCAAATGGGCAAATGAGCAAATGAGAGCAAATGAGCAAATGAGCAAATGAGCAAATGAGCAAATGAGCAAATGAGAAAATGAGCAAATGAGCAAATGAGCAAATGAGCAATTAAGCAAATGAGCAAATGAGCAAATGAGCAAATGAGCACATGAGCAAATGAGCAAATGAGCAAATGAGCAAATGAGCAAATGAGCAAATGAGAGCAAATGAGAGCAAATGAGAGCAAATGAGAGCAAATAAGCAAATGAGCAAATGAGCAAATGAGAGCAAGTGAGAGCAAATGAGAGCAAATGAGAGCAAATGAGCAAATGAGCAAATGAGCACATGAGCAAATGAGCAAATGAGCAAATGAGCAAATGAGCAAATGAGCAAATGAGCAAATGAGAGCAAATGAGAGCAAATGAGAGCAAATGAGCAAATGAGCAAATGAGCAAATGAGCAAATGAGCAAATGAGCAAATGAGCAAATGAGGGCAAATAAGCGCAAATAAGCGCAAATGAGAGCAAATGAGAGAAAATGAGCAAATGAGCAAATGAGCGCAAATGAGCACAAATGAGCGCAAATGAGCGCAAATGAGCGCAAATGAGAGCAAATGAGCAAATGAGCAAATGAGCAAATGAGCAAATGAGCAAATGAGAGCAAATGAGAGCAAATGAGAGCAAGTGAGAGCAAATGAGAGCAAATGAGGAAATGAGCACATGAACAAATGAGCAAATGAGCAAATAAGCAAATGAGCAAATGAGCAAAAGAGCAAAAGAGCAAAAGAGCAATTGAGCAAATGAGCAAATTAGCAAATGAGCGCAAATGAGCAGAAATGAGCGCAAATGAGCGCAAATGAGCGCAAATGAGAGCAAATGAGCAAATGAGCAAATGAGCAAATGAGCAAATGAACAAATGAGCAAATGAGCAAATGAGAGCAAATGAGAGCAAATGAGAGCAAATGAGAGCAAATGAGAGCAAATGAGAGCAAATGAGAGAAAATGAGCAAGAGAGCAAATGAGAAAATTAACAAATGAGCAAATGAGCAAATGAGCAAATGAGCGCAAATGAGCAAATGAGCGCAAATGAGCGCAAATGAGCAAATGAGCAAATGAGCAAATGAGCGCAAATGAGCAAATGAGCGAATGAGCAAATGAGCAAATGAGCAAATGAGCAAATGAGCAATTGAGCAAATGAGCAAATGAGCAAATGAGAGCAAATGAGAGCAAATGAGAGCAAATGAGAGCAAATGAGCACATGAGCAAATGAGCAAATGAGCAAATGAGCAAATGAGCAAATGAGCAAATGAGCAAATGAGTAAATGAGCAAAAGAGCAAAAGAGCAAAAGAGAAAATGAGCAAATGAGCAAATGAGCAAATGAGCAAATGAGCAAATGAGCAAATGGGCAAATGGGCAATTGGGCAAATGAGCAAATGGGCAAATGAGCAAATGAGAGCAAATGAGCAAATGAGCAAATGAGCAAATGAGCAAATGAGCAAATGAGAAAATGAGCAAATGAGCAAATGAGCAAATGAGCAATTAAGCAAATGAGCAAATGAGCAAATGAGCAAATGAGCACATGAGCAAATGAGCAAATGAGCAAATGAGCAAATGAGCAAATGAGCAAATGAGAGCAAATGAGAGCAAATGAGAGCAAATGAGAGCAAATAAGCAAATGAGCAAATGAGCAAATGAGAGCAAGTGAGAGCAAATGAGAGCAAATGAGAGCAAATGAGCAAATGAGCAAATGAGCACATGAGCAAATGAGCAAATGAGCAAATGAGCAAATGAGCAAATGAGCAAATGAGAGCAAATGAGAGCAAATGAGAGCAAATGAGCAAATGAGCAAATGAGCAAATGAGCAAATGAGCAAATGAGCAAATGAGCAAATGAGCAAATGAGCGCAAATAAGCGCAAATAAGCGCAAATGAGAGCAAATGAGAGAAAATGAGCAAATGAGCAAATGAGCGCAAATGAGCACAAATGAGCGCAAATGAGCGCAAATGAGCGCAAATGAGAGCAAATGAGCAAATGAGCAAATGAGCAAATGAGCAAATGAGCAAATGAGCAAATGAGCAAATGAGCAAATGAGAGCAAATGAGAGCAAATGAGAGCAAGTGAGAGCAAATGAGAGCAAATGAGAAAATGAGAAAATGAGCACATGAGCAAATGAGCAAATGAGCAAATGAGCAAATGAGCAAATGAGCAAATGGGCAAATGGGCAAATGGGCAAATGAGCAAATGGGGAAATGAGCAAATGAGCAAATGAGCAAATGAGCAAATGAGCAAATGAGCAAATGAGCAAATGAGCAAATGAGAAAATGAGAGCAAATGAGAGCAAATGAGAGCAAGTGAGAGCAAATGAGAGAAAATGAGACAATGAGAAAATGAGCACATGAGCAAATGAGCAAATGAGCAAATGAGCAAATGGGCAAATGGGCAATTGGGCAAATGAGCAAATGGGCAAATGAGCAAATGAGAGCAAATGAGCAAATGAGCAAATGAGCAAATGAGCAAATGAGCAAATGAGAAAATGAGCAAATGAGCAAATGAGCAAATGAGCAATTGAGCAAATGAGCAAATGAGCAAATGAGCAAATGAGCACATGAGCAAATGAGCAAATGAGCAAATGAGCAAATGAGCAAATGAGCAAATGAGAGCAAATGAGAGCAAATGAGAGCAAATGAGTGCAAATAAGCAAATGAGCAAATGAGCAAATGAGAGCAAGTGAGAGCAAATGAGAGCAAATGAGAGCAAATGAGCAAATGAGCAAATGAGCACATGAGCAAATGAGCAAATGAGCAAATGAGCAAATGAGCAAATGAGCAAATGAGCAAATGAGCAAATGAGCAAATGAGAGCAAATGAGAGCAAATGAGAGCAAATGAGCAAATGAGCAAATGAGCAAATGAGCAAATGAGCAAATGAGCGCAAATAAGCGCAAATGAGAGCAAGTGAGAGCAAATGAGAGCAAATGAGCAAATGAGCAAATGAGCGCAAATGAGCACAAATGAGCGCAAATGAGCGCAAATGAGCGCAAATGAGAGCAAATGAGCAAATGAGCAAATGAGCAAATGAGCAAATGAGCAAATGAGCAAATGAGAGCAAATGAGAGCAAATGAGAGCAAATGAGCAAGAGAGCAAATGAGCAAATTAACAAATGAGCAAATGAGCAAATGAGCAAATGAGCGCAAATGAGCGCAAATGAGCGCAAATGAGCGCAAATGAGCAAATGAGCAAATGAGCAAATAAGCAAATGAGCAAATGAGCAAATGAGCAAATGAGCAAATGAGCAAATGAGAGCAAATGAGAGCAAATGAGAGCAAATGAGAGCAAATGAGAGCAAATGAGAGCAAATGAGAAAATGAGAAAATGAGCACATGAGCAAATGAGCAAATGAGCAAATGAGCAAATGAGCAAATGAGCAAATGGGCAAATGGGCAAATGGGCAAATGAGCAAATGGGCAAATGAGCAAATGAGCAAATGAGAGCAAATGAGAGCAAATGAGCAAATGAGCAAATGAGCAAATGAGCACATGAGCACATGAGCAAATGAGCAAATAAGAGCAAATGAGAGCAGATCAGAGCAAATGAGCAAATGAGCAAATGAGCAAATGAGCAAATGAGCAAATGAGCAAATGAGCAAATTAGCAAATGAGAAAATGAGCAAATGAGAGCAAATGGGAGCAAATGAGCAAATGAGCAAATGAGCAAATGAGAGCAAATGAGAGCAAATGAGAGCAAATGAGAGCAAGTGAGAGCAAATGAGAGCAAATGAGAAAATGAGAAAATGAGCACATGAGAAAATGAGCAAATGAGCAAATGAGCAAATGAGCAAATGAGCAAATGGGCAAATGGGCAAATGGGCAAATGAGCAAATGGGCAAATGAGCAAATGAGCAAATGAGAGCAAATGAGAGCAAATGAGCAAATGAGCACATGAGCACATGAGCAAATGAGCAAATGAGAGCAAATGAGAGCAGATCAGAGCAAATGAGCAAATGAGCAAATGAGCAAATGAGCAAATGAGCAAATGAGCAAATGAGCAAATTAGCAAATGAGAAAATGAGCAAATGAGAGCAAATGAGAGCAAATGAGCAAATTAGCAAATGAGCGCAAATGAGCAGAAATGAGCGCAAATGAGCGCAAATGAGCGCAAATGAGAGCAAATGAGCAAATGAGCAAATGAGCAAATGAGCAAATGAACAAATGAGCAAATGAGCAAATGAGCAAATGAGAGCAAATGAGAGCAAATGAGAGCAAATGAGAGCAAATGAGAGCAAATGAGAGAAAATGAGCAAGAGAGCAAATGAGCAAATTAACAAATGAGCAAATGAGCAAATGAGCAAATTAGCAATTGAGAAAATGAGCGCAAATGAGCGCAAATGAGCAAATGAGCAAATGAGCAAATGAGCGCAAATGAGCAAATGAGCAAATGAGCAAATGAGCAAATGAGCAAATGAGCAAATGAGCAAATGAGCAAATGAGCAATTGAGCAAATGAGCAAATGAGCAAATGAGAGCAAATGAGAGCAAATGAGAGCAAATGAGAGCAAATGAGCACATGAGCAAATGAGCAAATGAGCAAATGAGCAAATGAGCAAATGAGCAAATGAGCAAATGAGTAAATGAGCAAAAGAGCAAAAGAGCAAAAGAGAAAATGAGCAAATGAGCAAATGAGCAAATGAGCAAATGAGCAAATGAGCAAATGGGCAAATGGGCAATTGGGCAAATGAGCAAATGGGCAAATGAGCAAATGAGAGCAAATGAGCAAATGAGCAAATGAGCAAATGAGCAAATGAGCAAATGAGAAAATGAGCAAATGAGCAAATGAGCAAATGAGCAATTAAGCAAATGAGCAAATGAGCAAATGAGCAAATGAGCACATGAGCAAATGAGCAAATGAGCAAATGAGCAGATGAGCAAATGAGCAAATGAGAGCAAATGAGAGCAAATGAGAGCAAATGAGAGCAAATAAGCAAATGAGCAAATGAGCAAATGAGAGCAAGTGAGAGCAAATGAGAGCAAATGAGAGCAAATGAGCAAATGAGCAAATGAGCACATGAGCAAATGAGCAAATGAGCAAATGAGCAAATGAGCAAATGAGCAAATGAGCAAATGAGAGCAAATGAGAGCAAATGAGAGCAAATGAGCAAATGAGCAAATGAGCAAATGAGCAAATGAGCAAATGAGCAAATGAGCGCAAATAAGCGCAAATAAGCGCAAATGAGAGCAAATGAGAGAAAATGAGCAAATGAGCAAATGAGCGCAAATGAGCACAAATGAGCGCAAATGAGCGCAAATGAGCGCAAATGAGAGCAAATGAGCAAATGAGCAAATGAGCAAATGAGCAAATGAGCAAATGAGAGCAAATGAGAGCAAATGAGAGCAAATGAGAGCAAATGAGAGCAAATGAGAGCAAATGAGAGCAAATGAGCAAGAGAGCAAATGAGCAAATTAACAAATGAGCAAATGAGCAAATGAGCGCAAATGAGCGCAAATGAGCGCAAATGAGAGCAAATGAGCAAATGAGCAAATGAGCAAATGAGCAAATGAGCAAATGAGCAAATGAGCAAATGAGCAAATGAGAGCAAATGAGAGCAAATGAGAGCAAGTGAGAGCAAATGAGAGCAAATGAGAAAATGAGAAAATGAGCACATGAGCAAATGAGCAAATGAGCAAATGAGCAAATGAGCAAATGAGCAAATGGGCAAATGGGCAAATGGGCAAATGAGCAAATGGGGAAATGAGCAAATGAGCAAATGAGCAAATGAGCAAATGAGCAAATGAGCAAATGAGCAAATGAGCAAATGAGAAAATGAGAGCAAATGAGAGCAAATGAGAGCAAGTGAGAGCAAATGAGAGAAAATGAGACAATGAGAAAATGAGCACATGAGCAAATGAGCAAATGAGCAAATGAGCAAATGGGCAAATGGGCAATTGGGCAAATGAGCAAATGGGCAAATGAGCAAATGAGAGCAAATGAGCAAATGAGCAAATGAGCAAATGAGCAAATGAGCAAATGAGAAAATGAGCAAATGAGCAAATGAGCAAATGAGCAATTGAGCAAATGAGCAAATGAGCAAATGAGCAAATGAGCACATGAGCAAATGAGCAAATGAGCAAATGAGCAAATGAGCAAATGAGCAAATGAGAGCAAATGAGAGCAAATGAGAGCAAATGAGAGCAAATAAGCAAATGAGCAAATGAGCAAATGAGAGCAAGTGAGAGCAAATGAGAGCAAATGAGAGCAAATGAGCAAATGAGCAAATGAGCACATGAGCAAATGAGCAAATGAGCAAATGAGCAAATGAGCAAATGAGCAAATGAGCAAATGAGCAAATGAGCAAATGAGAGCAAATGAGAGCAAATGAGAGCAAATGAGCAAATGAGCAAATGAGCAAATGAGCAAATGAGCAAATGAGCAAATGAGCGCAAATAAGCGCAAATGAGAGCAAGTGAGAGCAAATGAGAGCAAATGAGCAAATGAGCAAATGAGCGCAAATGAGCACAAATGAGCGCAAATGAGCGCAAATGAGCGCAAATGAGAGCAAATGAGCAAATGAGCAAATGAGCAAATGAGCAAATGAGCAAATGAGCAAATGAGAGCAAATGAGAGCAAATGAGAGCAAATGAGCAAGAGAGCAAATGAGCAAATTAACAAATGAGCAAATGAGCAAATGAGCAAATGAGCGCAAATGAGCGCAAATGAGCGCAAATGAGCGCAAATGAGCAAATGAGCAAATGAGCAAATAAGCAAATGAGCAAATGAGCAAATGAGCAAATGAGCAAATGAGCAAATGAGAGCAAATGAGAGCAAATGAGAGCAAATGAGAGCAAATGAGAGCAAATGAGAGCAAATGAGAAAATGAGAAAATGAGCACATGAGCAAATGAGCAAATGAGCAAATGAGCAAATGAGCAAATGAGCAAATGGGCAAATGGGCAAATGGGCAAATGAGCAAATGGGCAAATGAGCAAATGAGCAAATGAGAGCAAATGAGAGCAAATGAGCAAATGAGCAAATGAGCAAATGAGCACATGAGCACATGAGCAAATGAGCAAATAAGAGCAAATGAGAGCAGATCAGAGCAAATGAGCAAATGAGCAAATGAGCAAATGAGCAAATGAGCAAATGAGCAAATGAGCAAATTAGCAAATGAGAAAATGAGCAAATGAGAGCAAATGGGAGCAAATGAGCAAATGAGCAAATGAGCAAATGAGAGCAAATGAGAGCAAATGAGAGCAAATGAGAGCAAGTGAGAGCAAATGAGAGCAAATGAGAAAATGAGAAAATGAGCACATGAGAAAATGAGCAAATGAGCAAATGAGCAAATGAGCAAATGAGCAAATGGGCAAATGGGCAAATGGGCAAATGAGCAAATGGGCAAATGAGCAAATGAGCAAATGAGAGCAAATGAGAGCAAATGAGCAAATGAGCACATGAGCACATGAGCAAATGAGCAAATGAGAGCAAATGAGAGCAGATCAGAGCAAATGAGCAAATGAGCAAATGAGCAAATGAGCAAATGAGCAAATGAGCAAATGAGCAAATTAGCAAATGAGAAAATGAGCAAATGAGAGCAAATGAGAGCAAATGAGCAAATTAGCAAATGAGCGCAAATGAGCAGAAATGAGCGCAAATGAGCGCAAATGAGCGCAAATGAGAGCAAATGAGCAAATGAGCAAATGAGCAAATGAGCAAATGAACAAATGAGCAAATGAGCAAATGAGCAAATGAGAGCAAATGAGAGCAAATGAGAGCAAATGAGAGCAAATGAGAGCAAATGAGAGAAAATGAGCAAGAGAGCAAATGAGCAAATTAACAAATGAGCAAATGAGCAAATGAGCAAATTAGCAATTGAGAAAATGAGCGCAAATGAGCGCAAATGAGCAAATGAGCAAATGAGCAAATGAGCGCAAATGAGCAAATGAGCAAATGAGCAAATGAGCAAATGAGCAAATGAGCAAATGAGCAATTGAGCAAATGAGCAAATGATCAAATGAGCAAATGAGAGCAAATGAGAGCAAATGAGAGCAAATGAGCACATGAGCAAATGAGCAAATGAGCAAATGAGCAAATGAGTAAATGAGCAAAAGAGCAAAAGAGCAAAAGAGAAAATGAGCAAATGAGCAAATGAGCAAATGAGCAAATGAGCAAATGAGCAAATGGGCAAATGGGCAATTGGACAAATGAGCAAATGGGCAAATGAGCAAATGAGAGCAAATGAGCAAATGAGCAAATGAGCAAATGAGCAAATGAGCAAATGAGAAAATGAGCAAATGAGCAAATGAGCAAATGAGCAATTCAGCAAATGAGCAAATGAGCAAATAAGCAAATGAGCACATGAGAAAATGAGCAAATGAGCAAATGAGCAAATGAGCAAATGGGCAAATGAGAGCAAATGAGAGCAAATGAGAGCAAATGAGAGCAAATAAGCAAATGAGCAAATGAGCAAATGAGAGCAAGTGAGAGCAAATGAGAGCAAATGAGAGCAAATGAGCAAATGAGCAAATGAGCACATGAGCAAATGAGCAAATGAGCAAATGAGCAAATGAGCAAATGAGCAAATGAGCAAATGAGAGCAAATGAGAGCAAATGAGAGCAAATGAGCAAATGAGCAAATGAGCAAATGAGCAAATGAGCAAATGAGCAAATGAGCGCAAATAAGCGCAAATGAGAGCAAATGAGAGCAAATGAGAGCAAATGAGCAAATGAGCAAATGAGCGCAAATGAGCACAAATGAGCGCAAATGAGCGCAAATGAGCGCAAATGAGAGCAAATGAGCAAATGAGCAAATGAGCAAATGAGCAAATGAGCAAATGAGAGCAAATGAGAGCAAATGAGAGCAAATGAGAGCAAATGAGAGCAAATGAGAGCAAGTGAGAGCAAATGAGAGCAAATGAGAAAATGAGAAAATGAGCACATGAGCAAATGAGCAAATGAGCAAATGAGCAAATGAGCAAATGGGCAAATGGGCAAATGGGCAAATGAGCAAATGGGGAAATGAGCAAATGAGCAAATGAGCAAATGAGCAAATGAGCAAATGAGCTAATGAGCAAATGAGCAAATGAGAGCAAATGAGAGCAAATGAGAGCAAATGAGCAAATGAGCAAATGAGCACATGAGCACATGAGCAAATGAGCAGATGAGCAAATGAGAGCAAATGAGAGCAAATGAGCAAATGAGCAAATGAGCAAATGAGCAAATGAGCAAATGAGCAAATAAGCAAATTAGCAAATGAGCAAATGAGCAAATGAGAGCAAATGAGAGCAAATGAGCAAATGAGCAAATGAGCGCAAATGAGCACAAATGAGAGCAAATGAGCGCAAATGAGCGCAAATGAGAGCAAATGAGCAAATGAGCAAATGAGCAAATGAGCAAATGAACAAATGAGCAAATGAGCAAATGAGCAAATGAGAGCAAATGAGAGCAAATGAGAGCAAATGAGAGCAAATGAGAGCAAATGAGAGCAAATGAGCAAGAGAGCAAATGAGCAAATTAACAAATGAGCAAATGAGCAAATGAGTAAATGAGCAAAAGAGCAAAAGAGCAAAAGAGAAAATGAGCAAATGAGCAAATGAGCAAATGAGCAAATGAGCAAATGAGCAAATGAGCAAATGGGCAAATGGGCAATTGGGCAAATGAGCAAATGGGCAAATGAGCAAATGAGAGCAAATGAGCAAATGAGCAAATGAGCAAATGAGAAAATGAGCAAATGAGCAAATGAGCAAATGACCAATTGAGCAAATGAGCAAATGAGCAAATGAGCAAATGAGCACATGAGCAAATGAACAAATGAGCAAATGAGCAAATGAGAGTAAATGAGAGCAAGTGAGAGCAAATGAGAGCAAATGAGAGCAAATGAGCAAATGAACGCATGAGCGCATGAGAGCATGAGCGCATGAGCAAATGAGCAAATGAGCAAATGAGCAATAGAGCAAAAGAGCAAAAGAGCAAATGAGCAAATAAGCAAATGAGCAAATGAGAGCAAATGAGCAAATGAGCAAATGAGCAAATGAGCAAATGAGCAAATGAGAGCAAATGAGAGCAAATGAGAGCAAATGAGAGCAAATGAGAGCAAATGAGAGCAAATGAGAGCAAATGAGCAAATGAGCAAATGAGCAACTGAGCAACTGAGCAAATGAGCAAATGAGCGCAAATGAGCGCAAATGAGCAATTGAGCAAATGAGCAAATGAGCAAATGAGCAAATGAGCAAATGAGCAAATGAGCAACTTAGCAAATGAGCAAATGAGCGCAAATGAGCGCAAATGAGCAATTGAGCAATTGAGCAAATGAGCAAATGAGCAAATGAGCAAATAGCAAATGAGCAAATGAGCAAATGAGCAAATGAGCAAATGAGAGCAAGTGAGAGCAAATGAGAGCAAATGAGGAAATGAGCACATGAACAAATGAGCAAATGAGCAAATAAGCAAATGAGCAAATGAGCAAAAGAGCAAAAGAGCAAAAGAGCAATTGAGCAAATGAGCAAATGAGCAAATGAGAGCAAATGAGAGCAAATGAGAGCAAATGAGCACATGAGCACATGAGCACATGAGCAAATGAGCAAATGAGCAAAAGAACAAATGAGAGCAAATGAGAGAAAATTAGAGCAAATAAGAGCAAATGAGCAAATGAGCAAATGGGCAAATGAGCAAATGGGCAAATGAGCAAAATGAGCAAATGAGCAAATGAGCAATTGAGCAAATGAGCAAATGAGCAAATGAGAGCAAATGAGAGCAAATGAGCAAATGAGCAAATGAGCACATGAGCACATGAGCACATGAGCAAATGAGCAAATGGGCAAATGAGCAAATGAGCAAATGAGCAAATGAGCAAATGAGCAAATGAGAGCAAATGAGCAAATGAGAGCAAATGAGAGCAAATGAGCAAATGAGCAAATGAGCAAATGAGCACATGAGCACATGAGCACATGAACAAATGAGCAAATGAGCAAATGAGCAAATGAGCAAATGAGCAAATGAGCAAATGAGAGCAAATGAAAGCAAATGAGCAAATGAGCAAATGAGCACATGAGCAAATGAGCAAATAAGCAAATGAGCAAATGAGCAAATGAGCAAATGAGAGCAGATGAGCAAATGAGCAAATGAGCAAATGAGCAAATAAGAGCAGATGAGCAAATGAGCAAATGAGCAAATGAGCAAATGAGCAAAAAAGCAAATGAGCAAAAGAGCAAAAGAGCAAAAGAGCAAAAAAGCAAATGAGCAAATGAGCAAATGAGCAAATGAGCAAATGAGCAAATGAGCAAATGAGCAAATGAGCAAATGAGCAAATGAGCAAATGAGCAAATAAGCGCAAATGAGCATATGAGCAAATGAGCAAATGAGCAAATGAGCAAATGAGCAAATGAGCAAATGAGCACATGAGCAAATGAGCAAATGGGCAAATGAGCAAATGAGCAAATAAGAGCAGATGAGCAAATGAGCAAATGAGCAAATGAGCGCAAATGAGCATATGAGCAAATGAGCAAATGAGCAAATGAGCAAATGAGCAAATGAGCAAATGAGCAAATGAGCAAATGAGAGCAAATGAAAGCAAATGAGCAAATGAGCAAATGAGCACATGAGCAAATGAGCAAATGAGCAAATGAGCAAATGAGCAAATGAGCAAATGAGCAAATGAGAGCAGATGAGCAAATGAGCAAATGAGCAAATGAGAAAATAAGAGCAGATGAGCAAATGAGCAAATGAGCAAATGAGCAAATGAGCAAATGAACAAATGAGCAAATGAGCAAATGAGCAAATGAGCAAATGAGCAAATGAGCGCAAATGAGCAAATGAGCAAATGAGCAAATGAGCAAATGAGCAAATGAGCAAATGAGCAAATGAGCAAATGAGCAAATGAGCAAATGAGCAAATGAGCAAATGAGCAAATGAGAGCAAATGAGCAAATGAGAGCAAGTGAGAGCAAGTGAGAGCAAATGAGAGCAAATGAGAGCAAATGAGCAAATGAACGCATGAGCGCATGAGAGCATGAGCGCATGAGCAAATGAGCAAATGAGCAAATGAGCAATAGAGCAAAAGAGCAAAAGAGCAAATGAGCAAATAAGCAAATGAGCAAATGAGAGCAAATGAGCAAATGAGCAAATGAGCAAATGAGCAAATGAGAGCAAATGAGAGCAAATGAGAGCAAATGAGCAAATGAGCAAATGAGCAAATGAGCAAATGAGCAAATGAGCAAATGAGCGCAAATAAGCGCAAATGAGAGCAAATGAGAGCAAATGAGAGCAAATGAGCAAATGAGCAAATGAGCGCAAATGAGCACAAATGAGCGCAAATGAGCGCAAATGAGCGCAAATGAGAGCAAATGAGCAAATGAGCAAATGAGCAAATGAGCAAATGAGCAAATGAGAGCAAATGAGAGCAAATGAGAGCAAATGAGAGCAAATGAGAGCAAATGAGAGCAAGTGAGAGCAAATGAGAGCAAATGAGAAAATGAGAAAATGAGCACATGAGCAAATGAGCAAATGAGCAAATGAGCAAATGAGCAAATGGGCAAATGGGCAAATGGGCAAATGAGCAAATGGGGAAATGAGCAAATGAGCAAATGAGCAAATGAGCAAATGAGCAAATGAGCTAATGAGCAAATGAGCAAATGAGAGCAAATGAGAGCAAATGAGAGCAAATGAGCAAATGAGCAAATGAGCACATGAGCACATGAGCAAATGAGCAGATGAGCAAATGAGAGCAAATGAGAGCAAATGAGCAAATGAGCAAATGAGCAAATGAGCAAATGAGCAAATGAGCAAATAAGCAAATTAGCAAATGAGCAAATGAGCAAATGAGAGCAAATGAGAGCAAATGAGCAAATGAGCAAATGAGCGCAAATGAGCACAAATGAGAGCAAATGAGCGCAAATGAGCGCAAATGAGAGCAAATGAGCAAATGAGCAAATGAGCAAATGAGCAAATGAACAAATGAGCAAATGAGCAAATGAGCAAATGAGAGCAAATGAGAGCAAATGAGAGCAAATGAGAGCAAATGAGAGCAAATGAGAGCAAATGAGCAAGAGAGCAAATGAGCAAATTAACAAATGAGCAAATGAGCAAATGAGTAAATGAGCAAAAGAGCAAAAGAGCAAAAGAGAAAATGAGCAAATGAGCAAATGAGCAAATGAGCAAATGAGCAAATGAGCAAATGAGCAAATGGGCAAATGGGCAATTGGGCAAATGAGCAAATGGGCAAATGAGCAAATGAGAGCAAATGAGCAAATGAGCAAATGAGCAAATGAGAAAATGAGCAAATGAGCAAATGAGCAAATGACCAATTGAGCAAATGAGCAAATGAGCAAATGAGCAAATGAGCACATGAGCAAATGAACAAATGAGCAAATGAGCAAATGAGAGTAAATGAGAGCAAGTGAGAGCAAATGAGAGCAAATGAGAGGAAATGAGCAAATGAACGCATGAGCGCATGAGAGCATGAGCGCATGAGCAAATGAGCAAATGAGCAAATGAGCAATAGAGCAAAAGAGCAAAAGAGCAAATGAGCAAATAAGCAAATGAGCAAATGAGAGCAAATGAGCAAATGAGCAAATGAGCAAATGAGCAAATGAGCAAATGAGAGCAAATGAGAGCAAATGAGAGCAAATGAGAGCAAATGAGAGCAAATGAGAGCAAATGAGCAAATGAGCAAATGAGCAAATGAGCAACTGAGCAACTGAGCAAATGAGCAAATGAGCGCAAATGAGCGCAAATGAGCAATTGAGCAAATGAGCAAATGAGCAAATGAGCAAATGAGCAAATGAGCAAATGAGCAACTTAGCAAATGAGCAAATGAGCGCAAATGAGCGCAAATGAGCAATTGAGCAATTGAGCAAATGAGCAAATGAGCAAATGAGCAAATAGCAAATGAGCAAATGAGCAAATGAGCAAATGAGCAAATGAGAGCAAGTGAGAGCAAATGAGAGCAAATGAGGAAATGAGCAAATAAGCAAATGAGCAAATGAGCAAAAGAGCAAAAGAGCAAAAGAGCAATTGAGCAAATGAGCAAATTAGCAAATGAGCAAATGAGCAAATGAGCAAATGAGCAAATGAGCAAATGAGAGCAAATGAGAGCAAATGAGAGCAAATGAGCACATGAGCACATGAGCACATGAGCAAATGAGCAAATGAGCAAAAGAACAAATGAGAGAAAATTAGAGCAAATTAGAGCAAATAAGAGCAAATGAGCAAATGAGCAAATGAGCAAATGAGAGCAAATGAGAGCAAATGAGAGCAAATGAGAGCAAATGAGCAAGAGAGCAAATGAGCAAATGAGCAAATTAACAAATGAGAGCAAATGAGAGCAAATGAGCAAATGAGCAAATGAGCAACTGAGCAACTGAGCAAATGAGCAAATGAGCGCAAATGAGCGCAAATGAGCAATTGAGCAAATGAGCAAATGAGCGCAAATGAGAGCAAATGAGCAAATGAGCAAATGAGCAAATGAGAGCAAATGAGAGCAAATGAGAGCAAATGAGAGCAAATGAGAGCAAATGAGAGCAAGTGAGAGCAAATGAGAGCAAATGAGAAAATGAGAAAATGAGCACATGAGCAAATGAGCAAATGAGCAAATGAGCAAATGAGCAAATGGGCAAATGGGCAAATGGGCAAATGAGCAAATGGGGAAATGAGCAAATGAGCAAATGAGCAAATGAGCAAATGAGCAAATGAGCTAATGAGCAAATGAGCAAATGAGAGCAAATGAGAGCAAATGAGCAAATGAGCACATGAGCACATGAGCAAATGAGCAGATGAGCAAATGAGAGCAAATGAGAGCAAATGAGCAAATGAGCAAATGAGCAAATGAGCAAATGAGCAAATGAGCAAATAAGCAAATTAGCAAATGAGCAAATGAGCAAATGAGAGCAAATGAGAGCAAATGAGCAAATGAGCAAATGAGCGCAAATGAGCACAAATGAGAGCAAATGAGCGCAAATGAGCGCAAATGAGAGCAAATGAGCAAATGAGCAAATGAGCAAATGAGCAAATGAACAAATGAGCAAATGAGCAAATGAGCAAATGAGAGCAAATGAGAGCAAATGAGAGCAAATGAGAGCAAATGAGAGCAAATGAGCAAGAGAGCAAATGAGCAAATTAACAAATGAGCAAATGAGCAAATGAGTAAATGAGCAAAAGAGCAAAAGAGCAAAAGAGAAAATGAGCAAATGAGCAAATGAGCAAATGAGCAAATGAGCAAATGAGCAAATGAGCAAATGGGCAATTGGGCAATTGGGCAAATGAGCAAATGGGCAAATGAGCAAATGAGAGCAAATGAGCAAATGAGCAAATGAGCAAATGAGAAAATGAGCAAATGAGCAAATGAGCAAATGACCAATTGAGCAAATGAGCAAATGAGCAAATGAGCAAATGAGCACATGAGCAAATGAACAAATGAGCAAATGAGCAAATGAGAGTAAATGAGAGCAAGTGAGAGCAAATGAGAGCAAATGAGAGCAAATGAGCAAATGAACGCATGAGCGCATGAGAGCATGAGCGCATGAGCAAATGAGCAAATGAGCAAATGAGCAATAGAGCAAAAGAGCAAAAGAGCAAATGAGCAAATAAGCAAATGAGCAAATGAGAGCAAATGAGCAAATGAGCAAATGAGCAAATGAGCAAATGAGCAAATGAGAGCAAATGAGAGCAAATGAGAGCAAATGAGAGCAAATGAGAGCAAATGAGAGCAAATGAGAGCAAATGAGCAAATGAGCAAATGAGCAACTGAGCAACTGAGCAAATGAGCAAATGAGCGCAAATGAGCGCAAATGAGCAATTGAGCAAATGAGCAAATGAGCAAATGAGCAAATGAGCAAATGAGCAACTTAGCAAATGAGCAAATGAGCGCAAATGAGCGCAAATGAGCAATTGAGCAATTGAGCAAATGAGCAAATGAGCAAATGAGCAAATAGCAAATGAGCAAATGAGCAAATGAGCAAATGAGCAAATGAGAGCAAGTGAGAGCAAAAGAGAGCAAATGAGGAAATGAGCACATGAACAAATGAGCAAATGAGCAAATAAGCAAATGAGCAAATGAGCAAAAGAGCAAAAGAGCAAAAGAGCAATTGAGCAAATGAGCAAATTAGCAAATGAGCAAATGAGCAAATGAGCAAATGAGCAAATGAGCAAATGAGAGCAAATGAGAGCAAATGAGAGCAAATGAGCACATGAGCACATGAGCACATGAGCAAATGAGCAAATGAGCAAAAGAACAAATGAGAGCAAATGAGAGAAAATTAGAGCAAATAAGAGCAAATGAGCAAATGAGCAAATGGGCAAATGAGCAAATGGGCAAATGAGCAAAATGAGCAAATGAGCAAATGAGCAATTGAGCAAATGAGCAAATGAGCAAATGAGAGCAAATGAGAGCAAATGAGCAAATGAGCAAATGAGCACATGAGCACATGAGCACATGAGCAAATGAGCAAATGGGCAAATGAGCAAATGAGCAAATGAGCAAATGAGCAAATGAGCAAATGAGAGCAAATGAGCAAATGAGAGCAAATGAGAGCAAATGAGCAAATGAGCAAATGAGCAAATGAGCACATGAGCACATGAGCACATGAACAAATGAGCAAATGAGCAAATGAGCAAATGAGCAAATGAGCAAATGGGCAAATGAGAGCAAATGAAAGCAAATGAGCAAATGAGCAAATGAGCACATGAGCAAATGAGCAAATAAGCAAATGAGCAAATGAGCAAATGAGCAAATGAGAGCAGATGAGCAAATGAGCAAATGAGCAAATGAGCAAATAAGAGCAGATGAGCAAATGAGCAAATGAGCAAATGAGCAAATGAGCAAAAAAGCAAATGAGCAAAAGAGCAAAAGAGCAAAAGAGCAAAAAAGCAAATGAGCAAATGAGCAAATGAGCAAATGAGCAAATGAGCAAATGAGCAAATGAGCAAATGAGCAAATGAGCAAATGAGCAAATGAGCAAATAAGCGCAAATGAGCATATGAGCAAATGAGCAAATGAGCAAATGAGCAAATGAGCAAATGAGCAAATGAGCACATGAGCAAATGAGCAAATGGGCAAATGAGCAAATGAGCAAATAAGAGCAGATGAGCAAATGAGCAAATGAGCAAATGAGAAAATAAGAGCAGATGAGCAAATGAGCAAATGAGCAAATGAGCAAATGAACAAATGAGCAAATGAGCAAATGAGCAAATGAGCAAATGAGCAAATGAGCAAATGAGCAAATGAGCAAATGAGCAAATGAGCAAATGAGAGCAAATGAAAGCAAATGAGCAAATGAGCAAATGAGCACATGAGCAAATGAGCAAATGAGCAAATGAACAAATGAGCAAATGAGCAAATGAGCAAATGAGAGCAGATGAGCAAATGAGCAAATGAGCAAATGAGAAAATAAGAGCAGATGAGCAAATGAGCAAATGAGCAAATGAGCAAATGAACAAATGAGCAAATGAGCAAATGAGCAAATGAGCAAATGAGCAAATGAGCGCAAATGAGCAAATGAGCAAATGAGCAAATGAGCAAATGAGCAAATGAGCAAATGAGCAAATGAGCAAATGAGCAAATGAGCAAATGAGCAAATGAGCAAATGAGCAAATGAGAGCAAATGAGCAAATGAGAGCAAGTGAGAGCAAGTGAGAGCAAATGAGAGCAAATGAGAGCAAATGAGCAAATGAACGCATGAGCGCATGAGAGCATGAGCGCATGAGCGCATGAGCAAATGAGCAAATGAGCAAATGAGCAAATGAGCAAATGAGAGCAAATGAGCAAATGAGAGCAAATGAGAGCAAATGAGCAAATGAGCAAATGAGCAAATGAGCACATGAGCACATGAGCACATGAACAAATGAGCAAATGAGCAAATGAGCAAATGAGCAAATGAGCAAATGAGCAAATGAGAGCAAATGAAAGCAAATGAGCAAATGAGCAAATGAGCACATGAGCAAATGAGCAAATAAGCAAATGAGCAAATGAGCAAATGAGCAAATGAGAGCAGATGAGCAAATGAGCAAATGAGCAAATGAGCAAATAAGAGCAGATGAGCAAATGAGCAAATGAGCAAATGAGCAAATGAGCAAAAAAGCAAATGAGCAAAAGAGCAAAAGAGCAAAAGAGCAAAAAAGCAAATGAGCAAATGAGCAAATGAGCAAATGAGCAAATGAGCAAATGAGCAAATGAGCAAATGAGCAAATGAGCAAATGAGCAAATGAGCAAATAAGCGCAAATGAGCATATGAGCAAATGAGCAAATGAGCAAATGAGCAAATGAGCAAATGAGCAAATGAGCACATGAGCAAATGAGCAAATGGGCAAATGAGCAAATGAGCAAATAAGAGCAGATGAGCAAATGAGCAAATGAGCAAATGAGCGCAAATGAGCATATGAGCAAATGAGCAAATGAGCAAATGAGCAAATGAGCAAATGAGCAAATGAGCAAATGAGCAAATGAGAGCAAATGAAAGCAAATGAGCAAATGAGCAAATGAGCAAATGAGCAAATGAGCAAATGAGCAAATGAGCAAATGAGCAAATGAGCAAATGAGCAAATGAGAGCAGATGAGCAAATGAGCAAATGAGCAAATGAGAAAATAAGAGCAGATGAGCAAATGAGCAAATGAGCAAATGAGCAAATGAGCAAATGAACAAATGAGCAAATGAGCAAATGAGCAAATGAGCAAATGAGCAAATGAGCGCAAATGAGCAAATGAGCAAATGAGCAAATGAGCAAATGAGCAAATGAGCAAATGAGCAAATGAGCAAATGAGCAAATGAGCAAATGAGCAAATGAGCAAATGAGCAAATGAGAGCAAATGAGCAAATGAGAGCAAGTGAGAGCAAGTGAGAGCAAATGAGAGCAAATGAGAGCAAATGAGCAAATGAACGCATGAGCGCATGAGAGCATGAGCGCATGAGCAAATGAGCAAATGAGCAAATGAGCAATAGAGCAAAAGAGCAAAAGAGCAAATGAGCAAATAAGCAAATGAGCAAATGAGAGCAAATGAGCAAATGAGCAAATGAGCAAATGAGCAAATGAGAGCAAATGAGAGCAAATGAGAGCAAATGAGCAAATGAGCAAATGAGCAAATGAGCAAATGAGCAAATGAGCAAATGAGCGCAAATAAGCGCAAATGAGAGCAAATGAGAGCAAATGAGAGCAAATGAGCAAATGAGCAAATGAGCGCAAATGAGCACAAATGAGCGCAAATGAGCGCAAATGAGCGCAAATGAGAGCAAATGAGCAAATGAGCAAATGAGCAAATGAGCAAATGAGCAAATGAGAGCAAATGAGAGCAAATGAGAGCAAATGAGAGCAAATGAGAGCAAATGAGAGCAAGTGAGAGCAAATGAGAGCAAATGAGAAAATGAGAAAATGAGCACATGAGCAAATGAGCAAATGAGCAAATGAGCAAATGAGCAAATGGGCAAATGGGCAAATGGGCAAATGAGCAAATGGGGAAATGAGCAAATGAGCAAATGAGCAAATGAGCAAATGAGCAAATGAGCTAATGAGCAAATGAGCAAATGAGAGCAAATGAGAGCAAATGAGAGCAAATGAGCAAATGAGCAAATGAGCACATGAGCACATGAGCAAATGAGCAGATGAGCAAATGAGAGCAAATGAGAGCAAATGAGCAAATGAGCAAATGAGCAAATGAGCAAATGAGCAAATGAGCAAATAAGCAAATTAGCAAATGAGCAAATGAGCAAATGAGAGCAAATGAGAGCAAATGAGCAAATGAGCAAATGAGCGCAAATGAGCACAAATGAGAGCAAATGAGCGCAAATGAGCGCAAATGAGAGCAAATGAGCAAATGAGCAAATGAGCAAATGAGCAAATGAACAAATGAGCAAATGAGCAAATGAGCAAATGAGAGCAAATGAGAGCAAATGAGAGCAAATGAGAGCAAATGAGCAAGAGAGCAAATGAGCAAATTAACAAATGAGCAAATGAGCAAATGAGTAAATGAGCAAAAGAGCAAAAGAGCAAAAGAGAAAATGAGCAAATGAGCAAATGAGCAAATGAGCAAATGAGCAAATGAGCAAATGAGCAAATGGGCAAATGGGCAATTGGGCAAATGAGCAAATGGGCAAATGAGCAAATGAGAGCAAATGAGCAAATGAGCAAATGAGCAAATGAGAAAATGAGCAAATGAGCAAATGAGCAAATGACCAATTGAGCAAATGAGCAAATGAGCAAATGAGCAAATGAGCACATGAGCAAATGAACAAATGAGCAAATGAGCAAATGAGAGTAAATGAGAGCAAGTGAGAGCAAATGAGAGCAAATGAGAGGAAATGAGCAAATGAACGCATGAGCGCATGAGAGCATGAGCGCATGAGCAAATGAGCAAATGAGCAAATGAGCAATAGAGCAAAAGAGCAAAAGAGCAAATGAGCAAATAAGCAAATGAGCAAATGAGAGCAAATGAGCAAATGAGCAAATGAGCAAATGAGCAAATGAGCAAATGAGAGCAAATGAGAGCAAATGAGAGCAAATGAGAGCAAATGAGAGCAAATGAGAGCAAATGAGCAAATGAGCAAATGAGCAAATGAGCAACTGAGCAACTGAGCAAATGAGCAAATGAGCGCAAATGAGCGCAAATGAGCAATTGAGCAAATGAGCAAATGAGCAAATGAGCAAATGAGCAAATGAGCAAATGAGCAACTTAGCAAATGAGCAAATGAGCGCAAATGAGCGCAAATGAGCAATTGAGCAATTGAGCAAATGAGCAAATGAGCAAATGAGCAAATAGCAAATGAGCAAATGAGCAAATGAGCAAATGAGCAAATGAGAGCAAGTGAGAGCAAATGAGAGCAAATGAGGAAATGAGCAAATAAGCAAATGAGCAAATGAGCAAAAGAGCAAAAGAGCAAAAGAGCAATTGAGCAAATGAGCAAATTAGCAAATGAGCAAATGAGCAAATGAGCAAATGAGCAAATGAGCAAATGAGAGCAAATGAGAGCAAATGAGAGCAAATGAGCACATGAGCACATGAGCACATGAGCAAATGAGCAAATGAGCAAAAGAACAAATGAGAGAAAATTAGAGCAAATTAGAGCAAATAAGAGCAAATGAGCAAATGAGCAAATGAGCAAATGAGAGCAAATGAGAGCAAATGAGAGCAAATGAGAGCAAATGAGCAAGAGAGCAAATGAGCAAATGAGCAAATTAACAAATGAGAGCAAATGAGAGCAAATGAGCAAATGAGCAAATGAGCAACTGAGCAACTGAGCAAATGAGCAAATGAGCGCAAATGAGCGCAAATGAGCAATTGAGCAAATGAGCAAATGAGCGCAAATGAGAGCAAATGAGCAAATGAGCAAATGAGCAAATGAGAGCAAATGAGAGCAAATGAGAGCAAATGAGAGCAAATGAGAGCAAATGAGAGCAAGTGAGAGCAAATGAGAGCAAATGAGAAAATGAGAAAATGAGCACATGAGCAAATGAGCAAATGAGCAAATGAGCAAATGAGCAAATGGGCAAATGGGCAAATGGGCAAATGAGCAAATGGGGAAATGAGCAAATGAGCAAATGAGCAAATGAGCAAATGAGCAAATGAGCTAATGAGCAAATGAGCAAATGAGAGCAAATGAGAGCAAATGAGCAAATGAGCACATGAGCACATGAGCAAATGAGCAGATGAGCAAATGAGAGCAAATGAGAGCAAATGAGCAAATGAGCAAATGAGCAAATGAGCAAATGAGCAAATGAGCAAATAAGCAAATTAGCAAATGAGCAAATGAGCAAATGAGAGCAAATGAGAGCAAATGAGCAAATGAGCAAATGAGCGCAAATGAGCACAAATGAGAGCAAATGAGCGCAAATGAGCGCAAATGAGAGCAAATGAGCAAATGAGCAAATGAGCAAATGAGCAAATGAACAAATGAGCAAATGAGCAAATGAGCAAATGAGAGCAAATGAGAGCAAATGAGAGCAAATGAGAGCAAATGAGAGCAAATGAGCAAGAGAGCAAATGAGCAAATTAACAAATGAGCAAATGAGCAAATGAGTAAATGAGCAAAAGAGCAAAAGAGCAAAAGAGAAAATGAGCAAATGAGCAAATGAGCAAATGAGCAAATGAGCAAATGAGCAAATGAGCAAATGGGCAATTGGGCAATTGGGCAAATGAGCAAATGGGCAAATGAGCAAATGAGAGCAAATGAGCAAATGAGCAAATGAGCAAATGAGAAAATGAGCAAATGAGCAAATGAGCAAATGACCAATTGAGCAAATGAGCAAATGAGCAAATGAGCAAATGAGCACATGAGCAAATGAACAAATGAGCAAATGAGCAAATGAGAGTAAATGAGAGCAAGTGAGAGCAAATGAGAGCAAATGAGAGCAAATGAGCAAATGAACGCATGAGCGCATGAGAGCATGAGCGCATGAGCAAATGAGCAAATGAGCAAATGAGCAATAGAGCAAAAGAGCAAAAGAGCAAATGAGCAAATAAGCAAATGAGCAAATGAGAGCAAATGAGCAAATGAGCAAATGAGCAAATGAGCAAATGAGCAAATGAGAGCAAATGAGAGCAAATGAGAGCAAATGAGAGCAAATGAGAGCAAATGAGAGCAAATGAGAGCAAATGAGCAAATGAGCAAATGAGCAACTGAGCAACTGAGCAAATGAGCAAATGAGCGCAAATGAGCGCAAATGAGCAATTGAGCAAATGAGCAAATGAGCAAATGAGCAAATGAGCAAATGAGCAACTTAGCAAATGAGCAAATGAGCGCAAATGAGCGCAAATGAGCAATTGAGCAATTGAGCAAATGAGCAAATGAGCAAATGAGCAAATAGCAAATGAGCAAATGAGCAAATGAGCAAATGAGCAAATGAGAGCAAGTGAGAGCAAAAGAGAGCAAATGAGGAAATGAGCACATGAACAAATGAGCAAATGAGCAAATAAGCAAATGAGCAAATGAGCAAAAGAGCAAAAGAGCAAAAGAGCAATTGAGCAAATGAGCAAATTAGCAAATGAGCAAATGAGCAAATGAGCAAATGAGCAAATGAGCAAATGAGAGCAAATGAGAGCAAATGAGAGCAAATGAGCACATGAGCACATGAGCACATGAGCAAATGAGCAAATGAGCAAAAGAACAAATGAGAGCAAATGAGAGAAAATTAGAGCAAATAAGAGCAAATGAGCAAATGAGCAAATGGGCAAATGAGCAAATGGGCAAATGAGCAAAATGAGCAAATGAGCAAATGAGCAATTGAGCAAATGAGCAAATGAGCAAATGAGAGCAAATGAGAGCAAATGAGCAAATGAGCAAATGAGCACATGAGCACATGAGCACATGAGCAAATGAGCAAATGGGCAAATGAGCAAATGAGCAAATGAGCAAATGAGCAAATGAGCAAATGAGAGCAAATGAGCAAATGAGAGCAAATGAGAGCAAATGAGCAAATGAGCAAATGAGCAAATGAGCACATGAGCACATGAGCACATGAACAAATGAGCAAATGAGCAAATGAGCAAATGAGCAAATGAGCAAATGGGCAAATGAGAGCAAATGAAAGCAAATGAGCAAATGAGCAAATGAGCACATGAGCAAATGAGCAAATAAGCAAATGAGCAAATGAGCAAATGAGCAAATGAGAGCAGATGAGCAAATGAGCAAATGAGCAAATGAGCAAATAAGAGCAGATGAGCAAATGAGCAAATGAGCAAATGAGCAAATGAGCAAAAAAGCAAATGAGCAAAAGAGCAAAAGAGCAAAAGAGCAAAAAAGCAAATGAGCAAATGAGCAAATGAGCAAATGAGCAAATGAGCAAATGAGCAAATGAGCAAATGAGCAAATGAGCAAATGAGCAAATGAGCAAATAAGCGCAAATGAGCATATGAGCAAATGAGCAAATGAGCAAATGAGCAAATGAGCAAATGAGCAAATGAGCACATGAGCAAATGAGCAAATGGGCAAATGAGCAAATGAGCAAATAAGAGCAGATGAGCAAATGAGCAAATGAGCAAATGAGAAAATAAGAGCAGATGAGCAAATGAGCAAATGAGCAAATGAGCAAATGAACAAATGAGCAAATGAGCAAATGAGCAAATGAGCAAATGAGCAAATGAGCAAATGAGCAAATGAGCAAATGAGCAAATGAGCAAATGAGAGCAAATGAAAGCAAATGAGCAAATGAGCAAATGAGCACATGAGCAAATGAGCAAATGAGCAAATGAGCAAATGAGCAAATGAGCAAATGAGCAAATGAGAGCAGATGAGCAAATGAGCAAATGAGCAAATGAGAAAATAAGAGCAGATGAGCAAATGAGCAAATGAGCAAATGAGCAAATGAACAAATGAGCAAATGAGCAAATGAGCAAATGAGCAAATGAGCAAATGAGCGCAAATGAGCAAATGAGCAAATGAGCAAATGAGCAAATGAGCAAATGAGCAAATGAGCAAATGAGCAAATGAGCAAATGAGCAAATGAGCAAATGAGCAAATGAGCAAATGAGAGCAAATGAGCAAATGAGAGCAAGTGAGAGCAAGTGAGAGCAAATGAGAGCAAATGAGAGCAAATGAGCAAATGAACGCATGAGCGCATGAGAGCATGAGCGCATGAGCAAATGAGCAAATGAGCAAATGAGCAATAGAGCAAAAGAGCAAAAGAGCAAATGAGCAAATAAGCAAATGAGCAAATGAGAGCAAATGAGCAAATGAGCAAATGAGCAAATGAGCAAATGAGCAAATGAGAGCAAATGAGAGCAAATGAGAGCAAATGAGAGCAAATGAGAGCAAATGAGAGCAAATGAGAGCAAATGAGCAAATGAGCAAATGAGCAACTGAGCAACTGAGCAAATGAGCAAATGAGCGCAAATGAGCGCAAATGAGCAATTGAGCAAATGAGCAAATGAGCAAATGAGCAAATGAGCAAATGAGCAAATGAGCAACTGAGCAAATGAGCAAATGAGCGCAAATGAGCGCAAATGAGCAATTGAGCAATTGAGCAAATGAGCAAATGAGCAAATGAGCAAATAGCAAATGAGCAAATGAGCAAATGAGCAAATGAGCAAATGAGAGCAAGTGAGAGCAAATGAGAGCAAATGAGGAAATGAGCACATGAACAAATGAGCAAATGAGCAAATAAGCAAATGAGCAAATGAGCAAAAGAGCAAAAGAGCAAAAGAGCAATTGAGCAAATGAGCAAATTAGCAAATGAGCAAATGAGCAAATGGGCAAATGAGCAAATGAGCAAATGAGCAAATGAGCAAATGAGAGCAAATGAGAGCAAATGAGAGCAAATGAGCACATGAGCACATGAGCACATGAGCAAATGAGCAAATGAGCAAAAGAACAAATGAGAGCAAATGAGAGCAAATTAGAGCAAATGAGAGCAAATGAGCAAATGAGCAAATGGGCAAATGAGCAAATGGGCAAATGAGCAAAATGAGCAAATGAGCAAATGAGCAAATGAGCAAATGAGCAAATGAGCAAATGAGAGCAAATGAGAGCAAATGAGCAAATGAGCAAATGAGCACATGAGCACATGAGCACATGAGCAAATGAGCAAATGGGCAAATGAGCAAATGAGCAAATGAGCAAATGAGCAAATGAGCAAATGAGAGCAAATGAGCAAATGAGAGCAAATGAGAGCAAATGAGCAAATGAGCAAATGAGCAAATGAGCACATGAGCACATGAGCACATGAACAAATGAGCAAATGAGCAAATGAGCAAAAGAACAAATGAGAGCAAATGAGAGCAAATGAGCAAATGAGAGCAAATGAGAGCAAATGAGAGCAAATGAGCAAATGAGCATATGAGCACATGAGCAAATGAGCAAATGAGCAAATGAGCAAATGAGCAAATGACCAAATGAGCAAATGAGCAAATGAGCAAAAGAGCAAAAGAGCAAAAGAGCAAAAAAGCAAATGAGCAAAAGAGCAAAAGAGCAAAAGAGCAAAAAAGAAAATTAGCAAATGAGCAAATGAGCAAATGAGCAAATGAGCAAATGAGCAAATGAGCAAATGAGAGCAAATGAGCAGATGAGCAAATGAGCAAATGAGCAAATGAGCGCAAATGAGCATATGAGCAAATGAGCAAATGAGCAAATGAGCAAATGAGCAAATGAGCAAATGAGCACATGAGCAAATGAGCAAATGGGCAAATGAGCAAATGAGCAAATAAGAGCAGATGAGCAAATGAGCAAATGAGCAAATGAGCAAATGAGCAAATGAGCAAATGAGCAAATGAGCAACTGAGCAACTGAGCAAATGAGCAAATGAGCGCAAATGAGCAAATGAGCGCAAATGAGCAAATGAGCAAATAAGCAAATGAGCAAATTAGCAAATTAGCAAATGAGCAAATGAGAGCAAATGAGAGCAAATGAGCAAATGAGCAAATGAGCGCAAATGAGCACAAATGAGAGCAAATGAGCGCAAATGAGCGCAAATGAGAGCAAATGAGCAAATGAGCAAATGAGCAAATGAGCAAATGAACAAATGAGCAAATGAGCAAATGAGCAAATGAGAGCAAATGAGAGCAAATGAGAGCAAATGAGAGCAAATGAGAGCAAATGAGCAAGAGAGCAAATGAGCAAATTAACAAATGAGCAAATGAGCAAATGAGTAAATGAGCAAAAGAGCAAAAGAGCAAAAGAGAAAATGAGCAAATGAGCAAATGAGCAAATGAGCAAATGAGCAAATGAGCAAATGAGCAAATGGGCAATTGGGCAATTGGGCAAATGAGCAAATGGGCAAATGAGCAAATGAGAGCAAATGAGCAAATGAGCAAATGAGCAAATGAGAAAATGAGCAAATGAGCAAATGAGCAAATGACCAATTGAGCAAATGAGCAAATGAGCAAATGAGCAAATGAGCACATGAGCAAATGAACAAATGAGCAAATGAGCAAATGAGAGTAAATGAGAGCAAGTGAGAGCAAATGAGAGCAAATGAGAGCAAATGAGCAAATGAACGCATGAGCGCATGAGAGCATGAGCGCATGAGCAAATGAGCAAATGAGCAAATGAGCAATAGAGCAAAAGAGCAAAAGAGCAAATGAGCAAATAAGCAAATGAGCAAATGAGAGCAAATGAGCAAATGAGCAAATGAGCAAATGAGCAAATGAGCAAATGAGAGCAAATGAGAGCAAATGAGAGCAAATGAGAGCAAATGAGAGCAAATGAGAGCAAATGAGAGCAAATGAGCAAATGAGCAAATGAGCAACTGAGCAACTGAGCAAATGAGCAAATGAGCGCAAATGAGCGCAAATGAGCAATTGAGCAAATGAGCAAATGAGCAAATGAGCAAATGAGCAAATGAGCAACTTAGCAAATGAGCAAATGAGCGCAAATGAGCGCAAATGAGCAATTGAGCAATTGAGCAAATGAGCAAATGAGCAAATGAGCAAATAGCAAATGAGCAAATGAGCAAATGAGCAAATGAGCAAATGAGAGCAAGTGAGAGCAAAAGAGAGCAAATGAGGAAATGAGCACATGAACAAATGAGCAAATGAGCAAATAAGCAAATGAGCAAATGAGCAAAAGAGCAAAAGAGCAAAAGAGCAATTGAGCAAATGAGCAAATTAGCAAATGAGCAAATGAGCAAATGAGCAAATGAGCAAATGAGCAAATGAGAGCAAATGAGAGCAAATGAGAGCAAATGAGCACATGAGCACATGAGCACATGAGCAAATGAGCAAATGAGCAAAAGAACAAATGAGAGCAAATGAGAGAAAATTAGAGCAAATAAGAGCAAATGAGCAAATGAGCAAATGGGCAAATGAGCAAATGGGCAAATGAGCAAAATGAGCAAATGAGCAAATGAGCAATTGAGCAAATGAGCAAATGAGCAAATGAGAGCAAATGAGAGCAAATGAGCAAATGAGCAAATGAGCACATGAGCACATGAGCACATGAGCAAATGAGCAAATGGGCAAATGAGCAAATGAGCAAATGAGCAAATGAGCAAATGAGCAAATGAGAGCAAATGAGCAAATGAGAGCAAATGAGAGCAAATGAGCAAATGAGCAAATGAGCAAATGAGCACATGAGCACATGAGCACATGAACAAATGAGCAAATGAGCAAATGAGCAAATGAGCAAATGAGCAAATGGGCAAATGAGAGCAAATGAAAGCAAATGAGCAAATGAGCAAATGAGCACATGAGCAAATGAGCAAATAAGCAAATGAGCAAATGAGCAAATGAGCAAATGAGAGCAGATGAGCAAATGAGCAAATGAGCAAATGAGCAAATAAGAGCAGATGAGCAAATGAGCAAATGAGCAAATGAGCAAATGAGCAAAAAAGCAAATGAGCAAAAGAGCAAAAGAGCAAAAGAGCAAAAAAGCAAATGAGCAAATGAGCAAATGAGCAAATGAGCAAATGAGCAAATGAGCAAATGAGCAAATGAGCAAATGAGCAAATGAGCAAATGAGCAAATAAGCGCAAATGAGCATATGAGCAAATGAGCAAATGAGCAAATGAGCAAATGAGCAAATGAGCAAATGAGCACATGAGCAAATGAGCAAATGGGCAAATGAGCAAATGAGCAAATAAGAGCAGATGAGCAAATGAGCAAATGAGCAAATGAGAAAATAAGAGCAGATGAGCAAATGAGCAAATGAGCAAATGAGCAAATGAACAAATGAGCAAATGAGCAAATGAGCAAATGAGCAAATGAGCAAATGAGCAAATGAGCAAATGAGCAAATGAGCAAATGAGCAAATGAGAGCAAATGAAAGCAAATGAGCAAATGAGCAAATGAGCACATGAGCAAATGAGCAAATGAGCAAATGAGCAAATGAGCAAATGAGCAAATGAGCAAATGAGAGCAGATGAGCAAATGAGCAAATGAGCAAATGAGAAAATAAGAGCAGATGAGCAAATGAGCAAATGAGCAAATGAGCAAATGAACAAATGAGCAAATGAGCAAATGAGCAAATGAGCAAATGAGCAAATGAGCGCAAATGAGCAAATGAGCAAATGAGCAAATGAGCAAATGAGCAAATGAGCAAATGAGCAAATGAGCAAATGAGCAAATGAGCAAATGAGCAAATGAGCAAATGAGCAAATGAGAGCAAATGAGCAAATGAGAGCAAGTGAGAGCAAGTGAGAGCAAATGAGAGCAAATGAGAGCAAATGAGCAAATGAACGCATGAGCGCATGAGAGCATGAGCGCATGAGCAAATGAGCAAATGAGCAAATGAGCAATAGAGCAAAAGAGCAAAAGAGCAAATGAGCAAATAAGCAAATGAGCAAATGAGAGCAAATGAGCAAATGAGCAAATGAGCAAATGAGCAAATGAGCAAATGAGAGCAAATGAGAGCAAATGAGAGCAAATGAGAGCAAATGAGAGCAAATGAGAGCAAATGAGAGCAAATGAGCAAATGAGCAAATGAGCAACTGAGCAACTGAGCAAATGAGCAAATGAGCGCAAATGAGCGCAAATGAGCAATTGAGCAAATGAGCAAATGAGCAAATGAGCAAATGAGCAAATGAGCAAATGAGCAACTGAGCAAATGAGCAAATGAGCGCAAATGAGCGCAAATGAGCAATTGAGCAATTGAGCAAATGAGCAAATGAGCAAATGAGCAAATAGCAAATGAGCAAATGAGCAAATGAGCAAATGAGCAAATGAGAGCAAGTGAGAGCAAATGAGAGCAAATGAGGAAATGAGCACATGAACAAATGAGCAAATGAGCAAATAAGCAAATGAGCAAATGAGCAAAAGAGCAAAAGAGCAAAAGAGCAATTGAGCAAATGAGCAAATTAGCAAATGAGCAAATGAGCAAATGGGCAAATGAGCAAATGAGCAAATGAGCAAATGAGCAAATGAGAGCAAATGAGAGCAAATGAGAGCAAATGAGCACATGAGCACATGAGCACATGAGCAAATGAGCAAATGAGCAAAAGAACAAATGAGAGCAAATGAGAGCAAATTAGAGCAAATGAGAGCAAATGAGCAAATGAGCAAATGGGCAAATGAGCAAATGGGCAAATGAGCAAAATGAGCAAATGAGCAAATGAGCAAATGAGCAAATGAGCAAATGAGCAAATGAGAGCAAATGAGAGCAAATGAGCAAATGAGCAAATGAGCACATGAGCACATGAGCACATGAGCAAATGAGCAAATGGGCAAATGAGCAAATGAGCAAATGAGCAAATGAGCAAATGAGCAAATGAGAGCAAATGAGCAAATGAGAGCAAATGAGAGCAAATGAGCAAATGAGCAAATGAGCAAATGAGCACATGAGCACATGAGCACATGAACAAATGAGCAAATGAGCAAATGAGCAAAAGAACAAATGAGAGCAAATGAGAGCAAATGAGCAAATGAGAGCAAATGAGAGCAAATGAGAGCAAATGAGCAAATGAGCATATGAGCACATGAGCAAATGAGCAAATGAGCAAATGAGCAAATGAGCAAATGACCAAATGAGCAAATGAGCAAATGAGCAAAAGAGCAAAAGAGCAAAAGAGCAAAAAAGCAAATGAGCAAAAGAGCAAAAGAGCAAAAGAGCAAAAAAGCAAATTAGCAAATGAGCAAATGAGCAAATGAGCAAATGAGCAAATGAGCAAATGAGCAAATGAGAGCAAATGAGCAGATGAGCAAATGAGCAAATGAGCAAATGAGCGCAAATGAGCATATGAGCAAATGAGCAAATGAGCAAATGAGCAAATGAGCAAATGAGCAAATGAGCACATGAGCAAATGAGCAAATGGGCAAATGAGCAAATGAGCAAATAAGAGCAGATGAGCAAATGAGCAAATGAGCAAATGAGCAAATGAGCAAATGAGCAAATGAGCAAATGAGCAACTGAGCAACTGAGCAAATGAGCAAATGAGCGCAAATGAGCAAATGAGCGCAAATGAGCAAATGAGCAAATGAGCAAATGAGCAAATGAGCAACTGAGCAAATGAGCAAATGAGCGCAAATGAGCGCAAATGAGCAATTGAGCAATTGAGCAAATGAGCAAATGAGCAAATGAGCAAATGAGCAAATGAGCAAATGAGCAAATGAGCAAATGAGCAAATGAGAGCAAGTGAGAGCAAATGAGAGCAAATGAGGAAATGAGCACATGAACAAATGAGCAAATGAGCAAATAAGCAAATGAGCAAATGAGCAAAAGAGCAAAAGAGCAAAAGAGCAATTGAGCAAATGAGCAAATTAGCAAATGAGCGCAAATGAGCAGAAATGAGCGCAAATGAGCGCAAATGAGCGCAAATGAGAGCAAATGAGCAAATGAGCAAATGAGCAAATGAGCAAATGAACAAATGAGCAAATGAGCAAATGAGCAAATGAGAGCAAATGAGAGCAAATGAGAGCAAATGAGAGCAAATGAGAGCAAATGAGAGCAAATGAGCAAGAGAGCAAATGAGCAAATTAACAAATGAGCAAATGAGCAAATGAGCAAATTAGCAAATGAGCAAATGAGCAAATGAGCGCAAATGAGCAAATGAGCGAATGAGCAAATGAGCAAATGAGCAAATGAGCAAATGAGCAATTGAGCAAATGAGCAAATGAGCAAATGAGAGCAAATGAGAGCAAATGAGAGCAAATGAGAGCAAATGAGCACATGAGCAAATGAGCAAATGAGCAAATGAGCAAATGAGCAAATGAGCAAATGAGCAAATGAGTAAATGAGCAAAAAAGCAAAAGAGCAAAAGAGAAAATGGGCAAATGGGCAATTGGGCAAATGAGCAAATGGGCAAATGAGCAAATGAGAGCAAATGAGCAAATGAGCAAATGAGCAAATGAGCAAATGAGCAAATGAGAAAATGAGCAAATGAGCAAATGAGCAAATGAGCAATTAAGCAAATGAGCAAATGAGCAAATGAGCAAATGAGCACATGAGCAAATGAGCAAATGAGCAAATGAGCAAATGAGCAAATGAGCAAATGAGAGCAAATGAGAGCAAATGAGAGCAAATGAGAGCAAATAAGCAAATGAGCAAATGAGCAAATGAGAGCAAGTGAGAGCAAATGAGAGCAAATGAGAGCAAATGAGCAAATGAGCAAATGAGCACATGAGCAAATGAGCAAATGAGCAAATGAGCAAATGAGCAAATGAGCAAATGAGCAAATGAGAGCAAATGAGAGCAAATGAGAGCAAATGAGCAAATGAGCAAATGAGCAAATGAGCAAATGAGCAAATGAGCAAATGAGCAAATGAGCGCAAATAAGCGCAAATAAGCGCAAATGAGAGCAAATGACAGCAAATGAGCAAATGAGCAAATGAGCGCAAATGAGCACAAATGAGCGCAAATGAGCGCAAATGAGCGCAAATGAGAGCAAATGAGCAAATGAGCAAATGAGCAAATGAGCAAATGAGCAAATGAGAGCAAATGAGAGCAAATGAGAGCAAATGAGAGCAAATGAGAGCAAATGAGAGCAAATGAGAGCAAATGAGAGCAAATGAGAGCAAATGAGCAAGAGAGCAAATGAGCAAATTAACAAATGAGCAAATGAGCAAATGAGCGCAAATGAGCGCAAATGAGCGCAAATGAGAGCAAATGAGCAAATGAGCAAATGAGCAAATGAGCAAATGAGCAAATGAGCAAATGAGCAAATGAGCAAATGAGAGCAAATGAGAGCAAATGAGAGCAAGTGAGAGCAAATGAGAGCAAATGAGAAAATGAGAAAATGAGCACATGAGCAAATGAGCAAATGAGCAAATGAGCAAATGAGCAAATGAGCAAATGGGCAAATGGGCAAATGGGCAAATGAGCAAATGGGGAAATGAGCAAATGAGCAAATGAGCAAATGAGCAAATGAGCAAATGAGCAAATGAGCAAATGAGCAAATGAGAAAATGAGAGCAAATGAGAGCAAATGAGAGCAAGTGAGAGCAAATGAGAGCAATTGAGACAATGAGAAAATGAGCACATGAGCAAATGAGCAAATGAGCAAATGAGCAAATGGGCAAATGGGCAATTGGGCAAATGAGCAAATGGGCAAATGAGCAAATGAGAGCAAATGAGCAAATGAGCAAATGAGCAAATGAGCAAATGAGCAAATGAGAAAATGAGCAAATGAGCAAATGAGCAAATGAGCAATTGAGCAAATGAGCAAATGAGCAAATGAGCAAATGAGCACATGAGCAAATGAGCAAATGAGCAAATGAGCAAATGAGCAAATGAGCAAATGAGAGCAAATGAGAGCAAATGAGAGCAAATGAGAGCAAATAAGCAAATGAGCAAATGAGCAAATGAGAGCAAGTGAGAGCAAATGAGAGCAAATGAGAGCAAATGAGAGCAAATGAGAGCAAATAAGCAAATAAGCAAATGAGCAAATGAGAGCAAATGAGCAAATGAGCAAATGAGCAAATGAGCAAATGAGCAAATGAGAGCAAATGAGAGCAAATGAGAGCAAATGAGAGCAAATGAGAGCAAATGAGAGCAAATGAGAGCAAATGAGCAAATGAGCAAATGAGCAACTGAGCAACTGAGCAAATGAGCAAATGAGCGCAAATGAGCGCAAATGAGCAATTGAGCAAATGAGCAAATGAGCAAATGAGCAAATGAGCAAATGAGCAACTTAGCAAATGAGCAAATGAGCGCAAATGAGCGCAAATGAGCAATTGAGCAATTGAGCAAATGAGCAAATGAGCAAATGAGCAAATAGCAAATGAGCAAATGAGCAAATGAGCAAATGAGCAAATGAGAGCAAGTGAGAGCAAATGAGAGCAAATGAGGAAATGAGCACATGAACAAATGAGCAAATGAGCAAATAAGCAAATGAGCAAATGAGCAAAAGAGCAAAAGAGCAAAAGAGCAATTGAGCAAATGAGCAAATTAGCAAATGAGCAAATGAGCAAATGAGCAAATGAGCAAATGAGCAAATGAGAGCAAATGAGAGCAAATGAGAGCAAATGAGCACATGAGCACATGAGCACATGAGCAAATGAGCAAATGAGCAAAAGAACAAATGAGAGCAAATGAGAGAAAATTAGAGCAAATAAGAGCAAATGAGCAAATGAGCAAATGGGCAAATGAGCAAATGGGCAAATGAGCAAAATGAGCAAATGAGCAAATGAGCAATTGAGCAAATGAGCAAATGAGAGCAAATGAGAGCAAATGAGCAAATGAGCAAATGAGCACATGAGCACATGAGCACATGAGCAAATGAGCAAATGGGCAAATGAGCAAATGAGCAAATGAGCAAATGAGCAAATGAGCAAATGAGAGCAAATGAGCAAATGAGAGCAAATGAGAGCAAATGAGCAAATGAGCAAATGAGCAAATGAGCACATGAGCACATGAGCACATGAACAAATGAGCAAATGAGCAAATGAGCAAATGAGCAAATGAGCAAATGAGCAAATGAGAGCAAATGAAAGCAAATGAGCAAATGAGCAAATGAGCACATGAGCAAATAAGCAAATAAGCAAATGAGCAAATGAGCAAATGACAGCAAATGAGCAAATGAGCAAATGAGCGCAAATGAGCACAAATGAGCGCAAATGAGCGCAAATGAGCGCAAATGAGAGCAAATGAGCAAATGAGCAAATGAGCAAATGAGCAAATGAGCAAATGAGAGCAAATGAGAGCAAATGAGAGCAAATGAGAGCAAATGAGAGCAAATGAGAGCAAATGAGAGCAAATGAGAGCAAATGAGAGCAAATGAGCAAGAGAGCAAATGAGCAAATTAACAAATGAGCAAATGAGCAAATGAGCGCAAATGAGCGCAAATGAGCGCAAATGAGAGCAAATGAGCAAATGAGCAAATGAGCAAATGAGCAAATGAGCAAATGAGCAAATGAGCAAATGAGCAAATGAGAGCAAATGAGAGCAAATGAGAGCAAGTGAGAGCAAATGAGAGCAAATGAGAAAATGAGAAAATGAGCACATGAGCAAATGAGCAAATGAGCAAATGAGCAAATGAGCAAATGAGCAAATGGGCAAATGGGCAAATGGGCAAATGAGCAAATGGGGAAATGAGCAAATGAGCAAATGAGCAAATGAGCAAATGAGCAAATGAGCAAATGAGCAAATGAGCAAATGAGAAAATGAGAGCAAATGAGAGCAAATGAGAGCAAGTGAGAGCAAATGAGAGCAATTGAGACAATGAGAAAATGAGCACATGAGCAAATGAGCAAATGAGCAAATGAGCAAATGGGCAAATGGGCAAATGAGCAAATGAGCAAATGAGAGCAAATGAGAGCAAATGAGAGCAAATGAGAGCAAATGAGAGCAAATGAGAGCAAATGAGAGCAAATGAGAGCAAATGAGAGCAAATGAGCAAGAGAGCAAATGAGCAAATTAACAAATGAGCAAATGAGCAAATGAGCGCAAATGAGCGCAAATGAGCGCAAATGAGAGCAAATGAGCAAATGAGCAAATGAGCAAATGAGCAAATGAGCAAATGAGCAAATGAGCAAATGAGCAAATGAGAGCAAATGAGAGCAAATGAGAGCAAGTGAGAGCAAATGAGAGCAAATGAGAAAATGAGAAAATGAGCACATGAGCAAATGAGCAAATGAGCAAATGAGCAAATGAGCAAATGAGCAAATGGGCAAATGGGCAAATGGGCAAATGAGCAAATGGGGAAATGAGCAAATGAGCAAATGAGCAAATGAGCAAATGAGCAAATGAGCAAATGAGCAAATGAGCAAATGAGAAAATGAGAGCAAATGAGAGCAAATGAGAGCAAGTGAGAGCAAATGAGAGCAATTGAGACAATGAGAAAATGAGCACATGAGCAAATGAGCAAATGAGCAAATGAGCAAATGGGCAAATGGGCAATTGGGCAAATGAGCAAATGGGCAAATGAGCAAATGAGAGCAAATGAGCAAATGAGCAAATGAGCAAATGAGCAAATGAGCAAATGAGAAAATGAGCAAATGAGCAAATGAGCAAATGAGCAATTGAGCAAATGAGCAAATGAGCAAATGAGCAAATGAGCACATGAGCAAATGAGCAAATGAGCAAATGAGCAAATGAGCAAATGAGCAAATGAGAGCAAATGAGAGCAAATGAGAGCAAATGAGAGCAAATAAGCAAATGAGCAAATGAGCAAATGAGAGCAAGTGAGAGCAAATGAGAGCAAATGAGAGCAAATGAGAGCAAATGAGAGCAAATAAGCAAATAAGCAAATGAGCAAATGAGAGCAAATGAGCAAATGAGCAAATGAGCAAATGAGCAAATGAGCAAATGAGAGCAAATGAGAGCAAATGAGAGCAAATGAGAGCAAATGAGAGCAAATGAGAGCAAATGAGAGCAAATGAGCAAATGAGCAAATGAGCAACTGAGCAACTGAGCAAATGAGCAAATGAGCGCAAATGAGCGCAAATGAGCAATTGAGCAAATGAGCAAATGAGCAAATGAGCAAATGAGCAAATGAGCAACTTAGCAAATGAGCAAATGAGCGCAAATGAGCGCAAATGAGCAATTGAGCAATTGAGCAAATGAGCAAATGAGCAAATGAGCAAATAGCAAATGAGCAAATGAGCAAATGAGCAAATGAGCAAATGAGAGCAAGTGAGAGCAAATGAGAGCAAATGAGGAAATGAGCACATGAACAAATGAGCAAATGAGCAAATAAGCAAATGAGCAAATGAGCAAAAGAGCAAAAGAGCAAAAGAGCAATTGAGCAAATGAGCAAATTAGCAAATGAGCAAATGAGCAAATGAGCAAATGAGCAAATGAGCAAATGAGAGCAAATGAGAGCAAATGAGAGCAAATGAGCACATGAGCACATGAGCACATGAGCAAATGAGCAAATGAGCAAAAGAACAAATGAGAGCAAATGAGAGAAAATTAGAGCAAATAAGAGCAAATGAGCAAATGAGCAAATGGGCAAATGAGCAAATGGGCAAATGAGCAAAATGAGCAAATGAGCAAATGAGCAATTGAGCAAATGAGCAAATGAGAGCAAATGAGAGCAAATGAGCAAATGAGCAAATGAGCACATGAGCACATGAGCACATGAGCAAATGAGCAAATGGGCAAATGAGCAAATGAGCAAATGAGCAAATGAGCAAATGAGCAAATGAGAGCAAATGAGCAAATGAGAGCAAATGAGAGCAAATGAGCAAATGAGCAAATGAGCAAATGAGCACATGAGCACATGAGCACATGAACAAATGAGCAAATGAGCAAATGAGCAAATGAGCAAATGAGCAAATGAGCAAATGAGAGCAAATGAAAGCAAATGAGCAAATGAGCAAATGAGCACATGAGCAAATAAGCAAATAAGCAAATGAGCAAATGAGCAAATGACAGCAAATGAGCAAATGAGCAAATGAGCGCAAATGAGCACAAATGAGCGCAAATGAGCGCAAATGAGCGCAAATGAGAGCAAATGAGCAAATGAGCAAATGAGCAAATGAGCAAATGAGCAAATGAGAGCAAATGAGAGCAAATGAGAGCAAATGAGAGCAAATGAGAGCAAATGAGAGCAAATGAGAGCAAATGAGAGCAAATGAGAGCAAATGAGCAAGAGAGCAAATGAGCAAATTAACAAATGAGCAAATGAGCAAATGAGCGCAAATGAGCGCAAATGAGCGCAAATGAGAGCAAATGAGCAAATGAGCAAATGAGCAAATGAGCAAATGAGCAAATGAGCAAATGAGCAAATGAGCAAATGAGAGCAAATGAGAGCAAATGAGAGCAAGTGAGAGCAAATGAGAGCAAATGAGAAAATGAGAAAATGAGCACATGAGCAAATGAGCAAATGAGCAAATGAGCAAATGAGCAAATGAGCAAATGGGCAAATGGGCAAATGGGCAAATGAGCAAATGGGGAAATGAGCAAATGAGCAAATGAGCAAATGAGCAAATGAGCAAATGAGCAAATGAGCAAATGAGCAAATGAGAAAATGAGAGCAAATGAGAGCAAATGAGAGCAAGTGAGAGCAAATGAGAGCAATTGAGACAATGAGAAAATGAGCACATGAGCAAATGAGCAAATGAGCAAATGAGCAAATGGGCAAATGGGCAATTGGGCAAATGAGCAAATGGGCAAATGAGCAAATGAGAGCAAATGAGCAAATGAGCAAATGAGCAAATGAGCAAATGAGCAAATGAGAAAATGAGCAAATGAGCAAATGAGCAAATGAGCAATTGAGCAAATGAGCAAATGAGCAAATGAGCAAATGAGCACATGAGCAAATGAGCAAATGAGCAAATGAGCAAATGAGCAAATGAGCAAATGAGAGCAAATGAGAGCAAATGAGAGCAAATGAGAGCAAATAAGCAAATGAGCAAATGAGCAAATGAGAGCAAGTGAGAGCAAATGAGAGCAAATGAGAGCAAATGAGAGCAAATGAGAGCAAATAAGCAAATAAGCAAATGAGCAAATGAGAGCAAATGAGCAAATGAGCAAATGAGCAAATGAGCAAATGAGCAAATGAGAGCAAATGAGAGCAAATGAGAGCAAATGAGAGCAAATGAGAGCAAATGAGAGCAAATGAGAGCAAATGAGCAAATGAGCAAATGAGCAACTGAGCAACTGAGCAAATGAGCAAATGAGCGCAAATGAGCGCAAATGAGCAATTGAGCAAATGAGCAAATGAGCAAATGAGCAAATGAGCAAATGAGCAAATGAGCAACATAGCAAATGAGCAAATGAGCGCAAATGAGCGCAAATGAGCAATTGAGCAATTGAGCAAATGAGCAAATGAGCAAATGAGCAAATAGCAAATGAGCAAATGAGCAAATGAGCAAATGAGCAAATGAGAGCAAGTGAGAGCAAATGAGAGCAAATGAGGAAATGAGCACATGAACAAATGAGCAAATGAGCAAATAAGCAAATGAGCAAATGAGCAAAAGAGCAAAAGAGCAAAAGAGCAATTGAGCAAATGAGCAAATTAGCAAATGAGCAAATGAGCAAATGAGCAAATGAGCAAATGAGCAAATGAGAGCAAATGAGAGCAAATGAGAGCAAATGAGCACATGAGCACATGAGCACATGAGCAAATGAGCAAATGAGCAAAAGAACAAATGAGAGCAAATGAGAGAAAATTAGAGCAAATAAGAGCAAATGAGCAAATGAGCAAATGGGCAAATGAGCAAATGGGCAAATGAGCAAAATGAGCAAATGAGCAAATGAGCAATTGAGCAAATGAGCAAATGAGCACATGAGCACATGAGCACATGAGCAAATGAGCAAATGGGCAAATGAGCAAATGAGCAAATGAGCAAATGAGCAAATGAGAGCAAATGAGCAAATGAGAGCAAATGAGAGCAAATGAGCAAATGAGCAAATGAGCAAATGAGCACATGAGCACATGAGCACATGAACAAATGAGCAAATGAGCAAATGAGCAAATGAGCAAATGAGCAAATGAGAGCAAATGAAAGCAAATGAGCAAATGAGCAAATGAGCACATGAGCAAATGAGCAAATAAGCAAATGAGCAAATGAGCAAATGACAGCAAATGAGCAAATGAGCAAATGAGCGCAAATGAGCACAAATGAGCGCAAATGAGCGCAAATGAGCGCAAATGAGAGCAAATGAGCAAATGAGCAAATGAGCAAATGAGCAAATGAGAGCAAATGAGAGCAAATGAGAGCAAATGAGAGCAAATGAGAGCAAATGAGAGCAAATGAGAGCAAATGAGAGCAAATGAGAGCAAATGAGCAAGAGAGCAAATGAGCAAATTAACAAATGAGCAAATGAGCAAATGAGCGCAAATGAGCGCAAATGAGCGCAAATGAGAGCAAATGAGCAAATGAGCAAATGAGCAAATGAGCAAATGAGCAAATGAGCAAATGAGCAAATGAGCAAATGGGCAAATGGGCAAATGAGCAAATGGGGAAATGAGCAAATGAGCAAATGAGCAAATGAGCAAATGAGCAAATGAGCAAATGAGCAAATGAGCAAATGAGAAAATGAGAGCAAATGAGAGCAAATGAGAGCAAGTGAGAGCAAATGAGAGCAATTGAGACAATGAGAAAATGAGCACATGAGCAAATGAGCAAATGAGCAAATGAGCAAATGGGCAAATGGGCAATTGGGCAAATGAGCAAATGGGCAAATGAGCAAATGAGAGCAAATGAGCAAATGAGCAAATGAGCAAATGAGCAAATGAGCAAATGAGAAAATGAGCAAATGAGCAAATGAGCAAATGAGCAATTGAGCAAATGAGCAAATGAGCAAATGAGCAAATGAGCACATGAGCAAATGAGCAAATGAGCAAATGAGCAAATGAGCAAATGAGCAAATGAGAGCAAATGAGAGCAAATGAGAGCAAATGAGAGCAAATAAGCAAATGAGCAAATGAGCAAATGAGAGCAAGTGAGAGCAAATGAGAGCAAATGAGAGCAAATGAGAGCAAATGAGAGCAAATAAGCAAATAAGCAAATGAGCAAATGAGAGCAAATGAGCAAATGAGCAAATGAGCAAATGAGCAAATGAGCAAATGAGAGCAAATGAGAGCAAATGAGAGCAAATGAGAGCAAATGAGAGCAAATGAGAGCAAATGAGAGCAAATGAGCAAATGAGCAAATGAGCAACTGAGCAACTGAGCAAATGAGCAAATGAGCGCAAATGAGCGCAAATGAGCAATTGAGCAAATGAGCAAATGAGCAAATGAGCAAATGAGCAAATGAGCAACTTAGCAAATGAGCAAATGAGCGCAAATGAGCGCAAATGAGCAATTGAGCAATTGAGCAAATGAGCAAATGAGCAAATGAGCAAATAGCAAATGAGCAAATGAGCAAATGAGCAAATGAGCAAATGAGAGCAAGTGAGAGCAAATGAGAGCAAATGAGGAAATGAGCACATGAACAAATGAGCAAATGAGCAAATGAGAGAAAATTAGAGCAAATAAGAGCAAATGAGCAAAAGAACAAATGAGAGCAAATGAGAGAAAATTAGAGCAAATAAGAGCAAATGAGCAAATGAGCAAATGGGCAAATGAGCAAATGGGCAAATGAGCAAAATGAGCAAATGAGCAAATGAGCAATTGAGCAAATGAGCAAATGAGCAAATGAGAGCAAATGAGAGCAAATGAGCAAATGAGCAAATGAGCACATGAGCACATGAGCACATGAGCAAATGAGCAAATGGGCAAATGAGCAAATGAGCAAATGAGCAAATGAGCAAATGAGCAAATGAGAGCAAATGAGCAAATGAGAGCAAATGAGAGCAAATGAGCAAATGAGCAAATGAGCAAATGAGCACATGAGCACATGAGCACATGAACAAATGAGCAAATGAGCAAATGAGCAAATGAGCAAATGAGCAAATGAGCAAATGAGAGCAAATGAAAGCAAATGAGCAAATGAGCAAATGAGCACATGAGCAAATGAGCAAATAAGCAAATGAGCAAATGAGCAAATGAGCAAATGAGAGCAGATGAGCAAATGAGCAAATGAGCAAATGAGCAAATAAGAGCAGATGAGCAAATGAGCAAATGAGCAAATGAGCAAATGAGCAAAAAAGCAAATGAGCAAAAGAGCAAAAGAGCAAAAGAGCAAAAAAGCAAATGAGCAAATGAGCAAATGAGCAAATGAGCAAATGAGCAAATGAGCAAATGAGCAAATGAGCAAATGAGCAAATGAGCAAATGAGCAAATGAGCGCAAATGAGCATATGAGCAAATGAGCAAATGAGCAAATGAGCAAATGAGCAAATGAGCAAATGAGCACATGAGCAAATGAGCAAATGGGCAAATGAGCAAATGAGCAAATAAGAGCAGATGAGCAAATGAGCAAATGAGCAAATGAGCGCAAATGAGCATATGAGCAAATGAGCAAATGAGCAAATGAGCAAATGAGCAAATGAGCAAATGAGCAAATGAGCAAATGAGAGCAAATGAAAGCAAATGAGCAAATGAGCAAATGAGCACATGAGCAAATGAGCAAATGAGCAAATGAGCAAATGAGCAAATGAGCAAATGAGCAAATGAGAGCAGATGAGCAAATGAGCAAATGAGCAAATGAGAAAATAAGAGCAGATGAGCAAATGAGCAAATGAGCAAATGAGCAAATGAACAAATGAGCAAATGAGCAAATGAGCAAATGAGCAAATGAGCAAATGAGCGCAAATGAGCAAATGAGCAAATGAGCAAATGAGCAAATGAGCAAATGAGCAAATGAGCAAATGAGCAAATGAGCAAATGAGCAAATGAGCAAATGAGCAAATGAGCAAATGAGCAAATGAGCAAATGAGAGCAAATGAGCAAATGAGAGCAAGTGAGAGCAAGTGAGAGCAAATGAGAGCAAATGAGAGCAAATGAGCAAATGAACGCATGAGCGCATGAGAGCATGAGCGCATGAGCAAATGAGCAAATGAGCAAATGAGCAATAGAGCAAAAGAGCAAAAGAGCAAATGAGCAAATAAGCAAATGAGCAAATGAGAGCAAATGAGCAAATGAGCAAATGAGCAAATGAGCAAATGAGCAAATGAGAGCAAATGAGAGCAAATGAGAGCAAATGAGAGCAAATGAGAGCAAATGAGAGCAAATGAGAGCAAATGAGCAAATGAGCAAATGAGCAACTGAGCAACTGAGCAAATGAGCAAATGAGCGCAAATGAGCGCAAATGAGCAATTGAGCAAATGAGCAAATGAGCAAATGAGCAAATGAGCAAATGAGCAAATGAGCAACTGAGCAAATGAGCAAATGAGCGCAAATGAGCGCAAATGAGCAATTGAGCAATTGAGCAAATGAGCAAATGAGCAAATGAGCAAATAGCAAATGAGCAAATGAGCAAATGAGCAAATGAGCAAATGAGAGCAAGTGAGAGCAAATGAGAGCAAATGAGGAAATGAGCACATGAACAAATGAGCAAATGAGCAAATAAGCAAATGAGCAAATGAGCAAAAGAGCAAAAGAGCAAAAGAGCAATTGAGCAAATGAGCAAATTAGCAAATGAGCAAATGAGCAAATGGGCAAATGAGCAAATGAGCAAATGAGCAAATGAGCAAATGAGAGCAAATGAGAGCAAATGAGAGCAAATGAGCACATGAGCACATGAGCACATGAGCAAATGAGCAAATGAGCAAAAGAACAAATGAGAGCAAATGAGAGCAAATTAGAGCAAATGAGAGCAAATGAGCAAATGAGCAAATGGGCAAATGAGCAAATGGGCAAATGAGCAAAATGAGCAAATGAGCAAATGAGCAAATGAGCAAATGAGCAAATGAGCAAATGAGAGCAAATGAGAGCAAATGAGCAAATGAGCAAATGAGCACATGAGCACATGAGCACATGAGCAAATGAGCAAATGGGCAAATGAGCAAATGAGCAAATGAGCAAATGAGCAAATGAGCAAATGAGAGCAAATGAGCAAATGAGAGCAAATGAGAGCAAATGAGCAAATGAGCAAATGAGCAAATGAGCACATGAGCACATGAGCACATGAACAAATGAGCAAATGAGCAAATGAGCAAAAGAACAAATGAGAGCAAATGAGAGCAAATGAGCAAATGAGAGCAAATGAGAGCAAATGAGAGCAAATGAGCAAATGAGCATATGAGCACATGAGCAAATGAGCAAATGAGCAAATGAGCAAATGAGCAAATGAGCAAATGAGCAAATGAGCAAAAGAGCAAAAGAGCAAAAGAGCAAAAAAGCAAATGAGCAAAAGAGCAAAAGAGCAAAAGAGCAAAAAAGCAAATTAGCAAATGAGCAAATGAGCAAATGAGCAAATGAGCAAATGAGCAAATGAGCAAATGAGAGCAAATGAGCAGATGAGCAGATGAGCAAATGAGCAAATGAGCAAATGAGCGCAAATGAGCACATGAGCAAATGAGCAAATGAGCAAATGAGCAAATGAGCAAATGAGCAAATGAGCACATGAGCAAATGAGCAAATGGGCAAATGAGCAAATGAGCAAATAAGAGCAGATGAGCAAATGAGCAAATGAGCAAATGAGCAAATGAGCAAATGAGCAAATGAGCAAATGAGCAAATGAGCAAATGAGCAAATGAGCAAATGAGCAAATGAGCAAATGAGCAATAGAGCAAAAGAGCAAAAGAGCAAAAGAGCAAATAAGCAAATGAGCAAATGAGAGCAAATGAGCAAATGAGCAAATGAGCAAATGAGCAAATGAGCAAATGAGAGCAAATGAGAGCAAATGAGAGCAAATGAGAGCAAATGAGAGCAAATGAGAGCAAATGAGAGCAAATGAGCAAATGAGCAAATGAGCAACTGAGCAACTGAGCAAATGAGCAAATGAGCGCAAATGAGCAAATGAGCGCAAATGAGCAAATGAGCAAATGAGCAAATGAGCAAATGAGCAACTGAGCAAATGAGCAAATGAGCGCAAATGAGCGCAAATGAGCAATTGAGCAATTGAGCAAATGAGCAAATGAGCAAATGAGCAAATGAGCAAATGAGCAAATGAGCAAATGAGCAAATGAGCAAATGAGAGCAAGTGAGAGCAAATGAGAGCAAATGAGGAAATGAGCACATGAACAAATGAGCAAATGAGCAAATAAGCAAATGAGCAAATGAGCAAAAGAGCAAAAGAGCAAAAGAGCAATTGAGCAAATGAGCAAATTAGCAAATGAGCGCAAATGAGCAGAAATGAGCGCAAATGAGCGCAAATGAGCGCAAATGAGAGCAAATGAGCAAATGAGCAAATGAGCAAATGAGCAAATGAACAAATGAGCAAATGAGCAAATGAGCAAATGAGAGCAAATGAGAGCAAATGAGAGCAAATGAGAGCAAATGAGAGCAAATGAGAGCAAATGAGCAAGAGAGCAAATGAGCAAATTAACAAATGAGCAAATGAGCAAATGAGCAAATTAGCAAATGAGCAAATGAGCGCAAATGAGCGCAAATGAGCAAATGAGCAAATGAGCAAATGAGCGCAAATGAGCAAATGAGCGAATGAGCAAATGAGCAAATGAGCAAATGAGCAAATGAGCAATTGAGCAAATGAGCAAATGAGCAAATGAGAGCAAATGAGAGCAAATGAGAGCAAATGAGAGCAAATGAGCACATGAGCAAATGAGCAAATGAGCAAATGAGCAAATGAGCAAATGAGCAAATGAGCAAATGAGTAAATGAGCAAAAGAGCAAAAGAGCAAAAGAGAAAATGAGCAAATGAGCAAATGAGCAAATGAGCAAATGAGCAAATGAGCAAATGGGCAAATGGGCAATTGGGCAAATGAGCAAATGAGAGCAAATGAGCGCAAATGAGCAAATGAGCAAATGAGCAAATGAGCAAATGAGCAAATGAGAAAATGAGCAAATGAGCAAATGAGCAAATGAGCAATTAAGCAAATGAGCAAATGAGCAAATGAGCAAATGAGCACATGAGCAAATGAGCAAATGAGCAAATGAGCAAATGAGCAAATGAGCAAATGAGAGCAAATGAGAGCAAATGAGAGCAAATGAGAGCAAATAAGCAAATGAGCAAATGAGCAAATGAGAGCAAGTGAGAGCAAATGAGAGCAAATGAGAGCAAATGAGCAAATGAGCAAATGAGCACATGAGCAAATGAGCAAATGAGCAAATGAGCAAATGAGCAAATGAGCAAATGAGCAAATGAGAGCAAATGAGAGCAAATGAGAGCAAATGAGCAAATGAGCAAATGAGCAAATGAGCAAATGAGCAAATGAGCAAATGAGCAAATGAGCGCAAATAAGCGCAAATAAGCGCAAATGAGAGCAAATGACAGCAAATGAGCAAATGAGCAAATGAGCGCAAATGAGCACAAATGAGCGCAAATGAGCGCAAATGAGCGCAAATGAGAGCAAATGAGCAAATGAGCAAATGAGCAAATGAGCAAATGAGCAAATGAGAGCAAATGAGAGCAAATGAGAGCAAATGAGAGCAAATGAGAGCAAATGAGAGCAAATGAGAGCAAATGAGCAAGAGAGCAAATGAGCAAATTAACAAATGAGCAAATGAGCAAATGAGCGCAAATGAGCGCAAATGAGCGCAAATGAGAGCAAATGAGCAAATGAGCAAATGAGCAAATGAGCAAATGAGCAAATGAGCAAATGAGCAAATGAGCAAATGAGAGCAAATGAGAGCAAATGAGAGCAAGTGAGAGCAAATGAGAGCAAATGAGAAAATGAGAAAATGAGCACATGAGCAAATGAGCAAATGAGCAAATGAGCAAATGAGCAAATGAGCAAATGGGCAAATGGGGAAATGGGCAAATGAGCAAATGGGGAAATGAGCAAATGAGCAAATGAGCAAATGAGCAAATGAGCAAATGAGCAAATGAGCAAATGAGCAAATGAGAAAATGAGAGCAAATGAGAGCAAATGAGAGCAAGTGAGAGCAAATGAGAGCAATTGAGACAATGAGAAAATGAGCACATGAGCAAATGAGCAAATGAGCAAATGAGCAAATGGGCAAATGGGCAATTGGGCAAATGAGCAAATGGGCAAATGAGCAAATGAGAGCAAATGAGCAAATGAGCAAATGAGCAAATGAGCAAATGAGCAAATGAGAAAATGAGCAAATGAGCAAATGAGCAAATGAGCAATTGAGCAAATGAGCAAATGAGCAAATGAGCAAATGAGCACATGAGCAAATGAGCAAATGAGCAAATGAGCAAATGAGCAAATGAGCAAATGAGAGCAAATGAGAGCAAATGAGAGCAAATGAGAGCAAATAAGCAAATGAGCAAATGAGCAAATGAGAGCAAGTGAGAGCAAATGAGAGCAAATGAGAGCAAATGAGCAAATGAGCAAATGAGCACATGAGCAAATGAGCAAATGAGCAAATGAGCAAATGAGCAAATGAGCAAATGAGCAAATGAGCAAATGAGCAAATGAGCAAATGAGAGCAAATGAGAGCAAATGAGCAAATGAGCAAATGAGCAAATGAGCAAATGAGCAAATGAGCAAATGAGCGCAAATAAGCGCAAATGAGAGCAAGTGAGAGCAAATGAGAGCAAATGAGCAAATGAGCAAATGAGCGCAAATGAGCACAAATGAGCGCAAATGAGCGCAAATGAGCGCAAATGAGAGCAAATGAGCAAATGAGCAAATGAGCAAATGAGCAAATGAGCAAATGAGCAAATGAGAGCAAATGAGAGCAAATGAGAGCAAATGAGCAAGAGAGCAAATGAGCAAATTAACAAATGAGCAAATGAGCAAATGAGCAAATGAGCGCAAATGAGCGCAAATGAGCGCAAATGAGCAAATGAGCAAATGAGCAAATGAGCAAATAAGCAAATGAGCAAATGAGAGCAAATGAGAGCAAATGAGAGCAAATGAGAGCAAATGAGAGCAAATGAGAGCAAATGAGAGCAAATGAGAGCAAATGAGCAAATGAGCAAATGAGCAACTGAGCAACTGAGCAAATGAGCAAATGAGCGCAAATGAGCGCAAATGAGCAATTGAGCAAATGAGCAAATGAGCAAATGAGCAAATGAGCAAATGAGCAACTGAGCAAATGAGCAAATGAGCAAATGAGCAAATGAGCAAATGAGCAAATGAGCAAATGAGCAGTAGAGCAAAAGAGCAAAAGAGCAAAAGAGCAAATAAGCAAATGAGCAAATGAGAGCAAATGAGCAAATGAGCAAATGAGCAAATGAGCAAATGAGCAAATGAGAGCAAATGAGAGCAAATGAGAGCAAATGAGAGCAAATGAGAGCAAATGAGAGCAAATGAGAGCAAATGAGAGCAAATGAGAGCAAATGAGCAAATGAGCAAATGAGCAACTGAGCAACTGAGCAAATGAGCAAATGAGCGCAAATGAGCAAATGAGCGCAAATGAGCAAATGAGCAAATGAGCAAATGAGCAAATGAGCAACTGAGCAAATGAGCAAATGAGCGCAAATGAGCGCAAATGAGCAATTGAGCAATTGAGCAAATGAGCAAATGAGCAAATGAGCAAATGAGCAAATGAGCAAATGAGCAAATGAGCAAATGAGCAAATGAGAGCAAGTGAGAGCAAATGAGAGCAAATGAGGAAATGAGCACATGAACAAATGAGCAAATGAGCAAATAAGCAAATGAGCAAATGAGCAAAAGAGCAAAAGAGCAAAAGAGCAATTGAGCAAATGAGCAAATTAGCAAATGAGCGCAAATGAGCAGAAATGAGCGCAAATGAGCGCAAATGAGCGCAAATGAGAGCAAATGAGCAAATGAGCAAATGAGCAAATGAGCAAATGAACAAATGAGCAAATGAGCAAATGAGCAAATGAGAGCAAATGAGAGCAAATGAGAGCAAATGAGAGCAAATGAGAGCAAATGAGAGCAAATGAGCAAGAGAGCAAATGAGCAAATTAACAAATGAGCAAATGAGCAAATGAGCAAATTAGCAAATGAGCAAATGAGCGCAAATGAGCGCAAATGAGCAAATGAGCAAATGAGCAAATGAGCGCAAATGAGCAAATGAGCGAATGAGCAAATGAGCAAATGAGCAAATGAGCAAATGAGCAATTGAGCAAATGAGCAAATGAGCAAATGAGAGCAAATGAGAGCAAATGAGAGCAAATGAGAGCAAATGAGCACATGAGCAAATGAGCAAATGAGCAAATGAGCAAATGAGCAAATGAGCAAATGAGCAAGAGAGCAAATGAGCAAATTAACAAATGAGCAAATGAGCAAATGAGCAAATGAGCGCAAATGAGCGCAAATGAGCGCAAATGAGCAAATGAGCAAATGAGCAAATGAGCAAATAAGCAAATGAGCAAATGAGCAAATGAGAGCAAATGAGAGCAAATGAGAGCAAATGAGAGCAAATGAGAGCAAATGAGAGCAAATGAGAGCAAATGAGCAAATGAGCAAATGAGCAACTGAGCAACTGAGCAAATGAGCAAATGAGCGCAAATGAGCGCAAATGAGCAATTGAGCAAATGAGCAAATGAGCAAATGAGCAAATGAGCAAATGAGCAACTGAGCAAATGAGCAAATGAGCAAATGAGCAAATGAGCAAATGAGCAAATGAGCAAATGAGCAATAGAGCAAAAGAGCAAAAGAGCAAAAGAGCAAATAAGCAAATGAGCAAATGAGAGCAAATGAGCAAATGAGCAAATGAGCAAATGAGCAAATGAGCAAATGAGAGCAAATGAGAGCAAATGAGAGCAAATGAGAGCAAATGAGAGCAAATGAGAGCAAATGAGAGCAAATGAGCAAATGAGCAAATGAGCAACTGAGCAACTGAGCAAATGAGCAAATGAGCGCAAATGAGCAAATGAGCGCAAATGAGCAAATGAGCAAATGAGCAAATGAGCAAATGAGCAACTGAGCAAATGAGCAAATGAGCGCAAATGAGCGCAAATGAGCAATTGAGCAATTGAGCAAATGAGCAAATGAGCAAATGAGCAAATGAGCAAATGAGCAAATGAGCAAATGAGCAAATGAGCAAATGAGAGCAAGTGAGAGCAAATGAGAGCAAATGAGGAAATGAGCACATGAACAAATGAGCAAATGAGCAAATAAGCAAATGAGCAAATGAGCAAAAGAGCAAAAGAGCAAAAGAGCAATTGAGCAAATGAGCAAATTAGCAAATGAGCGCAAATGAGCAGAAATGAGCGCAAATGAGCGCAAATGAGCGCAAATGAGAGCAAATGAGCAAATGAGCAAATGAGCAAATGAGCAAATGAACAAATGAGCAAATGAGAGCAAATGAGAGCAAATGAGAGCAAATGAGAGCAAATGAGAGCAAATGAGAGCAAATGAGAGCAAATGAGAGCAAATGAGCAAGAGAGCAAATGAGCAAATTAACAAATGAGCAAATGAGCAAATGAGCAAATTAGCAAATGAGCAAATGAGCGCAAATGAGCGCAAATGAGCAAATGAGCAAATGAGCAAATGAGCGCAAATGAGCAAATGAGCGAATGAGCAAATGAGCAAATGAGCAAATGAGCAAATGAGCAATTGAGCAAATGAGCAAATGAGCAAATGAGAGCAAATGAGAGCAAATGAGAGCAAATGAGAGCAAATGAGCACATGAGCAAATGAGCAAATGAGCAAATGAGCAAATGAGCAAATGAGCAAATGAGCAAATGAGTAAATGAGCAAAAGAGCAAAAGAGCAAAAGAGAAAATGAGCAAATGAGCAAATGAGCAAATGAGCAAATGAGCAAATGAGCAAATGGGCAAATGGGCAATTGGGCAAATGAGCAAATGGGCAAATGAGCAAATGAGAGCAAATGAGCAAATGAGCAAATGAGCAAATGAGCAAATGAGCAAATGAGAAAATGAGCAAATGAGCAAATGAGCAAATGAGCAATTAAGCAAATGAGCAAATGAGCAAATGAGCAAATGAGCACATGAGCAAATGAGCAAATGAGCAAATGAGCAAATGAGCAAATGAGCAAATGAGAGCAAATGAGAGCAAATGAGAGCAAATGAGAGCAAATAAGCAAATGAGCAAATGAGCAAATGAGAGCAAGTGAGAGCAAATGAGAGCAAATGAGAGCAAATGAGCAAATGAGCAAATGAGCACATGAGCAAATGAGCAAATGAGCAAATGAGCAAATGAGCAAATGAGCAAATGAGCAAATGAGAGCAAATGAGAGCAAATGAGAGCAAATGAGCAAATGAGCAAATGAGCAAATGAGCAAATGAGCAAATGAGCAAATGAGCAAATGAGCGCAAATAAGCGCAAATAAGCGCAAATGAGAGCAAATGACAGCAAATGAGCAAATGAGCAAATGAGCGCAAATGAGCACAAATGAGCGCAAATGAGCGCAAATGAGCGCAAATGAGAGCAAATGAGCAAATGAGCAAATGAGCAAATGAGCAAATGAGCAAATGAGAGCAAATGAGAGCAAATGAGAGCAAATGAGAGCAAATGAGAGCAAATGAGAGCAAATGAGAGCAAATGAGCAAGAGAGCAAATGAGCAAATTAACAAATGAGCAAATGAGCAAATGAGCGCAAATGAGCGCAAATGAGCGCAAATGAGAGCAAATGAGCAAATGAGCAAATGAGCAAATGAGCAAATGAGCAAATGAGCAAATGAGCAAATGAGCAAATGAGAGCAAATGAGAGCAAATGAGAGCAAGTGAGAGCAAATGAGAGCAAATGAGAAAATGAGAAAATGAGCACATGAGCAAATGAGCAAATGAGCAAATGAGCAAATGAGCAAATGAGCAAATGGGCAAATGGGCAAATGGGCAAATGAGCAAATGGGGAAATGAGCAAATGAGCAAATGAGCAAATGAGCAAATGAGCAAATGAGCAAATGAGCAAATGAGCAAATGAGAAAATGAGAGCAAATGAGAGCAAATGAGAGCAAGTGAGAGCAAATGAGAGCAATTGAGACAATGAGAAAATGAGCACATGAGCAAATGAGCAAATGAGCAAATGAGCAAATGGGCAAATGGGCAATTGGGCAAATGAGCAAATGGGCAAATGAGCAAATGAGAGCAAATGAGCAAATGAGCAAATGAGCAAATGAGCAAATGAGCAAATGAGAAAATGAGCAAATGAGCAAATGAGCAAATGAGCAATTGAGCAAATGAGCAAATGAGCAAATGAGCAAATGAGCACATGAGCAAATGAGCAAATGAGCAAATGAGCAAATGAGCAAATGAGCAAATGAGAGCAAATGAGAGCAAATGAGAGCAAATGAGAGCAAATAAGCAAATGAGCAAATGAGCAAATGAGAGCAAGTGAGAGCAAATGAGAGCAAATGAGAGCAAATGAGCAAATGAGCAAATGAGCACATGAGCAAATGAGCAAATGAGCAAATGAGCAAATGAGCAAATGAGCAAATGAGCAAATGAGCAAATGAGCAAATGAGAGCAAATGAGAGCAAATGAGAGCAAATGAGCAAATGAGCAAATGAGCAAATGAGCAAATGAGCAAATGAGCAAATGAGCGCAAATAAGCGCAAATGAGAGCAAGTGAGAGCAAATGAGAGCAAATGAGCAAATGAGCAAATGAGCGCAAATGAGCACAAATGAGCGCAAATGAGCGCAAATGAGCGCAAATGAGAGCAAATGAGCAAATGAGCAAATGAGCAAATGAGCAAATGAGCAAATGAGCAAATGAGAGCAAATGAGAGCAAATGAGAGCAAATGAGCAAGAGAGCAAATGAGCAAATTAACAAATGAGCAAATGAGCAAATGAGCAAATGAGCGCAAATGAGCGCAAATGAGCGCAAATGAGCAAATGAGCAAATGAGCAAATGAGCAAATAAGCAAATGAGCAAATGAGCAAATGAGCAAATGAGCAAATGAGCAAATGAGAGCAAATGAGAGCAAATGAGAGCAAATGAGAGCAAATGAGAGCAAATGAGAGCAAATGAGAAAATGAGAAAATGAGCACATGAGCAAATGAGCAAATGAGCAAATGAGCAAATGAGCAAATGAGCAAATGGGCAAATGGGCAAATGGGCAAATGAGCAAATGGGCAAATGAGCAAATGAGCAAATGAGAGCAAATGAGAGCAAATGAGCAAATGAGCAAATGAGCAAATGAGAGCAAATGAGATCAAATGAGAGCAAATGAGAGCAAGTGAGAGCAAATGAGAGCAAATGAGAAAATGAGAAAATGAGCACATGAGCAAATGAGCAAATGAGCAAATGAGCAAATGAGCAAATGAGCAAATGGGCAAATGGGCAAATGGGCAAATGAGCAAATGAGCAAATGAGCAAATGAGCAAATGAGCAAATGGGCAAATGGGCAATTGGGCAAATGAGCAAATGGGCAAATGAGCAAATGAGAGCAAATGAGCAAATGAGCAAATGTGACCGGCTCTGCAATAAAGGGTATTAAGTCGCCCTGTGCACTATCATGTAATGGACCACTCAAGGTTGAGAGGATAAACATTTCATCAAAATGTGATTTACATTTTTTGCCATTAATGACATCTTTAACACCAATATTTTCAGGTTTCATTCAAAGGAATGTTGATTTTGATGTTTAAAGTGGAATACACGCCCATTTTGTGTTCATCGTTCTGTTGTTCTACCACAAAGCCGGCTTTTTCAAAGCCTGTTTTTTCAGTTGTGTAATTTGAACTGCAAGGAAGTAATCAAAAGCAAACATGTTATATCTCCAGAACGGGAGTAGCTATGGAGCTCTATTATATACTAACTGGAAGCTTACGCTGTAGGCATTCTAACCATGTATATAACTCAATTTCATTATTTTGCACCATAATACCCATTTTTGCAGAGCGGGTCACAAATGAGCAAATGAGCAAATGAGCAAATGAGAAAATGAGCAAATGAGCAAATGAGCAAATGAGCAATTAAGCAAATGAGCAAATGAGCAAATGAGCAAATGAGCACATGAGCAAATGAGCAAATGAGCAAATGAGCAAATGAGCAAATGAGCAAATGAGAGCAAATGAGAGCAAATGAGAGCAAATGAGAGCAAATAAGCAAATGAGCAAATGAGCAAATGAGAGCAAGTGAGAGCAAATGAGAGCAAATGAGAGCAAATGAGCAAATGAGCAAATGAGCACATGAGCAAATGAGCAAATGAGCAAATGAGCAAATGAGCAAATGAGCAAATGAGCAAATGAGAGCAAATGAGAGCAAATGAGAGCAAATGAGCAAATGAGCAAATGAGCAAATGAGCAAATGAGCAAATGAGCAAATGAGCAAATGAGCGCAAATAAGCGCAAATAAGCGCAAATGAGAGCAAATGACAGCAAATGAGCAAATGAGCAAATGAGCGCAAATGAGCACAAATGAGCGCAAATGAGCGCAAATGAGCGCAAATGAGAGCAAATGAGCAAATGAGCAAATGAGCAAATGAGCAAATGAGCAAATGAGAGCAAATGAGAGCAAATGAGAGCAAATGAGAGCAAATGAGAGCAAATGAGAGCAAATGAGAGCAAATGAGCAAGAGAGCAAATGAGCAAATTAACAAATGAGCAAATGAGCAAATGAGCGCAAATGAGCGCAAATGAGCGCAAATGAGAGCAAATGAGCAAATGAGCAAATGAGCAAATGAGCAAATGAGCAAATGAGCAAATGAGCAAATGAGCAAATGAGAGCAAATGAGAGCAAATGAGAGCAAGTGAGAGCAAATGAGAGCAAATGAGAAAATGAGAAAATGAGCACATGAGCAAATGAGCAAATGAGCAAATGAGCAAATGAGCAAATGAGCAAATGGGCAAATGGGCAAATGGGCAAATGAGCAAATGGGGAAATGAGCAAATGAGCAAATGAGCAAATGAGCAAATGAGCAAATGAGCAAATGAGCAAATGAGCAAATGAGAAAATGAGAGCAAATGAGAGCAAATGAGAGCAAGTGAGAGCAAATGAGAGCAATTGAGACAATGAGAAAATGAGCACATGAGCAAATGAGCAAATGAGCAAATGAGCAAATGGGCAAATGGGCAATTGGGCAAATGAGCAAATGGGCAAATGAGCAAATGAGAGCAAATGAGCAAATGAGCAAATGAGCAAATGAGCAAATGAGCAAATGAGAAAATGAGCAAATGAGCAAATGAGCAAATGAGCAATTGAGCAAATGAGCAAATGAGCAAATGAGCAAATGAGCACATGAGCAAATGAGCAAATGAGCAAATGAGCAAATGAGCAAATGAGCAAATGAGAGCAAATGAGAGCAAATGAGAGCAAATGAGAGCAAATAAGCAAATGAGCAAATGAGCAAATGAGAGCAAGTGAGAGCAAATGAGAGCAAATGAGAGCAAATGAGCAAATGAGCAAATGAGCACATGAGCAAATGAGCAAATGAGCAAATGAGCAAATGAGCAAATGAGCAAATGAGCAAATGAGCAAATGAGCAAATGAGCAAATGAGAGCAAATGAGAGCAAATGAGCAAATGAGCAAATGAGCAAATGAGCAAATGAGCAAATGAGCAAATGAGCGCAAATAAGCGCAAATGAGAGCAAGTGAGAGCAAATGAGAGCAAATGAGCAAATGAGCAAATGAGCGCAAATGAGCACAAATGAGCGCAAATGAGCGCAAATGAGCGCAAATGAGAGCAAATGAGCAAATGAGCAAATGAGCAAATGAGCAAATGAGCAAATGAGCAAATGAGAGCAAATGAGAGCAAATGAGAGCAAATGAGCAAGAGAGCAAATGAGCAAATTAACAAATGAGCAAATGAGCAAATGAGCAAATGAGCGCAAATGAGCGCAAATGAGCGCAAATGAGCAAATGAGCAAATGAGCAAATGAGCAAATAAGCAAATGAGCAAATGAGCAAATGAGAGCAAATGAGAGCAAATGAGAGCAAATGAGAGCAAATGAGAGCAAATGAGAGCAAATGAGAGCAAATGAGCAAATGAGCAAATGAGCAACTGAGCAACTGAGCAAATGAGCAAATGAGCGCAAATGAGCGCAAATGAGCAATTGAGCAAATGAGCAAATGAGCAAATGAGCAAATGAGCAAATGAGCAACTGAGCAAATGAGCAAATGAGCGCAAATGAGCGCAAATGAGCAATTGAGCAATTGAGCAAATGAGCAAATGAGCAAATGAGCAAATAGCAAATGAGCAAATGAGCAAATGAGCAAATGAGCAAATGAGAGCAAGTGAGAGCAAATGAGAGCAAATGAGGAAATGAGCACATGAACAAATGAGCAAATGAGCAAATAAGCAAATGAGCAAATGAGCAAAAGAGCAAAAGAGCAAAAGAGCAATTGAGCAAATGAGCAAATTAGCAAATGAGCAAATGAGCAAATGGGCAAATGAGCAAATGAGCAAATGAGCAAATGAGCAAATGAGAGCAAATGAGAGCAAATGAGAGCAAATGAGCACATGAGCACATGAGCACATGAGCAAATGAGCAAAAGAACAAATGAGAGCAAATGAGAGCAAATTAGAGCAAATGAGAGCAAATGAGCAAATGAGCAAATGGGCAAATGAGCAAATGGGCAAATGAGCAAAATGAGCAAATGAGCAAATGAGCAAATGAGCAAATGAGCAAATGAGCAAATGAGAGCAAATGAGAGCAAATGAGCAAATGAGCAAATGAGCACATGAGCACATGAGCACATGAGCAAATGAGCAAATGGGCAAATGAGCAAATGAGCAAATGAGCAAATGAGCAAATGAGCAAATGAGAGCAAATGAGCAAATGAGAGCAAATGAGAGCATATGAGCAAATGAGCAAATGAGCAAATGAGCACATGAGCACATGAGCACATGAACAAATGAGCAAATGAGCAAATGAGCAAAAGAACAAATGAGAGCAAATGAGAGCAAATGAGCAAATGAGAGCAAATGAGAGCAAATGAGAGCAAATGAGCAAATGAGCATATGAGCACATGAGCAAATGAGCAAATGAGCAAATGAGCAAATGAGCAAATGAGCAAATGAGCAAATGAGCAAATGAGCAAAAGAGCAAAAGAGCAAAAGAGCAAAAAAGCAAATGAGCAAAAGAGCAAAAGAGCAAAAGAGCAAAAAAGCAAATTAGCAAATGAGCAAATGAGCAAATGAGCAAATGAGCAAATGAGCAAATGAGCAAATGAGAGCAAATGAGCAGATGAGCAAATGAGCAAATGAGCAAATGAGCGCAAATGAGCATATGAGCAAATGAGCAAATGAGCAAATGAGCAAATGAGCAAATGAGCAAATGAGCACATGAGCAAATGAGCAAATGGGCAAATGAGCAAATGAGCAAATAAGAGCAGATGAGCAAATGAGCAAATGAGCAAATGAGCAAATGAGCAAATGAGCAAATGAGCAAATGAGCAAATGAGCAAATGAGCAAATGAGCAAATGAGCAAATGAGCAAATGAGCAATAGAGCAAAAGAGCAAAAGAGCAAAAGAGCAAATAAGCAAATGAGCAAATGAGAGCAAATGAGCAAATGAGCAAATGAGCAAATGAGAGCAAATGAGAGCAAATGAGAGCAAATGAGAGCAAATGAGAGCAAATGAGAGCAAATGAGAGCAAATGAGAGCAAATGAGCAAATGAGCAAATGAGCAACTGAGCAACTGAGCAAATGAGCAAATGAGCGCAAATGAGCAAATGAGCGCAAATGAGCAAATGAGCAAATGAGCAAATGAGCAAATGAGCAACTGAGCAAATGAGCAAATGAGCGCAAATGAGCGCAAATGAGCAATTGAGCAATTGAGCAAATGAGCAAATGAGCAAATGAGCAAATGAGCAAATGAGCAAATGAGCAAATGAGCAAATGAGCAAATGAGAGCAAGTGAGAGCAAATGAGAGCAAATGAGGAAATGAGCACATGAACAAATGAGCCAATGAGCAAATAAGCAAATGAGCAAATGAGCAAAAGAGCAAAAGAGCAAAAGAGCAATTGAGCAAATGAGCAAATTAGCAAATGAGCGCAAATGAGCAGAAATGAGCGCAAATGAGCGCAAATGAGCGCAAATGAGAGCAAATGAGCAAATGAGCAAATGAGCAAATGAGCAAATGAACAAATGAGCAAATGAGCAAATGAGCAAATGAGAGCAAATGAGAGCAAATGAGAGCAAATGAGAGCAAATGAGAGCAAATGAGAGCAAATGAGCAAGAGAGCAAATGAGCAAATTAACAAATGAGCAAATGAGCAAATGAGCAAATTAGCAAATGAGCAAATGAGCGCAAATGAGCGCAAATGAGCAAATGAGCAAATGAGCAAATGAGCGCAAATGAGCAAATGAGCGAATGAGCAAATGAGCAAATGAGCAAATGAGCAAATGAGCAATTGAGCAAATGAGCAAATGAGCAAATGAGAGCAAATGAGAGCAAATGAGAGCAAATGAGAGCAAATGAGCACATGAGCAAATGAGCAAATGAGCAAATGAGCAAATGAGCAAATGAGCAAATGAGCAAATGAGTAAATGAGCAAAAGAGCAAAAGAGCAAAAGAGAAAATGAGCAAATGAGCAAATGAGCAAATGAGCAAATGAGCAAATGAGCAAATGGGCAAATGGGCAATTGGGCAAATGAGCAAATGGGCAAATGAGCAAATGAGAGCAAATGAGCAAATGAGCAAATGAGCAAATGAGCAAATGAGCAAATGAGAAAATGAGCAAATGAGCAAATGAGCAAATGAGCAATTAAGCAAATGAGCAAATGAGCAAATGAGCAAATGAGCACATGAGCAAATGAGCAAATGAGCAAATGAGCAAATGAGCAAATGAGCAAATGAGAGCAAATGAGAGCAAATGAGAGCAAATGAGAGCAAATAAGCAAATGAGCAAATGAGCAAATGAGAGCAAGTGAGAGCAAATGAGAGCAAATGAGAGCAAATGAGCAAATGAGCAAATGAGCACATGAGCAAATGAGCAAATGAGCAAATGAGCAAATGAGCAAATGAGCAAATGAGCAAATGAGAGCAAATGAGAGCAAATGAGAGCAAATGAGCAAATGAGCAAATGAGCAAATGAGCAAATGAGCAAATGAGCAAATGAGCAAATGAGCGCAAATAAGCGCAAATAAGCGCAAATGAGAGCAAATGACAGCAAATGAGCAAATGAGCAAATGAGCGCAAATGAGCACAAATGAGCGCAAATGAGCGCAAATGAGCGCAAATGAGAGCAAATGAGCAAATGAGCAAATGAGCAAATGAGCAAATGAGCAAATGAGAGCAAATGAGAGCAAATGAGAGCAAATGAGAGCAAATGAGAGCAAATGAGAGCAAATGAGAGCAAATGAGCAAGAGAGCAAATGAGCAAATTAACAAATGAGCAAATGAGCAAATGAGCGCAAATGAGCGCAAATGAGCGCAAATGAGAGCAAATGAGCAAATGAGCAAATGAGCAAATGAGCAAATGAGCAAATGAGCAAATGAGCAAATGAGCAAATGAGAGCAAATGAGAGCAAATGAGAGCAAGTGAGAGCAAATGAGAGCAAATGAGAAAATGAGAAAATGAGCACATGAGCAAATGAGCAAATGAGCAAATGAGCAAATGAGCAAATGAGCAAATGGGCAAATGGGCAAATGGGCAAATGAGCAAATGGGGAAATGAGCAAATGAGCAAATGAGCAAATGAGCAAATGAGCAAATGAGCAAATGAGCAAATGAGCAAATGAGAAAATGAGAGCAAATGAGAGCAAATGAGAGCAAGTGAGAGCAAATGAGAGCAATTGAGACAATGAGAAAATGAGCACATGAGCAAATGAGCAAATGAGCAAATGAGCAAATGGGCAAATGGGCAATTGGGCAAATGAGCAAATGGGCAAATGAGCAAATGAGAGCAAATGAGCAAATGAGCAAATGAGCAAATGAGCAAATGAGCAAATGAGAAAATGAGCAAATGAGCAAATGAGCAAATGAGCAATTGAGCAAATGAGCAAATGAGCAAATGAGCAAATGAGCACATGAGCAAATGAGCAAATGAGCAAATGAGCAAATGAGCAAATGAGCAAATGAGAGCAAATGAGAGCAAATGAGAGCAAATGAGAGCAAATAAGCAAATGAGCAAATGAGCAAATGAGAGCAAGTGAGAGCAAATGAGAGCAAATGAGAGCAAATGAGCAAATGAGCAAATGAGCATATGAGCAAATGAGCAAATGAGCAAATGAGCAAATGAGCAAATGAGCAAATGAGCAAATGAGAGCAAATGAGAGCAAATGAGAGCAAATGAGCAAATGAGCAAATGAGCAAATGAGCAAATGAGCAAATGAGCAAATGAGCGCAAATAAGCGCAAATGAGAGCAAGTGAGAGCAAATGAGAGCAAATGAGCAAATGAGCAAATGAGCGCAAATGAGCACAAATGAGCGCAAATGAGCGCAAATGAGCGCAAATGAGAGCAAATGAGCAAATGAGCAAATGAGCAAATGAGCAAATGAGCAAATGAGCAAATGAGAGCAAATGAGAGCAAATGAGAGCAAATGAGCAAGAGAGCAAATGAGCAAATTAACAAATGAGCAAATGAGCAAATGAGCAAATGAGCGCAAATGAGCGCAAATGAGCGCAAATGAGCAAATGAGCAAATGAGCAAATGAGCAAATAAGCAAATGAGCAAATGAGCAAATGAGCAAATGAGCAAATGAGCAAATGAGAGCAAATGAGAGCAAATGAGAGCAAATGAGAGCAAATGAGAGCAAATGAGAGCAAATGAGAAAATGAGAAAATGAGCACATGAGCAAATGAGCAAATGAGCAAATGAGCAAATGAGCAAATGAGCAAATGGGCAAATGGGCAAATGGGCAAATGAGCAAATGGGCAAATGAGCAAATGAGCAAATGAGAGCAAATGAGAGCAAATGAGCAAATGAGCAAATGAGCAAATGAGAGCAAATGAGATCAAATGAGAGCAAATGAGAGCAAGTGAGAGCAAATGAGAGCAAATGAGAAAATGAGAAAATGAGCACATGAGCAAATGAGCAAATGAGCAAATGAGCAAATGAGCAAATGAGCAAATGGGCAAATGGGCAAATGGGCAAATGAGCAAATGGGCAAATGAGCAAATGAGCAAATGAGAGCAAATGAGAGCAAATGAGCAAATGAGCAAATGAGCAAATGAGCACCTGAGCACATGAGCAAATGAGCAAATGAGCAAATGAGCAAATGAGCAAATGAGCAAATGAGAGCAAATGAGAGCAAATGAGAGCAAATGAGCAAATGAGCAAATGAGCAAATGAGCAAATGAGCAAATGAGCAAATGAGCGCAAATAAGCGCAAATGAGAGCAAGTGAGAGCAAATGAGAGCAAATGAGCAAATGAGCAAATGAGCGCAAATGAGCACAAATGAGCGCAAATGAGCGCAAATGAGCGCAAATGAGAGCAAATGAGCAAATGAGCAAATGAGCAAATGAGCAAATGAGCAAATGAGCAAATGAGAGCAAATGAGAGCAAATGAGAGCAAATGAGCAAGAGAGCAAATGAGCAAATTAACAAATGAGCAAATGAGCAAATGAGCAAATGAGCGCAAATGAGCGCAAATGAGCGCAAATGAGCAAATGAGCAAATGAGCAAATGAGCAAATAAGCAAATGAGCAAATGAGCAAATGAGAGCAAATGAGAGCAAATGAGAGCAAATGAGAGCAAATGAGAGCAAATGAGAGCAAATGAGAGCAAATGAGCAAATGAGCAAATGAGCAACTGAGCAACTGAGCAAATGAGCAAATGAGCGCAAATGAGCGCAAATGAGCAATTGAGCAAATGAGCAAATGAGCAAATGAGCAAATGAGCAAATGAGCAACTGAGCAAATGAGCAAATGAGCGCAAATGAGCGCAAATGAGCAATTGAGCAATTGAGCAAATGAGCAAATGAGCAAATGAGCAAATAGCAAATGAGCAAATGAGCAAATGAGCAAATGAGCAAATGAGAGCAAGTGAGAGCAAATGAGAGCAAATGAGGAAATGAGCACATGAACAAATGAGCAAATGAGCAAATAAGCAAATGAGCAAATGGGCAAAAGAGCAAAAGAGCAAAAGAGCAATTGAGCAAATGAGCAAATTAGCAAATGAGCAAATGAGCAAATGGGCAAATGAGCAAATGAGCAAATGAGCAAATGAGCAAATGAGAGCAAATGAGAGCAAATGAGAGCAAATGAGCACATGAGCACATGAGCACATGAGCAAATGAGCAAATGAGCAAAAGAACAAATGAGAGCAAATGAGAGCAAATTAGAGCAAATGAGAGCAAATGAGCAAATGAGCAAATGGGCAAATGAGCAAATGGGCAAATGAGCAAAATGAGCAAATGAGCAAATGAGCAAATGAGCAAATGAGCAAATGAGAGCAAATGAGAGCAAATGAGCAAATGAGCAAATGAGCACATGAGCACATGAGCACATGAGCAAATGAGCAAATGGGCAAATGAGCAAATGAGCAAATGAGCAAATGAGCAAATGAGCAAATGAGAGCAAATGAGCAAATGAGAGCAAATGAGAGCAAATGAGCAAATGAGCAAATGAGCAAATGAGCACATGAGCACATGAGCACATGAACAAATGAGCAAATGAGCAAATGAGCAAAAGAACAAATGAGAGCAAATGAGAGCAAATGAGAGCAAATGAGAGCAAATGAGAGCAAATGAGAGCAAATGAGCAAATGAGCATATGAGCACATGAGCAAATGAGCAAATGAGCAAATGAGCAAATGAGCAAATGACCAAATGAGCAAATGAGCAAATGAGCAAAAGAGCAAAAGAGCAAAAGAGCAAAAAAGCAAATGAGCAAAAGAGCAAAAGAGCAAAAGAGCAAAAAAGCAAATTAGCAAATGAGCAAATGAGCAAATGAGCAAATGAGCAAATGAGCAAATGAGCAAATGAGAGCAAATGAGCAGATGAGCAAATGAGCAAATGAGCAAATGAGCGCAAATGAGCATATGAGCAAATGAGCAAATGAGCAAATGAGCAAATGAGCAAATGAGCAAATGAGCACATGAGCAAATGAGCAAATGGGCAAATGAGCAAATGAGCAAATAAGAGCAGATGAGCAAATGAGCAAATGAGCAAATGAGCAAATGAGCAAATGAGCAAATGAGCAAATGAGCAAATGAGCAAATGAGCAAATGAGCAAATGAGCAAATGAGCAAATGAGCAATAGAGCAAAAGAGCAAAAGAGCAAAAGAGCAAATAAGCAAATGAGCAAATGAGAGCAAATGAGCAAATGAGCAAATGAGCAAATGAGCAAATGAGCAAATGAGAGCAAATGAGAGCAAATGAGAGCAAATGAGAGCAAATGAGAGCAAATGAGAGCAAATGAGAGCAAATGAGAGCAAATGAGCAAATGAGCAAATGAGCAACTGAGCAACTGAGCAAATGAGCAAATGAGCGCAAATGAGCAAATGAGCGCAAATGAGCAAATGAGCAAATGAGCAAATGAGCAAATGAGCAACTGAGCAAATGAGCAAATGAGCGCAAATGAGCGCAAATGAGCAATTGAGCAATTGAGCAAATGAGCAAATGAGCAAATGAGCAAATGAGCAAATGAGCAAATGAGCAAATGAGCAAATGAGCAAATGAGCAAATGAGAGCAAGTGAGAGCAAATGAGAGCAAATGAGGAAATGAGCACATGAACAAATGAGCCAATGAGCAAATAAGCAAATGAGCAAATTAGCAAATGAGCGCAAATGAGCAGAAATGAGCGCAAATGAGCGCAAATGAGCGCAAATGAGAGCAAATGAGCAAATGAGCAAATGAGCAAATGAGCAAATGAACAAATGAGCAAATGAGCAAATGAGCAAATGAGCAAATGAGCAAATGAGCAAATGAGCAAATGAGAGCAAATGAGAGCAAATGAGAGCAAATGAGCAAGAGAGCAAATGAGCAAATTAACAAATGAGCAAATGAGCAAATGAGCAAATGAGCGCAAATGAGCGCAAATGAGCGCAAATGAGCAAATGAGCAAATGAGCAAATGAGCAAATAAGCAAATGAGCAAATGAGCAAATGAGAGCAAATGAGAGCAAATGAGAGCAAATGAGAGCAAATGAGAGCAAATGAGAGCAAATGAGAGCAAATGAGAGCAAATGAGCAAATGAGCAAATGAGCAACTGAGCAAATGAGCAAATGAGCAAATGAGCGCAAATGAGCGCAAATGAGCAATTGAGCAAATGAGCAAATGAGCAAATGAGCAAATGAGCAACTGAGCAAATGAGCAAATGAGCGCAAATGAGCGCAAATGAGCAATTGAGCAATTGAGCAAATGAGCAAATGAGCAAATGAGCAAATAGCAAATGAGCAAATGAGCAAATGAGCAAATGAGCAAATGAGAGCAAGTGAGAGCAAATGAGAGCAAATGAGGAAATGAGCACATGAACAAATGAGCAAATGAGCAAATAAGCAAATGAGCAAATGAGCAAAAGAGCAAAAGAGCAAAAGAGCAATTGAGCAAATGAGCAAATTAGCAAATGAGCAAATGAGCAAATGGGCAAATGAGCAAATGAGCAAATGAGCAAATGAGCAAATGAGAGCAAATGAGAGCAAATGAGAGCAAATGAGCACATGAGCACATGAGCACATGAGCAAATGAGCAAATGAGCAAAAGAACAAATGAGAGCAAATGAGAGCAAATTAGAGCAAATGAGAGCAAATGAGCAAATGAGCAAATGAGCAAATGGGCAAATGAGCAAAATGAGCAAATGAGCAAATGAGCAAATGAGCAAATGAACAAATGAGCAAATGAGCAAATGAGCAAATGAGCAAATGAGCAAATGAGCAAATGAGCAAATGAGAGCAAATGAGAGCAAATGAGAGCAAATGAGAGCAAATGAGCAAGAGAGCAAATGAGCAAATTAACAAATGAGCAAATGAGCAAATGAGCGCAAATGAGCGCAAATGAGCGCAAATGAGCAAATGAGCAAATGAGCAAATGAGCAAATAAGCAAATGAGCAAATGAGCAAATGAGAGCAAATGAGAGCAAATGAGAGCAAATGAGAGCAAATGAGAGCAAATGAGAGCAAATGAGAGCAAATGAGCAAATGAGCAAATGAGCAACTGAGCAACTGAGCAAATGAGCAAATGAGCGCAAATGAGCGCAAATGAGCAATTGAGCAAATGAGCAAATGAGCAAATGAGCAAATGAGCAAATGAGCAACTGAGCAAATGAGCAAATGAGCGCAAATGAGCGCAAATGAGCAATTGAGCAATTGAGCAAATGAGCAAATGAGCAAATGAGCAAATAGCAAATGAGCAAATGAGCAAATGAGCAAATGAGCAAATGAGAGCAAGTGAGAGCAAATGAGAGCAAATGAGGAAATGAGCACATGAACAAATGAGCAAATGAGCAAATAAGCAAATGAGCAAATGAGCAAAAGAGCAAAAGAGCAAAAGAGCAATTGAGCAAATGAGCAAATTAGCAAATGAGCAAATGAGCAAATGGGCAAATGAGCAAATGAGCAAATGAGCAAATGAGCAAATGAGAGCAAATGAGAGCAAATGAGAGCAAATGAGAGCAAATGAGCACATGAGCACATGAGCAAATGAGCAAATGAGCAAAAGAACAAATGAGAGCAAATGAGAGCAAATTAGAGCAAATGAGAGCAAATGAGCAAATGAGCAAATGAGCAAATGAGCAAATGAGCAAATGAGCAAATGAGCAAATGAGAGCAAATGAGAGCAAATGAGCAAATAAGCAAATGAGCAAATGAGCAAATGAGCAAATGAGCAAATGAGCAAATGAGAGCAAATGAGAGCAAATGAGAGCAAATGAGAGCAAATGAGAGCAAATGAGAGCAAATGAGAAAATGAGAAAATGAGCACATGAGCAAATGAGCAAATGAGCAAATGAGCAAATGAGCAAATGAGCAAATGGGCAAATGGGCAAATGGGCAAATGAGCAAATGGGCAAATGAGCAAATGAGCAAATGAGAGCAAATGAGAGCAAATGAGCAAATGAGCAAATGAGCAAATGAGAGCAAATGAGATCAAATGAGAGCAAATGAGAGCAAGTGAGAGCAAATGAGAGCAAATCAGAAAATGAGAAAATGAGCACATGAGCAAATGAGCAAATGAGCAAATGAGCAAATGAGCAAATGAGCAAATGGGCAAATGGGCAAATGGGCAAATGAGCAAATGGGCAAATGAGCAAATGAGCAAATGAGAGCAAATGAGAGCAAATGAGCAAATGAGCAAATGAGCAAATGAGCACCTGAGCACATGAGCAAATGAGCAAATGAGCAAATGAGCAAATGAGCAAATGAGCAAATGAGAGCAAATGAGAGCAAATGAGAGCAAATGAGCAAATGAGCAAATGAGCAAATGAGCAAATGAGCAAATGAGCAAATGAGCGCAAATAAGCGCAAATGAGAGCAAGTGAGAGCAAATGAGAGCAAATGAGCAAATGAGCAAATGAGCGCAAATGAGCACAAATGAGCGCAAATGAGCGCAAATGAGCGCAAATGAGAGCAAATGAGCAAATGAGCAAATGAGCAAATGAGCAAATGAGCAAATGAGCAAATGAGAGCAAATGAGAGCAAATGAGAGCAAATGAGCAAGAGAGCAAATGAGCAAATTAACAAATGAGCAAATGAGCAAATGAGCAAATGAGCGCAAATGAGCGCAAATGAGCGCAAATGAGCAAATGAGCAAATGAGCAAATGAGCAAATAAGCAAATGAGCAAATGAGCAAATGAGAGCAAATGAGAGCAAATGAGAGCAAATGAGAGCAAATGAGAGCAAATGAGAGCAAATGAGAGCAAATGAGCAAATGAGCAAATGAGCAACTGAGCAACTGAGCAAATGAGCAAATGAGCGCAAATGAGCGCAAATGAGCAATTGAGCAAATGAGCAAATGAGCAAATGAGCAAATGAGCAAATGAGCAACTGAGCAAATGAGCAAATGAGCGCAAATGAGCGCAAATGAGCAATTGAGCAATTGAGCAAATGAGCAAATGAGCAAATGAGCAAATAGCAAATGAGCAAATGAGCAAATGAGCAAATGAGCAAATGAGAGCAAGTGAGAGCAAATGAGAGCAAATGAGGAAATGAGCACATGAACAAATGAGCAAATGAGCAAATAAGCAAATGAGCAAATGGGCAAAAGAGCAAAAGAGCAAAAGAGCAATTGAGCAAATGAGCAAATTAGCAAATGAGCAAATGAGCAAATGGGCAAATGAGCAAATGAGCAAATGAGCAAATGAGCAAATGAGAGCAAATGAGAGCAAATGAGAGCAAATGAGCACATGAGCACATGAGCACATGAGCAAATGAGCAAATGAGCAAAAGAACAAATGAGAGCAAATGAGAGCAAATTAGAGCAAATGAGAGCAAATGAGCAAATGAGCAAATGGGCAAATGAGCAAATGGGCAAATGAGCAAAATGAGCAAATGAGCAAATGAGCAAATGAGCAAATGAGCAAATGAGCAAATGAGAGCAAATGAGAGCAAATGAGCAAATGAGCAAATGAGCACATGAGCACATGAGCACATGAGCAAATGAGCAAATGGGCAAATGAGCAAATGAGCAAATGAGCAAATGAGCAAATGAGCAAATGAGAGCAAATGAGCAAATGAGAGCAAATGAGAGCAAATGAGCAAATGAGCAAATGAGCAAATGAGCACATGAGCACATGAGCACATGAACAAATGAGCAAATGAGCAAATGAGCAAAAGAACAAATGAGAGCAAATGAGAGCAAATGAGAGCAAATGAGAGCAAATGAGAGCAAATGAGAGCAAATGAGCAAATGAGCATATGAGCACATGAGCAAATGAGCAAATGAGCAAATGAGCAAATGAGCAAATGACCAAATGAGCAAATGAGCAAATGAGCAAAAGAGCAAAAGAGCAAAAGAGCAAAAAAGCAAATGAGCAAAAGAGCAAAAGAGCAAAAGAGCAAAAAAGCAAATTAGCAAATGAGCAAATGAGCAAATGAGCAAATGAGCAAATGAGCAAATGAGCAAATGAGAGCAAATGAGCAGATGAGCAAATGAGCAAATGAGCAAATGAGCGCAAATGAGCATATGAGCAAATGAGCAAATGAGCAAATGAGCAAATGAGCAAATGAGCAAATGAGCACATGAGCAAATGAGCAAATGGGCAAATGAGCAAATGAGCAAATAAGAGCAGATGAGCAAATGAGCAAATGAGCAAATGAGCAAATGAGCAAATGAGCAAATGAGCAAATGAGCAAATGAGCAAATGAGCAAATGAGCAAATGAGCAAATGAGCAAATGAGCAATAGAGCAAAAGAGCAAAAGAGCAAAAGAGCAAATAAGCAAATGAGCAAATGAGAGCAAATGAGCAAATGAGCAAATGAGCAAATGAGCAAATGAGCAAATGAGAGCAAATGAGAGCAAATGAGAGCAAATGAGAGCAAATGAGAGCAAATGAGAGCAAATGAGAGCAAATGAGAGCAAATGAGCAAATGAGCAAATGAGCAACTGAGCAACTGAGCAAATGAGCAAATGAGCGCAAATGAGCAAATGAGCGCAAATGAGCAAATGAGCAAATGAGCAAATGAGCAAATGAGCAACTGAGCAAATGAGCAAATGAGCGCAAATGAGCGCAAATGAGCAATTGAGCAATTGAGCAAATGAGCAAATGAGCAAATGAGCAAATGAGCAAATGAGCAAATGAGCAAATGAGCAAATGAGCAAATGAGCAAATGAGAGCAAGTGAGAGCAAATGAGAGCAAATGAGGAAATGAGCACATGAACAAATGAGCCAATGAGCAAATAAGCAAATGAGCAAATGAGCAAAAGAGCAAAAGAGCAAAAGAGCAATTGAGCAAATGAGCAAATTAGCAAATGAGCGCAAATGAGCAGAAATGAGCGCAAATGAGCGCAAATGAGCGCAAATGAGAGCAAATGAGCAAATGAGCAAATGAGCAAATGAGCAAATGAACAAATGAGCAAATGAGCAAATGAGCAAATGAGCAAATGAGCAAATGAGCAAATGAGCAAATGAGAGCAAATGAGAGCAAATGAGAGCAAATGAGCAAGAGAGCAAATGAGCAAATTAACAAATGAGCAAATGAGCAAATGAGCAAATGAGCGCAAATGAGCGCAAATGAGCGCAAATGAGCAAATGAGCAAATGAGCAAATGAGCAAATAAGCAAATGAGCAAATGAGCAAATGAGAGCAAATGAGAGCAAATGAGAGCAAATGAGAGCAAATGAGAGCAAATGAGAGCAAATGAGAGCAAATGAGAGCAAATGAGCAAATGAGCAAATGAGCAACTGAGCAAATGAGCAAATGAGCAAATGAGCGCAAATGAGCGCAAATGAGCAATTGAGCAAATGAGCAAATGAGCAAATGAGCAAATGAGCAACTGAGCAAATGAGCAAATGAGCGCAAATGAGCGCAAATGAGCAATTGAGCAATTGAGCAAATGAGCAAATGAGCAAATGAGCAAATAGCAAATGAGCAAATGAGCAAATGAGCAAATGAGCAAATGAGAGCAAGTGAGAGCAAATGAGAGCAAATGAGGAAATGAGCACATGAACAAATGAGCAAATGAGCAAATAAGCAAATGAGCAAATGAGCAAAAGAGCAAAAGAGCAAAAGAGCAATTGAGCAAATGAGCAAATTAGCAAATGAGCAAATGAGCAAATGGGCAAATGAGCAAATGAGCAAATGAGCAAATGAGCAAATGAGAGCAAATGAGAGCAAATGAGAGCAAATGAGCACATGAGCACATGAGCACATGAGCAAATGAGCAAATGAGCAAAAGAACAAATGAGAGCAAATGAGAGCAAATTAGAGCAAATGAGAGCAAATGAGCAAATGAGCAAATGGGCAAATGAGCAAATGGGCAAATGAGCAAAATGAGCAAATGAGCAAATGAGCAAATGAGCAAATGAACAAATGAGCAAATGAGCAAATGAGCAAATGAGCAAATGAGCAAATGAGCAAATGAGCAAATGAGAGCAAATGAGAGCAAATGAGCAAGAGAGCAAATGAGCAAATTAACAAATGAGCAAATGAGCAAATGAGCAAATGAGCGCAAATGAGCGCAAATGAGCGCAAATGAGCAAATGAGCAAATAAGCAAATGAGCAAATGAGCAAATGAGAGCAAATGAGAGCAAATGAGAGCAAATGAGAGCAAATGAGAGCAAATGAGAGCAAATGAGAGCAAATGAGCAAATGAGCAAATGAGCAACTGAGCAACTGAGCAAATGAGCAAATGAGCGCAAATGAGCGCAAATGAGCAATTGAGCAAATGAGCAAATGAGCAAATGAGCAAATGAGCAAATGAGCAACTGAGCAAATGAGCAAATGAGCGCAAATGAGCGCAAATGAGCAATTGAGCAATTGAGCAAATGAGCAAATGAGCAAATGAGCAAATAGCAAATGAGCAAATGAGCAAATGAGCAAATGAGCAAATGAGAGCAAGTGAGAGCAAATGAGAGCAAATGAGGAAATGAGCACATGAACAAATGAGCAAATGAGCAAATAAGCAAATGAGCAAATGAGCAAAAGAGCAAAAGAGCAAAAGAGCAATTGAGCAAATGAGCAAATTAGCAAATGAGCAAATGAGCAAATGGGCAAATGAGCAAATGAGCAAATGAGCAAATGAGCAAATGAGAGCAAATGAGAGCAAATGAGAGCAAATGAGAGCAAATGAGCACATGAGCACATGAGCAAATGAGCAAATGAGCAAAAGAACAAATGAGAGCAAATGAGAGCAAATTAGAGCAAATGAGAGCAAATGAGCAAATGAGCAAATGAGCAAATGAGCAAATGAGCAAATGAGCAAATGAGCAAATGAGAGCAAATGAGAGCAAATGAGCAAATGAGCAAATGAGCACATGAGCACATGAGCACATGAGCAAATGAGCAAATGGGCAAATGAGCAAATGAGCAAATGAGCAAATGAGCAAATGAGCAAATGAGAGCAAATGAGCAAATGAGAGCAAATGAGAGCAAATGAGCAAATGAGCAAATGAGCAAATGAGCACATGAGCACATGAGCACATGAACAAATGAGCAAATGAGCAAATGAGCAAAAGAACAAATGAGAGCAAATGAGAGCAAATGAGCAAATGAGAGCAAATGAGAGCAAATGAGAGCAAATGAGCAAATGAGCATATGAGCACATGAGCAAATGAGCAAATGAGCAAATGAGCAAATGAGCAAATGACCAAATGAGCAAATGAGCAAATGAGCAAAAGAGCAAAAGAGCAAAAGAGCAAAAAAGCAAATGAGCAAAAGAGCAAAAGAGCAAAAGAGCAAAAAAGCAAATTAGCAAATGAGCAAATGAGCAAATGAGCAAATGAGCAAATGAGCAAATGAGCAAATGAGAGCAAATGAGCAGATGAGCAAATGAGCAAATGAGCAAATGAGCGCAAATGAGCATATGAGCAAATGAGCAAATGAGCAAATGAGCAAATGAGCAAATGACCAAATGAGCACATGAGCAAATGAGCAAATGGGCAAATGAGCAAATGAGCAAATAAGAGCAGATGAGCAAATGAGCAAATGAGCAAATGAGCAAATGAGCAAATGAGCAAATGAGCAAATGAGCAAATGAGCAAATGAGCAAATGAGCAAATGAGCAAATGAGCAAATGAGCAATAGAGCAAAAGAGCAAAAGAGCAAAAGAGCAAATAAGCAAATGAGCAAATGAGAGCAAATGAGCAAATGAGCAAATGAGCAAATGAGCAAATGAGCAAATGAGAGCAAATGAGAGCAAATGAGAGCAAATGAGAGCAAATGAGAGCAAATGAGAGCAAATGAGAGCAAATGAGAGCAAATGAGCAAATGAGCAAATGAGCAACTGAGCAACTGAGCAAATGAGCAAATGAGCGCAAATGAGCAAATGAGCGCAAATGAGCAAATGAGCAAATGAGCAAATGAGCAAATGAGCAACTGAGCAAATGAGCAAATGAGCGCAAATGAGCAATTGAGCAATTGAGCAAATGAGCAAATGAGCAAATGAGCAAATGAGCAAATGAGCAAATGAGCAACTGAGCAACTGAGCAAATGAGCAAATGAGCGCAAATGAGCAAATGAGCGCAAATGAGCAAATGAGCAAATGAGCAAATGAGCAAATGAGCAACTGAGCAAATGAGCAAATGAGCGCAAATGAGCGCAAATGAGCAATTGAGCAATTGAGCAAATGAGCAAATGAGCAAATGAGCAAATGAGCAAATGAGCAAATGAGCAAATGAGCAAATGAGAGCAAGTGAGAGCAAATGAGAGCAAATGAGGAAATGAGCACATGAACAAATGAGCCAATGAGCAAATAAGCAAATGAGCAAATGAGCAAAAGAGCAAAAGAGCAAAAGAGCAATTGAGCAAATGAGCAAATTAGCAAATGAGCGCAAATGAGCAGAAATGAGCGCAAATGAGCGCAAATGAGCGCAAATGAGAGCAAATGAGCAAATGAGCAAATGAGCAAATGAGCAAATGAACAAATGAGCAAATGAGCAAATGAGCAAATGAGAGCAAATGAGAGCAAATGAGAGCAAATGAGAGCAAATGAGAGCAAATGAGAGCAAATGAGCAAGAGAGCAAATGAGCAAATTAACAAATGAGCAAATGAGCAAATGAGCAAATGAGCAAATTAGCAAATGAGCAAATGAGCGCAAATGAGCGCAAATGAGCAAATGAGCAAATGAGCAAATGAGCGCAAATGAGCAAATGAGCGAATGAGCAAATGAGCAAATGAGCAAATGAGCAAATGAGCAATTGAGCAAATGAGCAAATGAGCAAATGAGAGCAAATGAGAGCAAATGAGAGCAAATGAGAGCAAATGAGCACATGAGCAAATGAGCAAATGAGCAAATGAGCAAATGAGCAAATGAGCAAATGAGCAAATGAGCAAATGAGTAAATGAGCAAAAGAGCAAAAGAGCAAAAGAGAAAATGAGCAAATGAGCAAATGAGCAAATGAGCAAATGAGCAAATGAGCAAATGGGCAAATGGGCAATTGGGCAAATGAGCAAATGGGCAAATGAGCAAATGAGAGCAAATGAGCAAATGAGCAAATGAGCAAATGAGCAAATGAGAAAATGAGCAAATGAGCAAATGAGCAAATGAGCAATTAAGCAAATGAGCAAATGAGCAAATGAGCAAATGAGCACATGAGCAAATGAGCAAATGAGCAAATGAGCAAATGAGCAAATGAGCAAATGAGAGCAAATGAGAGCAAATGAGAGCAAATGAGAGCAAATAAGCAAATGAGCAAATGAGCAAATGAGAGCAAGTGAGAGCAAATGAGAGCAAATGAGAGCAAATGAGCAAATGAGCAAATGAGCACATGAGCAAATGAGCAAATGAGCAAATGAGCAAATGAGCAAATGAGCAAATGAGCAAATGAGAGCAAATGAGAGCAAATGAGAGCAAATGAGAGCAAATGAGAGCAAATGAGCAAATGAGCAAATGAGCAAATGAGCAAATGAGCAAATGAGCAAATGAGCAAATGAGCGCAAATAAGCGCAAATAAGCGCAAATGAGAGCAAATGAGAGCAAATGAGCAAATGAGCAAATGAGCGCAAATGAGCACAAATGAGCGCAAATGAGCGCAAATGAGCGCAAATGAGAGCAAATGAGCAAATGAGCAAATGAGCAAATGAGAGCAAATGAGAGCAAATGAGAGCAAATGAGAGCAAATGAGAGCAAATGAGAGCAAATGAGAGCAAATGAGCAAGAGAGCAAATGAGCAAATTAACAAATGAGCAAATGAGCAAATGAGCGCAAATGAGCGCAAATGAGCGCAAATGAGAGCAAATGAGCAAATGAGCAAATGAGCAAATGAGCAAATGAGCAAATGAGCAAATGAGCAAATGAGCAAATGAGAGCAAATGAGAGCAAATGAGAGCAAGTGAGAGCAAATGAGAGCAAATGAGAAAATGAGAAAATGAGCACATGAGCAAATGAGCAAATGAGCAAATGAGCAAATGAGCAAATGAGCAAATGGGCAAATGGGCAAATGGGCAAATGAGCAAATGGGGAAATGAGCAAATGAGCAAATGAGCAAATGAGCAAATGAGCAAATGAGCAAATGAGCAAATGAGCAAATGAGAAAATGAGAGCAAATGAGAGCAAATGAGAGCAAGTGAGAGCAAATGAGAGCAATTGAGACAATGAGAAAATGAGCACATGAGCAAATGAGCAAATGAGCAAATGAGCAAATGGGCAAATGGGCAATTGGGCAAATGAGCAAATGGGCAAATGAGCAAATGAGAGCAAATGAGCAAATGAGCAAATGAGCAAATGAGCAAATGAGCAAATGAGAAAATGAGCAAATGAGCAAATGAGCAAATGAGCAATTGAGCAAATGAGCAAATGAGCAAATGAGCAAATGAGCACATGAGCAAATGAGCAAATGAGCAAATGAGCAAATGAGCAAATGAGCAAATGCGAGCAAATGAGAGCAAATGAGAGCAAATGAGAGCAAATAAGCAAATGAGCAAATGAGCAAATGAGAGCAAGTGAGAGCAAATGAGAGCAAATGAGAGCAAATGAGCAAATGAGCAAATGAGCACATGAGCAAATGAGCAAATGAGCAAATGAGCAAATGAGCAAATGAGCAAATGAGCAAATGAGCAAATGAGCAAATGAGCAAATGAGAGCAAATGAGAGCAAATGAGAGCAAATGAGCAAATGAGCAAATGAGCAAATGAGCAAATGAGCAAATGAGCAAATGAGCGCAAATAAGCGCAAATGAGAGCAAGTGAGAGCAAATGAGAGCAAATGAGCAAATGAGCAAATGAGCGCAAATGAGCACAAATGAGCGCAAATGAGCGCAAATGAGCGCAAATGAGAGCAAATGAGCAAATGAGCAAATGAGCAAATGAGCAAATGAGCAAATGAGCAAATGAGAGCAAATGAGAGCAAATGAGAGCAAATGAGCAAGAGAGCAAATGAGCAAATTAACAAATGAGCAAATGAGCAAATGAGCAAATGAGCGCAAATGAGCGCAAATGAGCGCAAATGAGCAAATGAGCAAATGAGCAAATGAGCAAATAAGCAAATGAGCAAATGAGCAAATGAGCAAATGAGCAAATGAGCAAATGAGAGCAAATGAGAGCAAATGAGAGCAAATGAGAGCAAATGAGAGCAAATGAGAGCAAATGAGAAAATGAGAAAATGAGCACATGAGCAAATGAGCAAATGAGCAAATGAGCAAATGAGCAAATGAGCAAATGGGCAAATGGGCAAATGGGCAAATGAGCAAATGGGCAAATGAGCAAATGAGCAAATGAGAGCAAATGAGAGCAAATGAGCAAATGAGCAAATGAGCAAATGAGCACATGAGCACATGAGCAAATGAGCAAATGAGAGCAAATGAGAGCAGATCAGAGCAAATGAGCAAATGAGCAAATGAGCAAATGAGCAAATTAGCAAATGAGAAAATGAGCAAATGAGAGCGAATGAGAGCAAATGAGCAAATGAGCAAATGAGCAAATGAGAGCAAATGAGATCAAATGAGAGCAAATGAGAGCAAGTGAGAGCAAATGAGAGCAAATGAGAAAATGAGAAAATGAGCACATGAGCAAATGAGCAAATGAGCAAATGAGCAAATGAGCAAATGAGCAAATGGGCAAATGGGCAAATGGGCAAATGAGCAAATGGGCAAATGAGCAAATGAGCAAATGAGAGCAAATGAGAGCAAATGAGCAAATGAGCAAATGAGCAAATGAGCACCTGAGCACATGAGCAAATGAGCAAATGAGAGCAAATGAGAGCAGATCAGAGCAAATGAGCAAATGAGCAAATGAGCAAATGAGCAAATGAGCAAATGAGCAAATGAGCAAATTAGCAAATGAGAAAATGAGCAAATGAGAGCAAATGAGAGCAAATGAGCAAATTAGCAAATGAGCGCAAATGAGCAGAAATGAGCGCAAATGAGCGCAAATGAGCGCAAATGAGAGCAAATGAGCAAATGAGCAAATGAGCAAATGAGCAAATGAACAAATGAGCAAATGAGCAAATGAGCAAATGAGAGCAAATGAGAGCAAATGAGAGCAAATGAGAGCAAATGAGAGCAAATGAGAGAAAATGAGCAAGAGAGCAAATGAGCAAATTAACAAATGAGCAAATGAGCAAATGAGCAAATGAGCAAATTAGCAATTGAGAAAATGAGCGCAAATGAGCGCAAATGAGCAAATGAGCAAATGAGCAAATGAGCGCAAATGAGCAAATGAGCAAATGAGCAAATGAGCAAATGAGCAAATGAGCAAATGAGCAAATGAGCAATTGAGCAAATGAGCAAATGATCAAATGAGCAAATGAAAGCAAATGAGAGCAAATGAGAGCAAATGAGCACATGAGCAAATGAGCAAATGAGCAAATGAGCAAATGAGTAAATGAGCAAAAGAGCAAAAGAGCAAAAGAGAAAATGAGCAAATGAGCAAATGAGCAAATGAGCAAATGAGCAAATGAGCAAATGGGCAAATGGGCAATTGGGCAAATGAGCAAATGGGCAAATGAGCAAATGAGAGCAAATGAGCAAATGAGCAAATGAGCAAATGAGCAAATGAGCAAATGAGAAAATGAGCAAATGAGCAAATGAGTAAATGAGCAATTCAGCAAATGAGCAAATGAGCAAATAAGCAAATGAGCACATGAGCAAATGAGCAAATGAGCAAATGAGCAAATGAGCAAATGAGCAAATGAGAGCAAATGAGAGCAAATGAGAGCAAATGAGAGCAAATAAGCAAATGAGCAAATGAGCAAATGAGAGCAAGTGAGAGCAAATGAGAGCAAATGAGAGCAAATGAGCAAATGAGCAAATGAGCACATGAGCAAATTAGCAAATGAGCAAATGAGCAAATGAGCAAATGAGCAAATGAGCAAATGAGAGCAAATGAGAGCAAATGAGAGCAAATGAGCAAATGAGCAAATGAGCAAATGAGCAAATGAGCAAATGAGCAAATGAGCGCAAATAAGCGCAAATGAGAGCAAATGAGAGCAAATGAGAGCAAATGAGCAAATGAGCAAATGAGCGCAAATGAGCACAAATGAGCGCAAATGAGCGCAAATGAGAGCAAATGAGAGCAAATGAGAGCAAGTGAGAGCAAATGAGAGCAAATGAGAAAATGAGAAAATGAGCACATGAGCAAATGAGCAAATGAGCAAATGAGCAAATGAGCAAATGAGCAAATGGGCAAATGGGCAAATGGGCAAATGAGCAAATGGGGAAATGAGCAAATGAGCAAATGAGCAAATGAGCAAATGAGCAAATGAGCTAATGAGCAAATGAGCAAATGAGAGCAAATGAGAGCAAATGAGAGCAAATGAGCAAATGAGCAAATGAGCACATGAGCACATGAGCAAATGAGCAGATGAGCAAATGAGAGCAAATGAGAGCAAATGAGCAAATGAGCAAATGAGCAAATGAGCAAATGAGCAAATGAGCAAATGAGCAAATGAGCAAATAAGCAAATTAGCAAATGAGCAAATGAGCAAATGAGAGCAAATGAGAGCAAATGAGCAAATGAGCAAATGAGCGCAAATGAGCACAAATGAGCGCAAATGAGCGCAAATGAGCGCAAATGAGAGCAAATGAGCAAAAGAGCAAAAGAGCAAAAGAGAAAATGAGCAAATGAGCAAATGAGCAAATGAGCAAATGAGCAAATGAGCAAATGAGCAAATGGGCAAATGGGCAATTGGGCAAATGAGCAAATGGGCAAATGAGCAAATGAGAGCAAATGAGCAAATGAGCAAATGAGCAAATGAGAAAATGAGCAAATGAGCAAATGAGCAAATGACCAATTGAGCAAATGAGCAAATGAGCACTTGAGCAAATGAACAAATGAGCAAATGAGCAAATGAGCAAATGAGCAAATGAGAGCAAATGAGAGCAAATGAGAGGAAATGAGAGCAAATAAGCAAATGAGCAAATGAGCAAATGAGAGCAAGTGAGAGCAAATGAGAGCAAATGAGAGCAAATGATCACATGAGCAAATGAGCAAATGAGCAAATGAGCAAATGAGCAAATGAGCAAATGAGCAAATGAACAAATGAGCAAATGAGCAAATGAGCAAAAGAGCAAAAGAGCAAAAGAGCAAAAAAGCAAATGAGCAAATGAGCAAATGAGCAAATGAGCAAATGAGCAAATGAGCAAATGAGCAAATGAGCAAATGAGAAAATGAGCAAATGAGCAAATGAGCAAATGAGCAATTGAGCAAATGAGCAAATGAGCAAATGAGCAAATGAGCACATGAGCAAATGAGCAAATGAGCAAATGAGCAAATGAGCAAATGAGCAAATGAGAGCAAATGAGAGCAAATGAGAGCAAATGAGAGCAAATAAGCAAATGAGCAAATGAGCAAATGAGAGCAAGTGAAAGCAAATGAGAGCAAATGAGAGCAAATGAGCAAATGAGCAAATGAGCACATGAGCAAATGAGCAAATGAGCAAATGAGCAAATGAGCAAATGAGCAAATGAGCAAATGAGCAAATGAGCAAATGAGAGCAAATGAGAGCAAATGAGAGCAAATGAGCAAATGAGCAAATGAGCAAATGAGCAAATGAGCAAATGAGCAAATGAGCGCAAATAAGCGCAAATGAGAGCAAGTGAGAGCAAATGAGAGCAAATGAGCAAATGAGCAAATGAGCGCAAATGAGCACAAATGAGCGCAAATGAGCGCAAATGAGCGCAAATGATAGCAAATGAGCAAATGAGCAAATGAGCAAATGAGCAAATGAGCAAATGAGCAAATGAGAGCAAATGAGAGCAAATGAGAGCAAATGAGCAAATTAACAAATGAGCAAATGAGCAAATGAGCAAATGAGCAAATGAGCAAATGAGCGCAAATGAGCGCAAATGAGCGCAAATGAGCAAATGAGCAAATGAGCAAATGAGCAAATAAGCAAATGAGCAAATGAGCAAATGAGCAAATGAGCAAATGAGCAAATGAGAGCAAATGAGAGCAAATGAGAGCAAATGAGAGCAAATGAGAGCAAATGAGAGCAAATGAGAAAATGAGAAAATGAGCACATGAGCAAATGAGCAAATGAGCAAATGAGCAAATGAGCAAATGAGCAAATGGGCAAATGGGCAAATGGGCAAATGAGCAAATGGGCAAATGAGCAAATGAGCAAATGAGAGCAAATGAGAGCAAATGAGCAAATGAGCAAATGAGCAAATGAGCACATGAGCACATGAGCAAATGAGCAAATGAGAGCAAATGAGAGCAGATCAGAGCAAATGAGCAAATGAGCAAATGAGCAAATGAGCAAATGAGCAAATGAGCAAATGAGCAAATGAGCAAATGAGAAAATGAGCAAATGAGAGCAAATGAGAGCAAATGAGCAAATGAGCAAATGAGCAAATGAGAGCAAATGAGAGCAAATGAGAGCAAATGAGAGCAAGTGAGAGCAAATGAGAGCAAATGAGAAAATGAGAAAATGAGCACATGAGCAAATGAGCAAATGAGCAAATGAGCAAATGAGCAAATGAGCAAATGGGCAAATGGGCAAATGGGCAAATGAGCAAATGAGCAAATGAGCAAATGAGCAAATGAGAGCAAATGAGAGCAAATGAGCAAATGAGCAAATGAGCAAATGAGCACATGAGCACATGAGCAAATGAGCAAATGAGAGCAAATGAGAGCAGATCAGAGCAAATGAGCAAATGAGCAAATGAGCAAATGAGCAAATGAGCAAATGAGCAAATGAGCAAATTAGCAAATGAGAAAATGAGCAAATGAGAGCAAATGAGAGCAAATGAGCAAATTAGCAAATGAGCGCAAATGAGCAGAAATGAGCGCAAATGAGCGCAAATGAGCGCAAATGAGAGCAAATGAGCAAATGAGCAAATGAGCAAATGAGCAAATGAACAAATGAGCAAATGAGCAAATGAGCAAATGAGAGCAAATGAGAGCAAATGAGAGCAAATGAGAGCAAATGAGAGCAAATGAGAGAAAATGAGCAAGAGAGCAAATGAGCAAATTAACAAATGAGCAAATGAGCAAATGAGCAAATTAGCAATTGAGAAAATGAGCGCAAATGAGCGCAAATGAGCAAATGAGCAAATGAGCAAATGAGCGCAAATGAGCAAATGAGCAAATGAGCAAATGAGCAAATGAGCAAATGAGCAAATGAGCAAATGAGCAATTGAGCAAATGAGCAAATGATCAAATGAGCAAATGAGAGCAAATGAGAGCAAATGAGAGCAAATGAGCACATGAGCAAATGAGCAAATGAGCAAATGAGCAAATGAGTAAATGAGCAAAAGAGCAAAAGAGCAAAAGAGAAAATGAGCAAATGAGCAAATGAGCAAATGAGCAAATGAGCAAATGAGCAAATGGGCAAATGGGCAATTGGGCAAATGAGCAAATGGGCAAATGAGCAAATGAGAGCAAATGAGCAAATGAGCAAATGAGCAAATGAGCAAATGAGCAAATGAGAAAATGAGCAAATGAGCAAATGAGCAAATGAGCAATTCAGCAAATGAGCAAATGAGCAAATAAGCAAATGAGCACATGAGCAAATGAGCAAATGAGCAAATGAGCAAATGAGCAAATGAGCAAATGAGAGCAAATGAGAGCAAATGAGAGCAAATGAGAGCAAATAAGCAAATGAGCAAATGAGCAAATGAGAGCAAGTGAGAGCAAATGAGAGCAAATGAGAGCAAATGAGCAAATGAGCAAATGAGCACATGAGCAAATGAGCAAATGAGCAAATGAGCAAATGAGCAAATGAGCAAATGAGCAAATGAGAGAAAATGAGAGCAAATGAGAGCAAATGAGCAAATGAGCAAATGAGCAAATGAGCAAATGAGCAAATGAGCAAATGAGCAAATGAGCGCAAATAAGCGCAAATGAGAGCAAATGAGAGCAAATGAGAGCAAATGAGCAAATGAGCAAATGAGCGCAAATGAGCACAAATGAGCGCAAATGAGCGCAAATGAGAGCAAATGAGAGCAAATGAGAGCAAGTGAGAGCAAATGAGAGCAAATGAGAAAATGAGAAAATGAGCACATGAGCAAATGAGCAAATGAGCAAATGAGCAAATGAGCAAATGAGCAAATGGGCAAATGGGCAAATGGGCAAATGAGCAAATGGGGAAATGAGCAAATGAGCAAATGAGCAAATGAGCAAATGAGCAAATGAGCTAATGAGCAAATGAGCAAATGAGAGCAAATGAGAGCAAATGAGAGCAAATGAGCAAATGAGCAAATGAGCACATGAGCACATGAGCAAATGAGCAGATGAGCAAATGAGAGCAAATGAGAGCAAATGAGCAAATAAGCAAATGAGCAAATGAGCAAATGAGCAAATAAGCAAATTAGCAAATGAGCAAATGAGCAAATGAGAGCAAATGAGAGCAAATGAGCAAATGATCAAATGAGCGCAAATGAGCACAAATGAGCGCAAATGAGCACAAATGAGCGCAAATGAGCGCAAATGAGCAAATGAGAGCAAATGAGCAAATGAGCAAATGAGCAAATGAGCAAATGAGCAAATGAGAGCAAATGAGAGCAAATGAGAGCAAATGAGCAAGAGAGCAAATGAGCAAATTAACAAATGAGCAAATGAGCAAATGAGCAAATGAGCGCAAATGAGCGCAAATGAGCGCAAATGAGCAAATGAGCAAATGAGCAAATGAGCAAATAAGCAAATGAGCAAATGAGCAAATGAGCAAATGAGCAAATGAGCAAATGAGAGCAAATGAGAGCAAATGAGAGCAAATGAGAGCAAATGAGAGCAAATGAGAGCAAATGAGAAAATGAGAAAATGAGCACATGAGCAAATGAGCAAATGAGCAAATGAGCAAATGAGCAAATGAGCAAATGGGCAAATGGGCAAATGGGCAAATGAGCAAATGGGCAAATGAGCAAATGAGCAAATGAGAGCAAATGAGAGCAAATGAGCAAATGAGCACATGAGCAAATGAGCAAATGAGAGCAAATGAGAGCAGATCAGAGCAAATGAGCAAATGAGCAAATGAGCAAATGAGCAAATGAGCAAATGAGCAAATGAGCAAATGAGCAAATTAGCAAATGAGAAAATGAGCAAATGAGAGCAAATGAGAGCAAATGAGCAAATGAGCAAATGAGAGCAAATGAGAGCAAATGAGAGCAAATGAGAGCAAGTGAGAGCAAATGAGAGCAAATGAGAAAATGAGAAAATTAGCACATGAGCAAATGAGCAAATGAGCAAATGAGCAAATGAGCAAATGAGCAAATGGGCAAATGGGCAAATGGGCAAATGAGCAAATGGGCAAATGAGCAAATGAGCAAATGAGAGCAAATGAGAGCAAATGAGCAAATGAGCAAATGAGCAAATGAGCACATGAGCACATGAGCAAATGAGCAAATGAGAGCAAATGAGAGCAGATCAGAGCAAATGAGCAAATGAGCAAATGAGCAAATGAGCAAATGAGCAAATGAGCAAATTAGCAAATTAGCAAATGAGAAAATGAGCAAATGAGAGCAAATGAGAGCAAATGAGCAAATTAGCAAATGAGCGCAAATGAGCAGAAATGAGCGCAAATGAGCGCAAATGAGCGCAAATGAGAGCAAATGAGCAAATGAGCAAATGAGCAAATGAGCAAATGAACAAATGAGCAAATGAGCAAATGAGCAAATGAGAGCAAATGAGAGCAAATGAGAGCAAATGAGAGCAAATGAGAGCAAATGAGAGAAAATGAGCAAGAGAGCAAATGAGCAAATTAACAAATGAGCAAATGAGCAAATGAGCAAATTAGCAATTGAGAAAATGAGCGCAAATGAGCGCAAATGAGCAAATGAGCAAATGAGCAAATGAGCGCAAATGAGCAAATGAGCAAATGAGCAAATGAGCAAATGAGCAAATGAGCAAATGAGCAAATGAGCAATTGAGCAAATGAGCAAATGATCAAATGAGCAAATGAGAGCAAATGAGAGCAAATGAGAGCAAATGAGAGCAAATGAGCAAATGAGCAAATGAGCAAATGAGTAAATGAGCAAAAGAGCAAAAGAGCAAAGGAGAAAATGAGCAAATGAACAAATGAGCAAATGAGCAAATGAGCAAATGAGCAAATGGGCAAATGGGCAATTGGGCAAATGAGCAAATGGGCAAATGAGCAAATGAGAGCAAATGAGCAAATGAGCAAATGAGCAAATGAGCAAATGAGCAAATGAGCAAATGAGAAAATGAGCAAATGAGCAAATGAGCAAATGAGCAATTCAGCAAATGAGCAAATGAGCAAATAAGCAAATGAGCACATGAGCAAATGAGCAAATGAGCAAATGAGCAAATGAGCAAATGAGCAAATGAGAGCAAATGAGAGCAAATGAGAGCAAATGAGCAAATGAGCAAATGAGCAAATGAGCAAATGAGCAAATGAGCAAATGAGCAAATGAGCGCAAATAAGCGCAAATGAGAGCAAATGAGAGCAAATGAGAGCAAATGAGAGCAAATGAGCAAATGAGCAAATGAGCGCAAATGAGCACAAATGAGCGCAAATGAGCGCAAATGAGAGCAAATGAGAGCAAATGAGAGCAAGTGAGAGCAAATGAGAGCAAATGAGAAAATGAGAAAATGAGCAAATGAGCAAATGGGCAAATGGGCAAATGGGCAAATGAGCAAATGGGCAAATGAGCAAATGAGCAAATGAGCAAATGAGCAAATGAGCAAATGAGCTAATGAGCAAATGAGCAAATGAGAGCAAATGAGAGCAAATGAGAGCAAATGAGCAAATGAGCAAATGAGCACATGAGCACATGAGCAAATGAGCAGATGAGCAAATGAGAGCAAATGAGAGCAAATGAGCAAATGAGCAAATGAGCAAATGAGCAAATGAGCAAATGAGCAAATGAGCAAATGAGCAAATAAGCAAATTAGCAAATGAGCAAATGAGCAAATGAGAGCAAATGAGAGCAAATGAGCAAATGAGCAAATGAGCGCAAATGAGCACAAATGAGCGCAAATGAGCGCAAATGAGCGCAAATGAGAGCAAATGAGCAAATGAGCAAATGAGCAAATGAGCAAATGAACAAATGAGCAAATGAGCAAATGAGCAAATGAGAGCAAATGAGAGCAAATGAGAGCAAATGAGAGCAAATGAGAGCAAATGAGAGCAAATGAGCAAGAGAGCAAATGAGCAAATTAACAAATGAGCAAATGAGCAAATGAGTAAATGAGCAAAAGAGCAAAAGAGCAAAAGAGCAAATGAGCAAATGAGCAAATGAGCAAATGAGAGCAAGTGAGAGCAAATGAGAGCAAATGAGAGCAAATGAGCAAATGAGCACATGATCAAATGAGCAAATGAGCAAATGAGCAAATGAGCAAATGAGCAAATGAGCAAATGAGCAAATGAGCAAATGAGCAAATGAGCAAATGAGCAAAAGAGCAAAAGACCAAAAGAGCAAAAAAGCAAATGAGCAAATGAGCAAATGAGCAAATGAGCAAATGAGCAAATGAGCAAATGAGCAAATGGGCAAATGGGCAAATGAGCAAATGGGCAAATGAGCAAATGAGCAAATGAGCAAATGAGCAAATGAGCAAATGAGAGCAAATGAGCAAATGAGCAAATGAGCAAATGAGCAAATGAGCAAATGAGCAAATGAGCAAATGAGCGCAAATGAGCAAATGAGCAAATGAGCAAATGAGCAAATGAGCACATGAGCAAATGAGCAAATGACCAAATGACCAAATGAGCAAATAAGAGCAGATGAGCAAATGAGCAAATGAGCAAATGAGCACATGAGCACATGAGCACATGAGCAAATGAGCAAATGAGCAAATGAGCAAAAGAACAAATGAGAGCAAATGAGAGCAAATGAGAGCAAATGAAAGCAAATGAGCAAATGAGCAAATGAGCAAAAGAACAAATGAGAGCAAATGAGAGCAAATGAGAGCAAATGAAAGCAAATGAGCAAATGAGCACATGAGCAAATGAGCAAATGAGCAAATGAGCAAATGAGCAAATGAGCAAATGAGCAAATGAGCAAATGAGAGCAAATGAGCAAATGAGAGTAAATGAGAGCAAGTGAGAGCAAATGAGAGCAAATGAGAGCAAATGAGAGCAAATGAGAGCAAATGAGAGCAAATGAGCAAATGAGCAAATGAGCAACTGAGCAACTGAGCAAATGAGCAAATGAGCGCAAATGAGCAAATGAACGCATGAGCGCATGAGAGCATGAGCGCATGAGCAAATGAGCAAATGAGCAAATGAGCAATAGAGCAAAAGAGCAAAAGAGCAAATGAGCAAATAAGCAAATGAGCAAATGAGAGCAAATGAGCAAATGAGCAAATGAGCAAATGAGCAAATGAGCAAATGAGCAAATGAGAGCAAATGAGAGCAAATGAGAGCAAATGAGAGCAAATGAGAGCAAATGAGAGCAAATGAGAGCAAATGAGCAAATGAGCAAATGAGCAACTGAGCAACTGAGCAAATGAGCAAATGAGCGCAAATGAGCGCAAATGAGCAATTGAGCAAATGAGCAAATGAGCAAATGAGCAAATGAGCAAATGAGCAACTGAGCAAATGAGCAAATGAGCGCAAATGAGCAATTGAGCAATTGAGCAAATGAGCAAATGAGCAAATGAGCAAATGAGCAAATAGCAAATGAGCAAATGAGCAAATGAGCAAATGAGCAAATGAGAGCAAGTGAGAGCAAATGAGAGCAAATGAGGAAATGAGCACATGAACAAATGAGCAAATGAGCAAATAAGCAAATGAGCAAATGAGCAAAAGAGCAAAAGAGCAAAAGAGCAATTGAGCAAATGAGCAAATTAGCAAATGAGCAAATGAGCAAATGGGCAAATGAGCAAATGAGCAAATGAGCAAATGAGCAAATGAGAGCAAATGAGAGCAAATGAGAGCAAATGAGCACATGAGCACATGAGCACATGAGCAAATGAGCAAATGAGCAAAAGAACAAATGAGAGCAAATGAGAGCAAATTAGAGCAAATGAGAGCAAATGAGCAAATGAGCAAATGGGCAAATGAGCAAATGGGCAAATGAGCAAAATGAGCAAATGAGCAAATGAGCAAATGAGCAAATGAGCAAATGAGCAAATGAGAGCAAATGAGAGCAAATGAGCAAATGAGCAAATGAGCACATGAGCACATGAGCACATGAGCAAATGAGCAAATGGGCAAATGAGCAAATGAGCAAATGAGCAAATGAGCAAATGAGAGCAAATGAGCAAATGAGAGCAAATGAGAGCAAATGAGAGCAAATGAGCAAATGAGCAAATGAGCAAATGAGCACATGAGCACATGAGCACATGAACAAATGAGCAAATGAGCAAATGAGCAAAAGAACAAATGAGAGCAAATGAGAGCAAATGAGCAAATGAGAGCAAATGAGAGCAAATGAGAGCAAATGAGCAAATGAGCATATGAGCACATGAGCAAATGAGCAAATGAGCAAATGAGCAAATGAGCAAATGACCAAATGAGCAAATGAGCAAATGAGCAAAAGAGCAAAAGAGCAAAAGAGCAAAAAAGCAAATGAGCAAAAGAGCAAAAGAGCAAAAGAGCAAAAGAGCAAAAAAGCAAATTAGCAAATGAGCAAATGAGCAAATGAGCAAATGAGCAAATGAGCAAATGAGCAAATGAGAGCAAATGAGCAAATGAGCAAATGAGCAAATGAGCGCAAATGAGCATATGAGCAAATGAGCAAATGAGCAAATGAGCAAATGAGCAAATGAGCAAATGAGCACATGAGCAAATGAGCAAATGGGCAAATGAGCAAATGAGCAAATAAGAGCAGATGAGCAAATGAGCAAATGAGCAAATGAGCAAATGAGCAAATGAGCAAATGAGCAAATGAGAGCAAATGAAAGCAAATGAGCAAATGAGCAAATGAGCACATGAGCAAATGAGCAAATAAGCAAATGAGCAAATGAGCAAATGAGCAAATGAGCAAATAAGAGCAGATGAGCAAATGAGCAAATGAGCAAATGAGCAAATAAGAGCAGATGAGCAAATGAGCAAATGAGCAAATGAGCAAATGAGCAAATGAGCAAATGAACAAATGAGCAAATGAGCAAATGAGCAAATGAGCAAATGAGCAAATGAGCGCAAATGAGCAAATGAGCAAATGAGCAAATGAGCAAATGAGCAAATGAGCAAATGAGCAAATGAGCAAATGAGCAAATGAGCAAATGAGCAAATGAGCAAATGAGCAAATGAGCAAATGAGAGCAAATGAGCAAATGAGAGTAAATGAGAGCAAGTGAGAGCAAATGAGAGCAAATGAGAGCAAATGAGCAAATGAACGCATGAGCGCATGAGAGCATGAGCGCATGAGCAAATGAGCAAATGAGCAAATGAGCAATAGAGCAAAAGAGCAAAAGAGCAAAAGAGCAAATAAGCAAATGAGCAAATGAGAGCAAATGAGAGCAAATGAGCAAATGAGCAAATGAGCAAATGAGCAAATGAGAGCAAATGAGAGCAAATGAGAGCAAATGAGAGCAAATGAGAGCAAATGAGAGCAAATGAGAGCAAATGAGAGCAAATGAGCAAATGAGCAAATGAGCAACTGAGCAACTGAGCAAATGAGCAAATGAGCGCAAATGAGCAAATGAGCGCAAATGAGCAAATGAGCAAATGAGCAAATGAGCAAATGAGCAACTGAGCAAATGAGCAAATGAGCGCAAATGAGCGCAAATGAGCAATTGAGCAATTGAGCAAATGAGCAAATGAGCAAATGAGCAAATGAGCAAATGAGCAAATGAGCAAATGAGCAAATGAGAGCAAGTGAGAGCAAATGAGAGCAAATGAGGAAATGAGCACATGAACAAATGAGCAAATGAGCAAATAAGCAAATGAGCAAATGAGCAAAAGAGCAAAAGAGCAAAAGAGCAATTGAGCAAATGAGCAAATTAGCAAATGAGCGCAAATGAGCAGAAATGAGCGCAAATGAGCGCAAATGAGCGCAAATGAGAGCAAATGAGCAAATGAGCAAATGAGCAAATGAGCAAATGAACAAATGAGCAAATGAGCAAATGAGCAAATGAGAGCAAATGAGAGCAAATGAGAGCAAATGAGAGCAAATGAGAGAAAATGAGCAAGAGAGCAAATGAGCAAATTAACAAATGAGCAAATGAGCAAATGAGCAAATTAGCAAATGAGCAAATGAGCGCAAATGAGCGCAAATGAGCAAATGAGCAAATGAGCAAATGAGCGCAAATGAGCAAATGAGCGAATGAGCAAATGAGCAAATGAGCAAATGAGCAAATGAGCAATTGAGCAAATGAGCAAATGAGCAAATGAGAGCAAATGAGAGCAAATGAGAGCAAATGAGAGCAAATGAGCACATGAGCAAATGAGCAAATGAGCAAATGAGCAAATGAGCAAATGAGCAAATGAGTAAATGAGCAAAAGAGCAAAAGAGCAAATGGGCAAATGAGCAAATGAGAGCAAATGAGCAAATGAGCAAATGAGCAAATGAGCAAATGAGCAAATGAGAAAATGAGCAAATGAGCAAATGAGCAAATGAGCAATTAAGCAAATGAGCAAATGAGCAAATGAGCAAATGAGCACATGAGCAAATGAGCAAATGAGCAAATGAGCAAATGAGCAAATGAGCAAATGAGAGCAAATGAGAGCAAATGAGAGCAAATGAGAGCAAATAAGCAAATGAGCAAATGAGCAAATGAGAGCAAGTGAGAGCAAATGAGAGCAAATGAGAGCAAATGAGCAAATGAGCAAATGAGCACATGAGCAAATGAGCAAATGAGCAAATAAGCAAATGAGCAAATGAGCAAATGAGCAAATGAGAGCAAATGAGAGCAAATGAGAGCAAATGAGCAAATGAGAGCAAATGAGAGCAAATGAGAGCAAATGAGCAAATGAGCAAATGAGCAAATGAGCAAATGAGCAAATGAGCAAATGAGCGCAAATAAGCGCAAATAAGCGCAAATGAGAGCAAATGAGAGCAAATGAGCCAATGAGCAAATGAGCGCAAATGAGCACAAATGAGCGCAAATGAGCGCAAATGAGCGCAAATGAGAGCAAATGAGCAAATGAGCAAATGAGCAAATGAGCAAATGAGCAAATGAGAGCAAATGAGAGCAAATGAGAGCAAATGAGAGCAAATGAGAGCAAATGAGAGCAAATGAGAGCAAATGAGCAAGAGAGCAAATGAGCAAATTAACAAATGAGCAAATGAGCAAATGAGCGCAAATGAGCAAATGAGCAAATGAGCAAATGAGCAAATGAGCAAATGAGCAAATGAGCAAATGAGCAAATGAGAGCAAATGAGAGCAAATTAGAGCAAGTGAGAGCAAATGAGAGCAAATGAGAAAATGAGAAAATGAGCACATGAGCAAATGAGCAAATGAGCAAATGAGCAAATGAGCAAATGAGCAAATGGGCAAATGGGCAAATGGGCAAATGAGCAAATGGGGAAATGAGCAAATGAGCAAATGAGCAAATGAGCAAATGAGCAAATGAGCAAATGAGCAAATGAGCAAATGAGAAAATGAGAGCAAATGAGAGCAAATGAGAGCAAGTGAGAGCAAATGAGAGCAAATGAGACAATGAGAAAATGAGCACATGAGCAAATGAGCAAATGAGCAAATGAGCAAATGGGCAAATGGGCAATTGGGCAAATGAGCAAATGGGCAAATGAGCAAATGAGAGCAAATGAGCAAATGAGCAAATGAGCAAATGAGCAAATGAGAAAATGAGCAAATGAGCAAATGAGCAAATGAGCAATTGAGCAAATGAGCAAATGAGCAAATGAGCAAATGAGCACATGAGCAAATGAGCAAATGAGCAAATGAGCAAATGAGAGCAAATGAGAGCAAATGAGAGCAAATGAGAGCAAATAAGCAAATGAGCAAATGAGCAAATGAGAGCAAGTGAGAGCAAATGAGAGCAAATGAGAGCAAATGAGCAAATGAGCAAATGAGCACATGAGCAAATGAGCAAATGAGCAAATGAGCAAATGAGCAAATGAGCAAATGAGCAAATGAGCAAATGAGCAAATGAGAGCAAATGAGAGCAAATGAGAGCAAATGAGCAAATGAGCAAATGAGCAAATGAGCAAATGAGCAAATGAGCAAATGAGCGCAAATAAGCGCAAATGAGAGCAAGTGAGAGCAAATGAGAGCAAATGAGCAAATGAGCAAATGAGCGCAAATGAGCACAAATGAGCGCAAATGAGCGCAAATGAGCGCAAATGAGAGCAAATGAGCAAATGAGCAAATGAGCAAATGAGCAAATGAGCAAATGAGCAAATGAGAGCAAATGAGAGCAAATGAGAGCAAATGAGAGCAAATGAGAGCAAATGAGCAAATTAACAAATGAGCAAATGAGCAAATGAGCAAATGAGCGCAAATGAGCGCAAATGAGCGCAAATGAGCAAATGAGCAAATGAGCAAATGAGCAAATAAGCAAATGAGCAAATGAGCAAATGAGCAAATGAGCAAATGAGCAAATGAGCAAATGAGCAAATGAGCAATTGAGCAAATGAGCAAATGAGCAAATGAGCAAATGAGCAAATGAGCAAATGAGCAAATGAGAGCAAATGAGAGCAAATGAGAGCAAATGAGAGCAAATAAGCAAATGAGCAAATGAGAAAATGAGAGCAAGTGAGAGCAAATGAGAGCAAATGAGAGCAAATGAGCAAATGAGCAAATGAGCACATGAGCAAATGAGCAAATGAGCAAATGAGCAAATGAGCAAATGAGCAAATGAGCAAATGAGCAAATGAGCAAATGAGAGCAAATGAGAGCAAATGAGAGCAAATGAGCAAATGAGCAAATGAGCAAATGAGCAAATGAGCAAATGAGCAAATGAGCGCAAATAAGCGCAAATGAGAGCAAGTGAGAGCAAATGAGAGCAAATGAGCAAATGAGCAAATGAGCGCAAATGAGCACAAATGAGCGCAAATGAGCGCAAATGAGCGCAAATGAGAGCAAATGAGCAAATGAGCAAATGAGCAAATGAGCAAATGAGCAAATGAGCAAATGAGAGCAAATGAGAGCAAATGAGAGCAAATGAGAGCAAATGAGAGCAAATGAGCAAATTAACAAATGAGCAAATGAGCAAATGAGCAAATGAGCGCAAATGAGCGCAAATGAGCGCAAATGAGCAAATGAGCAAATGAGCAAATGAGCAAATAAGCAAATGAGCAAATGAGCAAATGAGCAAATGAGCAAATGAGCAAATGAGCAAATGAGCAAATGAACAAATGAGCAAATGAGCAAATGAGCAAATGAGAGCAAATGAGAGCAAATGAGAGCAAATGAGAGCAAATGAGAGCAAATGAGAGAAAATGAGCAAGAGAGCAAATGAGCAAATTAACAAATGAGCAAATGAGCAAATGAGCAAATTAGCAATTGAGAAAATGAGCGCAAATGAGCGCAAATGAGCAAATGAGCAAATGAGCAAATGAGCGCAAATGAGCAAATGAGCAAATGAGCAAATGAGCAAATGAGCAAATGAGCAAATGAGCAATTGAGCAAATGAGCAAATGAGCAAATGAGCAAATGAGAGCAAATGAGAGCAAATGAGAGCAAATGAGCACATGAGCAAATGAGCAAATGAGCAAATGAGCAAATGAGCAAATGAGTAAATGAGCAAAAAAGCAAAAGAGCAAAAGAGAAAATGAGCAAATGAGCAAATGAGCAAATGAGCAAATGAGCAAATGAGCAAATGGGCAAATGGGCAATTGGGCAAATGAGCAAATGGGCAAATGAGCAAATGAGAGCAAATGAGCAAATGAGCAAATGAGCAAATGAGCAAATGAGCAAATGAGAAAATGAGCAAATGAGCAAATGAGCAAATGAGCAATTCAGCAAATGAGCAAATGAGCAAATAAGCAAATGAGCACATGAGCAAATGAGCAAATGAGCAAATGAGCAAATGAGCAAATGAGCAAATGAGAGCAAATGAGAGCAAATGAGAGCAAATGAGAGCAAATAAGCAAATGAGCAAATGAGCAAATGAGAGCAAGTGAGAGCAAATGAGAGCAAATGAGAGCAAATGAGCAAATGAGCAAATGAGCACATGAGCAAATGAGCAAATGAGCAAATGAGCAAATGAGCAAATGAGCAAATGAGCAAATGAGAGCAAATGAGAGCAAATGAGAGCAAATGAGCAAATGAGCAAATGAGCAAATGAGCAAATGAGCAAATGAGCAAATGAGCAAATGAGCGCAAATAAGCGCAAATGAGAGCAAATGAGAGCAAATGAGAGCAAATGAGCAAATGAGCAAATGAGCGCAAATGAGCACAAATGAGCGCAAATGAGCGCAAATCAGCGCAAATGAGAGCAAATGAGCAAATGAGCAAATGAGCAAATGAGCAAATGAGCAAATGAGAGCAAATGAGAGCAAATGAGAGCAAATGAGAGCAAATGAGAGCAAATGAGAGCAAGTGAGAGCAAATGAGAGCAAATGAGAAAATGAGAAAATGAGCACATGAGCAAATGAGCAAATGAGCAAATGAGCAAATGAGCAAATGAGCAAATGGGCAAATGGGCAAATGGGCAAATGAGCAAATGGGGAAATGAGCAAATGAGCAAATGAGCAAATGAGCAAATGAGCAAATGAGCTAATGAGCAAATGAGCAAATGAGAGCAAATGAGAGCAAATGAGAGCAAATGAGCAAATGAGCAAATGAGCACATGAGCACATGAGCAAATGAGCAGATGAGCAAATGAGAGCAAATAAGAGCAAATGAGCAAATGAGCAAATGAGCAAATGAGCAAATGAGCAAATGAGCAAATGAGCAAATGAGCAAATAAGCAAATTAGCAAATGAGCAAATGAGCAAATGAGAGCAAATGAGAGCAAATGAGCAAATGAGCAAATGAGCGCAAATGAGCACAAATGAGCGCAAATGAGCGCAAATGAGCGCAAATGAGAGCAAATGAGCAAATGAGCAAATGAGCAAATGAGCAAATGAACAAATGAGCAAATGAGCAAATGAGCAAATGAGAGCAAATGAGAGCAAATGAGAGCAAATGAGAGCAAATGAGAGCAAATGAGAGCAAATGAGCAAGAGAGCAAATGAGCAAATTAACAAATGAGCAAATGAGCAAATGAGTAAATGAGCAAAAGAGCAAAAGAGCAAAAGAGAAAATGAGCAAATGAGCAAATGAGCAAATGAGCAAATGAGCAAATGAGCAAATGAGCAAATGGGCAAATGGGCAATTGGGCAAATGAGCAAATGGGCAAATGAGCAAATGAGAGCAAATGAGCAAATGAGCAAATGAGCAAATGAGAAAATGAGCAAATGAGCAAATGAGCAAATGAGCAATTGAGCAAATGAGCAAATGAGCAAATGAGCAAATGAGCACATGAGCAAATGAACAAATGAGCAAATGAGCAAATGAGCAAATGAGCAAATGAGAGCAAATGAGAGCAAATGAGAGGAAATGAGAGCAAATAAGCAAATGAGCAAATGAGCAAATGAGAGCAAGTGAGAGCAAATGAGAGCAAATGAGAGCAAATGAGCAAATGAGCACATGATCACATGAGCAAATGAGCAAATGAGCAAATGAGCAAATGAGCAAATGAGCAAATGAGCAAATGAGCAAATGAGCAAATGAGCAAATGAGCAAAAGAGCAAAAGAGCAAATGAGCAAATGAGCAAATGAGCAAATGAGCAAATGAGCAAAAGAGCAAAAGAGCAAAAGAGCAAAAAAGCAAATGAGCAAATGAGCAAATGAGCAAATGAGCAAATGAGCAAATGAGCAAATGAGCAAATGAGCAAATGGGCAAATGGGCAAATGAGCAAATGGGCAAATGAGCAAATGAGCAAATGAGCAAATGAGCGCAAATGAGCAAATGAGCAAATGAGCAAATGAGAGCAAATGAGCAAATGAGCAAATGAGCAAATGAGCAAATGAGCAAATGAGCAAATGAGCAAATGAGCGCAAATGAGCAAATGAGCAAATGAGCAAATGAGCAAATGAGCAAATGAGCACATGAGCAAATGACCAAATGACCAAATGACCAAATGAGCAAATAAGAGCAGATGAGCAAATGAGCAAATGAGAAAATGAGCAAATGAGCACATGAGCACATGAGCAGATGAGCAAATGAGCAAATGAGCAAAAGAACAAATGAGAGCAAATGAGAGCAAATGAGAGCAAATGAAAGCAAATGAGCAAATGAGCAAATGAGCAAAAGAACAAATGAGAGCAAATGAGAGCAAATGAGAGCAAATGAAAGCAAATGAGCAAATGAGCAAATGAGCACATGAGCAAATGAGCAAATGAGCAAATGAGCAAATGTGAGCAAATGAGAGCAAATGAGCAAGAGAGCAAATGAGCAAATTAACAAATGAGCAAATGAGCAAATGAACAAATGAGCAATTGAGCAAATGAGCAAATGAGCAAATGAGCAAATGAGAGCAAATGAGAACAAATGAGAGCAAATGAGCAAATGAGCAGATGAGCAAATGAGCAAATGAGCAAATGAGCAAATGCGCAAAAGAGCAAAAGAGCAAAAGAGCAAATGAGGAAATGAGCAAATGAGCAAATGAGCAAATGAGCAAATGAGCAAATGAGCAAATGGGCAAATGGGCAATTGGGCAAATGAGCAAATGGGCAAATGAGCAAATGAGAGCAAATGAGCAAATGAGCAAATGAGCAAATGAGCAAATGAGCAAATGAGAAAATGAGCAAATGAGCAAATGAGCAAATGAGCAATTGAGCAAATGAGCAAATGAGCAAATTAGCAAATGAGCACATGAGCAAATGAGCAAATGAGCAAATGAGCAAATGAGAGCAAATGAGAGCAAATGAGAGCAAATGAGAGCAAATAAGCAAATGAGCAAATGAGCACATGAGCAAATGAGCAAATGAGCAAATGAGCAAATGAGCGCAAATAAGCGCAAATGAGAGCAAATGAGAGCAAATGAGAGCAAATGAGCAAATGAGCAAATGAGAGCAAATGAGAGCAAATGAGAGCAAATGAGAGAAAATGAGCAAGAGAGCAAATGAGCAAATTAACAAATGAGCAAATGAGCAAATGAGCAAATTAGCAATTGAGAAAATGAGCGCAAATGAGCGCAAATGAGCAAATGAGCAAATGAGCAAATGAGCGCAAATGAGCAAATGAGCAAATGAGCAAATGAGCAAATGAGCAAATGAGCAATTGAGCAAATGAGCAAATGAGCAAATGAGCAAATGAGAGCAAATGAGAGCAAATGAGAGCAAATGAGCACATGAGCAAATGAGCAAATGAGCAAATGAGCAAATGAGCAAATGAGTAAATGAGCAAAAGAGCAAAAGAGCAAAAGAGAAAATGAGCAAATGAGCAAATGAGCAAATGAGCAAATGAGGAAATGAGCAAATGGGCAAATGGGCAATTGGGCAAATGAGCAAATGGGCAAATGAGCAAATGAGAGCAAATGAGCAAATGAGCAAATGAGCAAATGAGCAAATGAGCAAATGAGAAAATGAGCAAATGAGCAAATGAGCAAATGAGCAATTCAGCAAATGAGCAAATGAGCAAATAAGCAAATGAGCACATGAGCAAATGAGCGAATGAGCAAATGAGCAAATGAGCAAATGAGAGCAAATGAGAACAAATGAGAGCAAATGAGAGCAAATAAGCAAATGAGCAAATGAGCAAATGAGAGCAAGTGAGAGCAAATGAGAGCAAATGAGAGCAAATGAGCAAATGAGCAAATGAGCACATGAGCAAATGAGCAAATGAGCAAATGAGCAAATGAGCAAATGAGCAAATGAGCAAATGAGCAAATGAGAGCAAATGAGAGCAAATGAGCAAATGAGCAAATGAGCAAATTAACAAATGAGCAAATGAGCAAATGAGCAAATTAGCAATTGAGAAAATGAGCGCAAATGAGCGCAAATGAGCAAATGAGCAAATGAGCAAATGAGCGCAAATGAGCAAATGAGCAAATGAGCAAATGAGCAAATGAGCAAATGAGCAAATGAGCAATTGAGCAAATGAGCAAATGAGCAAATGAGCAAATGAGCAAATGGGCAAATGGGCAATTGGGCAAATGAGCAAATGGGCAAATGAGCAAATGAGAGCAAATGAGCAAATGAGCAAATGAGCAAATGAGCAAATGAGCAAATGAGAAAATGAGCAAATGAGCAAATGAGCAAATGAGCAATTCAGCAAATGAGCAAATGAGCAAATAAGCAAATGAGCACATGAGCAAATGAGCGAATGAGCAAATGAGCAAATGAGCAAATGAGAGCAAATGAGAGCAAATGAGAGCAAATGAGAGCAAATAAGCAAATGAGCAAATGAGCAAATGAGAGCAAGTGAGAGCAAATGAGAGCAAATGAGAGCAAATGAGCAAATGAGCAAATGAGCACATGAGCAAATGAGCAAATGAGCAAATGAGCAAATGAGCAAATGAGCAAATGAGCAAATGAGCAAATGAGAGCAAATGAGAGCAAATGAGCAAATGAGCAAATGAGCAAATGAGCAAATGAGCAAATGAGCAAATGAGCAAATGAGCGCAAATAAGCGCAAATGAGAGCAAATGAGAGCAAATGAGAGCAAATGAGCAAATGAGCAAATGAGCGCAAATGAGCACAAATGAGCGCAAATGAGCGCAAATGAGCGCAAATGAGAGCAAATGAGCAAATGAGCAAATGAGCAAATGAGCAAATGAGCAAATGAGAGCAAATGAGAGCAAATGAGAGCAAATGAGAGCAAATGAGAGCAAATGAGAGCAAGTGAGAGCAAATGAGAGCAAATGAGAAAATGAGAAAATGAGCACATGAGCAAATGAGCAAATGAGCAAATGAGCAAATGAGCAAATGAGCAAATGGGCAAATGGGCAAATGGGCAAATGAGCAAATGGGGAAATGAGCAAATGAGCAAATGAGAGCAAATGAGAGCAAATGAGAGCAAATGAGCAAATGAGCAAATGAGCACATGAGCACATGAGCAAATGAGCAGATGAGCAAATGAGAGCAAATGAGAGCAAATGAGCAAATGAGCAAATGAGAAAATGAGCAAATGAGCAAATGAGAGCAAATGAGCAAATGAGCAAATGAGCAAATGAGCAAATGAGCAAATGAGCAAATAAGCAAATTAGCAAATGAGCAAATGAGCAAATGAGAGCAAATGAGAGCAAATGAGCAAATGAGCAAATGAGCGCAAATGAGCACAAATGAGCGCAAATGAGCGCAAATGAGCGCAAATGAGAGCAAATGAGCAAATGAGCAAATGAGCAAATGAGCAAATGAACAAATGAGCAAATGAGCAAATGAGCAAATGAGAGCAAATGAGAGCAAATGAGAGCAAATGAGAGCAAATGAGAGCAAATGAGAGCAAATGAGCAAGAGAGCAAATGAGCAAATTAACAAATGAGCAAATGAGCAAATGAGTAAATGAGCAAAAGAGCAAAAGAGCAAAAGAGAAAATGAGCAAATGAGCAAATGAGCAAATGAGCAAATGAGCAAATGAGCAAATGAGCAAATGGGCAAATGGGCAATTGGGCAAATGAGCAAATGGGCAAATGAGCAAATGAGAGCAAATGAGCAAATGAGCAAATGAGCAAATGAGAAAATGAGCAAATGAGCAAATGAGCAAATGAGCAATTGAGCAAATGAGCAAATGAGCAAATGAGCAAATGAGCACATGAGCAAATGAACAAATGAGCAAATGAGCAAATGAGCAAATGAGCAAATGAGAGCAAATGAGAGCAAATGAGAGGAAATGAGAGCAAATAAGCAAATGAGCAAATGAGCAAATGAGAGCAAGTGAGAGCAAATGAGAGCAAATGAGAGCAAATGAGCAAATGAGCACATGATCACATGAGCAAATGAGCAAATGAGCAAATGAGCAAATGAGCAAATGAGCAAATGAGCAAAAGAGCAAAAGAGCAAATGAGCAAATGAGCAAATGAGCAAATGAGCAAATGAGCAAAAGAGCAAAAGAGCAAAAGAGCAAAAAAGCAAATGAGCAAATGAGCAAATGAGCAAATGAGCAAATGAGCAAATGAGCAAATGAGCAAATGGGCAAATGGGCAAATGAGCAAATGGGCAAATGAGCAAATGAGCAAATGAGCAAATGAGCGCAAATGAGCAAATGAGCAAATGAGCAAATGAGAGCAAATGAGCAAATGAGCAAATGAGCAAATGAGCAAATGAGCAAATGAGCAAATGAGCAAATGAGCGCAAATGAGCAAATGAGCAAATGAGCAAATGAGCAAATGAGCAAATGAGCAAATGAGCACATGAGCAAATGAGCAAATGACCAAATGACCAAATGAGCAAATAAGAGCAGATGAGCAAATGAGCAAATGAGCAAATGAGCACATGAGCACATGAGCATATGAGCAAATGAGCAAATGAGCAAATGAGCAAAAGAACAAATGAGAGCAAATGAGAGCAAATGAGAGCAAATGAAAGCAAATGAGCAAATGAGCAAATGAGCAAAAGAACAAATGAGAGCAAATGAGAGCAAATGAGAGCAAATGAAAGCAAATGAGCAAATGAGCAAATGAGCACATGAGCAAATGAGCAAATGAGCAAATGAGCAAATGTGAGCAAATGAGAGCAAATGAGCAAGAGAGCAAATGAGCAAATTAACAAATGAGCAAATGAGCAAGAGAGCAAATGAGCAAATTAACAAATGAGCAAATGAGCAAATGAACAAATGAGCAATTGAGCAAATGAGCAAATGAGCAAATGAGCAAATGAGAGCAAATGAGAACAAATGAGAGCAAATGAGCAAATGAGCAGATGAGCAAATGAGGAAATGAGCAAATGAGCAAATGAGCAAATGAGCAAATGAGAGCAAATGAGCAAATGAGCAAATGAGCAAATGAGCAAATGAGCAAATGAGAAAATGAGCAAATGAGCAAATGAGCAAATGAGCAATTGAGCAAATGAGCAAATGAGCAAATTAGCAAATGAGCACATGAGCAAATGAGCAAATGAGCAAATGAGCAAATGAGAGCAAATGAGAGCAAATGAGAGCAAATGAGCAAATGAGCACATTAGCAAATGAGCAAATGAGCAAATGAGCAAATGAGCAAATGAGCAAATGAGAGCAAATGAGAGCAAATGAGAGCAAATGAGAGCAAATAAGCAAATGAGCAAATGAGCACATGAGCAAATGAGCAAATGAGCAAATGAGCAAATGAGCGCAAATAAGCGCAAATGAGAGCAAATGAGAGCAAATGAGAGCAAATGAGCAAATGAGCAAATGAGAGCAAATGAGAGCAAATGAGAGCAAATGAGAGAAAATGAGCAAGAGAGCAAATGAGCAAATTAACAAATGAGCAAATGAGCAAATGAGCAAATTAGCAATTGAGAAAATGAGCGCAAATGAGCGCAAATGAGCAAATGAGCAAATGAGCAAATGAGCGCAAATGAGCAAATGAGCAAATGAGCAAATGAGCAAATGAGCAAATGAGCAAATGAGCAATTGAGCAAATGAGCAAATGAGCAAATGAGCAAATGAGAGCAAATGAGAGCAAATGAGAGCAAATGAGCACATGAGCAAATGAGCAAATGAGCAAATGAGCAAATGAGCAAATGAGTAAATGAGCAAAAGAGCAAAAGAGCAAAAGAGAAAATGAGCAAATGAGCAAATGAGCAAATGAGCAAATGAGCAAATGAGCAAATGGGCAAATGGGCAATTGGGCAAATGAGCAAATGGGCAAATGAGCAAATGAGAGCAAATGAGCAAATGAGCAAATGAGCAAATGAGCAAATGAGAAAATGAGCAAATGAGCAAATGAGCAAATGAGCAATTCAGCAAATGAGCAAATGAGCAAATAAGCAAATGAGCACATGAGCAAATGAGCAAATGAGCAAATGAGCAAATGAGCAAATGAGAGCAAATGAGAGCAAATGAGAGCAAATGAGAGCAAATAAGCAAATGAGCAAATGAGCAAATGAGAGCAAGTGAGAGCAAATGAGAGCAAATGAGAGCAAATGAGCAAATGAGCAAATGAGCACATGAGCAAATGAGCAAATGAGCAAATGAGCAAATGAGCAAATGAGCAAATGAGCAAATGAGAGCAAATGAGAGCAAATGAGAGCAAATGAGCAAATGAGCAAATGAGCAAATGAGCAAATGAGCAAATGAGCAAATGAGCGCAAATAAGCGCAAATGAGAGCAAATGAGAGCAAATGAGAGCAAATGAGCAAATGAGCAAATGAGCGCAAATGAGCACAAATGAGCGCAAATGAGCGCAAATGAGCAAATGAGCAAATGAGCAAATGAGCAAATGAGCAAATGAGAGCAAATGAGAGCAAATGAGAGCAAATGAGAGCAAATGAGAGCAAATGAGAGCAAGTGAGAGCAAATGAGAGCAAATGAGAAAATGAGAAAATGAGCACATGAGCAAATGAGCAAATGAGCAAATGAGCAAATGAGCAAATGAGCAAATGGGCAAATGGGCAAATGGGCAAATGAGCAAATGGGGAAATGAGCAAATGAGCAAATGAGCAAATGAGCAAATGAGCAAATGAGCTAATGAGCAAATGAGCAAATGAGAGCAAATGAGAGCAAATGAGAGCAAATGAGCAAATGAGCAAATGAGCACACGAGCACATGAGCAAATGAGCAGATGAGCAAATGAGAGCAAATGAGAGCAAATGAGCAAATGAGCAAATGAGCAAATGAGAAAATGAGCAAATGAGCAAATAAGCAAATTAGCAAATGAGCAAATGAGCAAATGAGAGCAAATGAGAGCAAATGAGCAAATGAGCAAATGAGCGCAAATGAGCACAAATGAGCGCAAATGAGCGCAAATGAGCGCAAATGAGAGCAAATGAGCAAATGAGCAAATGAGCAAATGAGCAAATGAACAAATGAGCAAATGAGCAAATGAGCAAATGAGAGCAAATGAGAGCAAATGAGAGCAAATGAGAGCAAATGAGAGCAAATGAGAGCAAATGAGCAAGAGAGCAAATGAGCAAATTAACAAATGAGCAAATGAGCAAATGAGTAAATGAGCAAAAGAGCAAAAGAGCAAAAGAGAAAATGAGCAAATGAGCAAATGAGCAAATGAGCAAATGAGCAAATGAGCAAATGAGCAAATGGGCAAATGGGCAATTGGGCAAATGAGCAAATGGGCAAATGAGCAAATGAGAGCAAATGAGCAAATGAGCAAATGAGCAAATGAGAAAATGAGCAAATGAGCAAATGAGCAAATGAGCAAATGAGCAATTGAGCAAATGAGCAAATGAGCAAATGAGCAAATGAGCACATGAGCAAATGAACAAATGAGCAAATGAGCAAATGAGCAAATGAGCAAATGAGAGCAAATGAGAGCAAATGAGAGGAAATGAGAGCAAATAAGCAAATGAGCAAATGAGCAAATGAGAGCAAGTGAGAGCAAATGAGAGCAAATGAGAGCAAATGAGCAAATGAGCACATGATCACATGAGCAAATGAGCAAATGAGCAAATGAGCAAATGAGCAAATGAGCAAATGAGCAAAAGAGCAAAAGAGCAAATGAGCAAATGAGCAAATGAGCAAATGAGCAAATGAGCAAAAGAGCAAAAGAGCAAAAGAGCAAAAAAGCAAATGAGCAAATGAGCAAATGAGCAAATGAGCAAATGAGCAAATGAGCAAATGATCAAATGGGCAAATGGGCAAATGAGCAAATGGGCAAATGAGCAAATGAGCAAATGAGCAAATGAGCGCAAATGAGCAAATGAGCAAATGAGCAAATGAGAGCAAATGAGCAAATGAGCAAATGAGCAAATGAGCAAATGAGCAAATGAGCAAATGAGCAAATGAGCAAATGAGCGCAAATGAGCAAATGAGCAAATGAGCAAATGAGCAAATGAGCAAATGAGCACATGAGCAAATGAGCAAATGACCAAATGACCAAATGAGCAAATAAGAGCAGATGAGCAAATGAGCAAATGAGCAAATGAGCACATGAGCACATGAGCACATGAGCAAATGAGCAAATGAGCAAATGAGCAAAAGAACAAATGAGAGCAAATGAGAGCAAATGAGAGCAAATGAAAGCAAATGAGCAAATGAGCAAATGAGCAAAAGAACAAATGAGAGCAAATGAGAGCAAATGAGAGCAAATGAAAGCAAATGAGCAAATGAGCAAATGAGCACATGAGCAAATGAGCAAATGAGCAAATGAGCAAATGTGAGCAAATGAGAGCAAATGAGCAAGAGAGCAAATGAGCAAATTAACAAATGAGCAAATGAGCAAATGAACAAATGAGCAATTGAGCAAATGAGCAAATGAGCAAATGAGCAAATGAGAGCAAATGAGAACAAATGAGAGCAAATGAGCAAATGAGCAGATGAGCAAATGAGCAAATGAGCAAATGAGCAAATGCGCAAAAGAGCAAAAGAGCAAAAGAGCAAATGAGCAAATGAGCAAATGAGCAAATGAGCAAATGAGCAAATGAGCAAATGAGCAAATGGGCAAATGGGCAATTGGGCAAATGAGCAAATGGGCAAATGAGCAAATGAGAGCAAATGAGCAAATGAGCAAATGAGCAAATGAGCAAATGAGAAAATGAGCAAATGAGCAAATGAGCAAATGAGCAAATGAGCAATTGAGCAAATGAGCAAATGAGCAAATTAGCAAATGAGCACATGAGCAAATGAGCAAATGAGCAAATGAGCAAATGAGAGCAAATGAGAGCAAATGAGCAAATGAGCACATTAGCACATTAGCACATGAGCAAATGAGCAAATGAGCAAATGAGCAAATGAGCAAATGAGCAAATGAGAGCAAATGAGAGCAAATGAGAGCAAATGAGAGCAAATAAGCAAATGAGCAAATGAGCAAATGAGAGCAAGTGAGAGCAAATGAGAGCAAATGAGAGCAAATGAGCAAATGAGCAAATGAGCAAATGAGCAAATGAGCAAATGAGCAAATGAGCAAATGAGCAAATGAGCAAATGAGCAAATGAGAGCAAATGAGAGCAAATGAGAGCAAATGAGCAAATGAGCAAATGAGCAAATGAGCAAATGAGCAAATGAGCAAATGAGCAAATGAGCGCAAATAAGCGCAAATGAGAGCAAATGAGAGCAAATGAGAGCAAATGAGCAAATGAGCAAATGAGCGCAAATGAGCACAAATGAGCGCAAATGAGCGCAAATGAGCGCAAATGAGAGCAAATGAGCAAATGAGCAAATGAGCAAATGAGCAAATGAGCAAATGAGAGCAAATGAGAGCAAATGAGAGCAAATGAGAGCAAATGAGAGCAAATGAGAGCAAGTGAGAGCAAATGAGAGCAAATGAGAAAATGAGAAAATGAGCACATGAGCAAATGAGCAAATGAGCAAATGAGCAAATGAGCAAATGAGCAAATGGGCAAATGGGCAAATGGGCAAATGAGCAAATGGGGAAATGAGCAAATGAGCAAATGAGCAAATGAGCAAATGAGCAAATGAGCTAATGAGCAAATGAGCAAATGAGAGCAAATGAGAGCAAATGAGAGCAAATGAGCAAATGAGCAAATGAGCACATGAGCACATGAGCAAATGAGCAGATGAGCAAATGAGAGCAAATGAGAGCAAATGAGCAAATGAGCAAATGAGCAAATGAGCAAATGAGCAAATGAGCAAATAAGCAAATTAGCAAATGAGCAAATGAGCAAATGAGAGCAAATGAGAGCAAATGAGCAAATGAGCAAATGAGCGCAAATGAGCACAAATGAGCGCAAATGAGCGCAAATGAGCGCAAATGAGAGCAAATGAGCAAATGAGCAAATGAGCAAATGAGCAAATGAACAAATGAGCAAATGAGCAAATGAGCAAATGAGAGCAAATGAGAGCAAATGAGAGCAAATGAGAGCAAATGAGAGCAAATGAGAGCAAATGAGCAAGAGAGCAAATGAGCAAATTAACAAATGAGCAAATGAGCAAATGAGTAAATGAGCAAAAGAGCAAAAGAGCAAAAGAGAAAATGAGCAAATGAGCAAATGAGCAAATGAGCAAATGAGCAAATGAGCAAATGAGCAAATGGGCAAATGGGCAATTGGGCAAATGAGCAAATGGGCAAATGAGCAAATGAGAGCAAATGAGCAAATGAGCAAATGAGCAAATGAGAAAATGAGCAAATGAGCAAATGAGCAAATGAGCAATTGAGCAAATGAGCAAATGAGCAAATGAGCAAATGAGCACATGAGCAAATGAACAAATGAGCAAATGAGCAAATGAGCAAATGAGCAAATGAGAGCAAATGAGAGCAAATGAGAGGAAATGAGAGCAAATAAGCAAATGAGCAAATGAGCAAATGAGAGCAAGTGAGAGCAAATGAGAGCAAATGAGAGCAAATGAGCAAATGAGCACATGATCACATGAGCAAATGAGCAAATGAGCAAATGAGCAAATGAGCAAATGAGCAAATGAGCAAATGAGCAAATGAGCAAATGAGCAAATAAGCAAAAGAGCAAAAGAGCAAATGAGCAAATGAGCAAATGAGCAAATGAGCAAATGAGCAAAAGAGCAAAAGAGCAAAAGAGCAAAAAAGCAAATGAGCAAATGAGCAAATGAGCAAATGAGCAAATGAGCAAATGAGCAAATGAGCAAATGGGCAAATGGGCAAATGAGCAAATGGGCAAATGAGCAAATGAGCAAATGAGCAAATGAGAGCCAATGAGCAAATGAGCAAATGAGCAAATGAGCAAATGAGCAATTGAGCAAATGAGCAAATGAGCGCAAATGAGCAAATGAGCAAATGAGCAAATGAGCAAATGAGCAAATGAGCACATGAGCAAATGAGCAAATGACCAAATGACCAAATGAGCAAATAAGAGCAGATGAGCAAATGAGCAAATGAGCACATGAGCACATGAGCACATGAGCAAATGAGCAAATGAGCAAATGAGCAAAAGAACAAATGAGAGCAAATGAGAGCAAATGAGAGCAAATGAAAGCAAATGAGCAAATGAGCAAATGAGCAAAAGAACAAATGAGAGCAAATGAGAGCAAATGAGAGCAAATGAAAGCAAATGAGCAAATGAGCAAATGAGCACATGAGCAAATGAGCAAATGAGCAAATGAGCAAATGTGAGCAAATGAGAGCAAATGAGCAAGAGAGCAAATGAGCAAATTAACAAATGAGCAAATGAGCAAATGAACAAATGAGCAATTGAGCAAATGAGCAAATGAGCAAATGAGCAAATGAGAGCAAATGAGAACAAATGAGAGCAAATGAGCAAATGAGCAGATGAGCAAATGAGCAAATGAGCAAATGAGCAAATGCGCAAAAGAGCAAAAGAGCAAAAGAGCAAATGAGCAAATGAGCAAATGAGCAAATGAGCAAATGAGCAAATGAGCAAATGAGCAAATGGGCAAATGGGCAATTGGGCAAATGAGCAAATGGGCAAATGAGCAAATGAGAGCAAATGAGCAAATGAGCAAATGAGCAAATGAGCAAATGAGCAAATGAGAAAATGAGCAAATGAGCAAATGAGCAAATGAGCAATTGAGCAAATGAGCAAATGAGCAAATTAGCAAATGAGCACATGAGCAAATGAGCAAATGAGCAAATGAGCAAATGAGAGCAAATGAGAGCAAATGAGAGCAAATGAGCAAATGAGCACATTAGCAAATGAGCAAATGAGCAAATGAGCAAATGAGCAAATGAGCAAATGAGAGCAAATGAGAGCAAATGAGAGCAAATGAGAGCAAATAAGCAAATGAGCAAATGAGCAAATGAGAGCAAGTGAGAGCAAATGAGAGCAAATGAGAGCAAATGAGCAAATGAGCAAATGAGCACATGAGCAAATGAGCAAATGAGCAAATGAGCAAATGAGCAAATGAGCAAATGAGCAAATGAGCAAATGAGCACATGAGCAAATGAGCAAATGACCAAATGACCAAATGAGCAAATAAGAGCAGATGAGCAAATGAGCAAATGAGCAAATGAGCACATGAGCACATGAGCACATGAGCAAATGAGCAAATGAGCAAATGAGCAAAAGAACAAATGAGAGCAAATGAGAGCAAATGAGAGCAAATGAAAGCAAATGAGCAAATGAGCAAATGAGCAAAAGAACAAATGAGAGCAAATGAGAGCAAATGAGAGCAAATGAAAGCAAATGAGCAAATGAGCAAATGAGCACATGAGCAAATGAGCAAATGAGCAAATGAGCAAATGTGAGCAAATGAGAGCAAATGAGCAAGAGAGCAAATGAGCAAATTAACAAATGAGCAAATGAGCAAATGAACAAATGAGCAATTGAGCAAATGAGCAAATGAGCAAATGAGCAAATGAGAGCAAATGAGAACAAATGAGAGCAAATGAGCAAATGAGCAGATGAGCAAATGAGCAAATGAGCAAATGAGCAAATGCGCAAAAGAGCAAAAGAGCAAAAGAGCAAATGAGCAAATGAGCAAATGAGCAAATGAGCAAATGAGCAAATGAGCAAATGAGCAAATGGGCAAATGGGCAATTGGGCAAATGAGCAAATGGGCAAATGAGCAAATGAGAGCAAATGAGCAAATGAGCAAATGAGCAAATGAGCAAATGAGCAAATGAGAAAATGAGCAAAGGAGCAAATGAGCAAATGAGCAATTGAGCAAATGAGCAAATGAGCAAATTAGCAAATGAGCACATGAGCAAATGAGCAAATGAGCAAATGAGCAAATGAGAGCAAATGAGAGCAAATGAGCAAATGAGCACATTAGCACATTAGCACATGAGCAAATGAGCAAATGAGCAAATGAGCAAATGAGCAAATGAGCAAATGAGAGCAAATGAGAGCAAATGAGAGCAAATGAGAGCAAATAAGCAAATGAGCAAATGAGCAAATGAGAGCAAGTGAGAGCAAATGAGAGCAAATGAGAGCAAATGAGCAAATGAGCAAATGAGCAAATGAGCAAATGAGCAAATGAGCAAATGAGCAAATGAGCAAATGAGCAAATGAGCAAATGAGAGCAAATGAGAGCAAATGAGAGCAAATGAGCAAATGAGCAAATGAGCAAATGAGCAAATGAGCAAATGAGCAAATGAGCAAATGAGCGCAAATAAGCGCAAATGAGAGCAAATGAGAGCAAATGAGAGCAAATGAGCAAATGAGCAAATGAGCGCAAATGAGCACAAATGAGCGCAAATGAGCGCAAATGAGCGCAAATGAGAGCAAATGAGCAAATGAGCAAATGAGCAAATGAGCAAATGAGCAAATGAGAGCAAATGAGAGCAAATGAGAGCAAATGAGAGCAAATGAGAGCAAATGAGAGCAAATGAGAGCAAATGAGAGCAAGTGAGAGCAAATGAGAGCAAATGAGAAAATGAGAAAATGAGCACATGAGCAAATGAGCAAATGAGCAAATGAGCAAATGAGCAAATGAGCAAATGGGCAAATGGGCAAATGGGCAAATGAGCAAATGGGGAAATGAGCAAATGAGCAAATGAGCAAATGAGCAAATGAGCAAATGAGCTAATGAGCAAATGAGCAAATGAGAGCAAATGAGAGCAAATGAGAGCAAATGAGCAAATGAGCAAATGAGCACATGAGCACATGAGCAAATGAGCAGATGAGCAAATGAGAGCAAATGAGAGCAAATGAGCAAATGAGCAAATGAGCAAATGAGCAAATGAGCAAATGAGCAAATAAGCAAATTAGCAAATGAGCAAATGAGCAAATGAGAGCAAATGAGAGCAAATGAGCAAATGAGCAAATGAGCGCAAATGAGCACAAATGAGCGCAAATGAGCGCAAATGAGCGCAAATGAGAGCAAATGAGCAAATGAGCAAATGAGCAAATGAGCAAATGAACAAATGAGCAAATGAGCAAATGAGCAAATGAGAGCAAATGAGAGCAAATGAGAGCAAATGAGAGCAAATGAGAGCAAATGAGAGCAAATGAGCAAGAGAGCAAATGAGCAAATTAACAAATGAGCAAATGAGCAAATGAGTAAATGAGCAAAAGAGCAAAAGAGCAAAAGAGAAAATGAGCAAATGAGCAAATGAGCAAATGAGCAAATGAGCAAATGAGCAAATGAGCAAATGGGCAAATGGGCAATTGGGCAAATGAGCAAATGGGCAAATGAGCAAATGAGAGCAAATGAGCAAATGAGCAAATGAGCAAATGAGAAAATGAGCAAATGAGCAAATGAGCAAATGAGCAATTGAGCAAATGAGCAAATGAGCAAATGAGCAAATGAGCACATGAGCAAATGAACAAATGAGCAAATGAGCAAATGAGCAAATGAGCAAATGAGAGCAAATGAGAGCAAATGAGAGGAAATGAGAGCAAATAAGCAAATGAGCAAATGAGCAAATGAGAGCAAGTGAGAGCAAATGAGAGCAAATGAGAGCAAATGAGCAAATGAGCACATGATCACATGAGCAAATGAGCAAATGAGCAAATGAGCAAATGAGCAAATGAGCAAATGAGCAAATGAGCAAATGAGCAAATGAGCAAATAAGCAAAAGAGCAAAAGAGCAAATGAGCAAATGAGCAAATGAGCAAATGAGCAAATGAGCAAAAGAGCAAAAGAGCAAAAGAGCAAAAAAGCAAATGAGCAAATGAGCAAATGAGCAAATGAGCAAATGAGCAAATGAGCAAATGAGCAAATGGGCAAATGGGCAAATGAGCAAATGGGCAAATGAGCAAATGAGCAAATGAGCAAATGAGAGCCAATGAGCAAATGAGCAAATGAGCAAATGAGCAAATGAGCAATTGAGCAAATGAGCAAATGAGCGCAAATGAGCAAATGAGCAAATGAGCAAATGAGCAAATGAGCAAATGAGCACATGAGCAAATGAGCAAATGACCAAATGACCAAATGAGCAAATAAGAGCAGATGAGCAAATGAGCAAATGAGCACATGAGCACATGAGCACATGAGCAAATGAGCAAATGAGCAAATGAGCAAAAGAACAAATGAGAGCAAATGAGAGCAAATGAGAGCAAATGAAAGCAAATGAGCAAATGAGCAAATGAGCAAAAGAACAAATGAGAGCAAATGAGAGCAAATGAGAGCAAATGAAAGCAAATGAGCAAATGAGCAAATGAGCACATGAGCAAATGAGCAAATGAGCAAATGAGCAAATGAGCAAATGTGAGCAAATGAGAGCAAATGAGCAAGAGAGCAAATGAGCAAATTAACAAATGAGCAAATGAGCAAATGAACAAATGAGCAATTGAGCAAATGAGCAAATGAGCAAATGAGCAAATGAGAGCAAATGAGAACAAATGAGAGCAAATGAGCAAATGAGCAGATGAGCAAATGAGCAAATGAGCAAATGAGCAAATGCGCAAAAGAGCAAAAGAGCAAAAGAGCAAATGAGCAAATGAGCAAATGAGCAAATGAGCAAATGAGCAAATGAGCAAATGAGCAAATGGGCAAATGGGCAATTGGGCAAATGAGCAAATGGGCAAATGAGCAAATGAGAGCAAATGAGCAAATGAGCAAATGAGCAAATGAGCAAATGAGCAAATGAGAAAATGAGCAAATGAGCAAATGAGCAAATGAGCAATTGAGCAAATGAGCAAATGAGCAAATTAGCAAATGAGCACATGAGCAAATGAGCAAATGAGCAAATGAGCAAATGAGAGCAAATGAGAGCAAATGAGAGCAAATGAGCAAATGAGCACATTAGCAAATGAGCAAATGAGCAAATGAGCAAATGAGCAAATGAGCAAATGAGAGCAAATGAGAGCAAATGAGAGCAAATGAGAGCAAATAAGCAAATGAGCAAATGAGCAAATGAGAGCAAGTGAGAGCAAATGAGAGCAAATGAGAGCAAATGAGCAAATGAGCAAATGAGCACATGAGCAAATGAGCAAATGAGCAAATGAGCAAATGAGCAAATGAGCAAATGAGCAAATGAGAGCAAATGAGAGCAAATGAGCAAATGAGCAAATGAGCAAATGAGCAAATGAGCAAATGAGCAAATGAGCAAATGAGCAAATGAGCGCAAATAAGCGCAAATGAGAGCAAATGAGAGCAAATGAGAGCAAATGAGCAAATGAGCAAATGAGCGCAAATGAGCACAAATGAGCGCAAATGAGCGCAAATGAGCGCAAATGAGAGCAAATGAGCAAATGAGCAAATGAGCAAATGAGCAAATGAGCAAATGAGAGCAAATGAGAGCAAATGAGAGCAAATGAGAGCAAATGAGAGCAAATGAGAGCAAGTGAGAGCAAATGAGAGCAAATGAGAAAATGAGAAAATGAGCACATGAGCAAATGAGCAAATGAGCAAATGAGCAAATGAGCAAATGAGCAAATGGGCAAATGGGCAAATGGGCAAATGAGCAAATGGGGAAATGAGCAAATGAGCAAATGAGCAAATGAGCAAATGAGCAAATGAGCAAATGAGCAAATGAGCAAATGAGAGCAAATGAGAGCAAATGAGAGCAAATGAGCAAATGAGCAAATGAGCACATGAGCACATGAGCAAATGAGCAGATGAGCAAATGAGAGCAAATGAGAGCAAATGAGCAAATGAGCAAATGAGCAAATGAGCAAATGAGCAAATGAGCAAATGAGCAAATGAGCAAATTAGCAAATTAGCAAATGAGCAAATGAGAGCAAATGAGAGCAAATGAGCAAATGAGCAAATGAGCGCAAATGAGCACAAATGAGCGCAAATGAGCGCAAATGAGCGCAAATGAGAGCAAATGAGCAAATGAGCAAATGAGCAAATGAGCAAATGAACAAATGAGCAAATGAGCAAATGAGCAAATGAGAGCAAATGAGAGCAAATGAGAGCAAATGAGAGCAAATGAGAGCAAATGAGAGCAAATGAGCAAGAGAGCAAATGAGCAAATTAACAAATGAGCAAATGAGCAAATGAGTAAATGAGCAAAAGAGCAAAAGAGCAAAAGAGAAAATGAGCAAATGAGCAAATGAGCAAATGAGCAAATGGGCAAATGGGGAATTGGGCAAATGAGCAAATGGGCAAATGAGCAAATGAGAGCAAATGAGCAAATGAGCAAATGAGCAAATGAGAAAATGAGCAAATGAGCAAATGAGCAAATGAGCAATTGAGCAAATGAGCAAATGAGCAAATGAGCAAATGAGCACATGAGCAAATGAACAAATGAGCAAATGAGCAAATGAGCAAATGAGCAAATGAGAGCAAATGAGAGCAAATGAGAGGAAATGAGAGCAAATAAGCAAATGAGCAAATGAGCAAATGAGAGCAAGTGAGAGCAAATGAGAGCAAATGAGAGCAAATGAGCAAATGAGCACATGATCACATGAGCAAATGAGCAAATGAGCAAATGAGCAAATGAGCAAATGAGCAAATGAGCAAATGAGCAAATGAGCAAATGAGCAAATGAGCAAAAGAGCAAAAGAGCAAAAGAGCAAAAAAGCAAATGAGCAAATGAGCAAATGAGCAAATGAGCAAATGAGCAAATGAGCAAATGAGCAAATGGGCAAATGGGCAAATGAGCAAATGGGCAAATGAGCAAATGAGCAAATGAGCAAATGAGCGCAAATGAGCAAATGAGCAAATGAGCAAATGAGAGCAAATGAGCAAATGAGCAAATGAGCAAATGAGCAAATGAGCAAATGAGCAAATGAGCAAATGAGCGCAAATGAGCAAATGAGCAAATGAGCAAATGAGCAAATGAGCAAATGAGCACATGAGCAAATGAGCAAATGACCAAATGACCAAATGAGCAAATAAGAGCACATGAGCAAATGAGCAAATGAGCAAATGAGCAAAAGAACAAATGAGAGCAAATGAGAGCAAATGAGAGCAAATGAAAGCAAATGAGCAAATGAGCAAATGAGCAAAAGAACAAATGAGAGCAAATGAGAGCAAATGAGAGCAAATGAAAGCAAATGAGCAAATGAGCAAATGAGCACATGAGCAAATGAGCAAATGAGCAAATGAGCAAATGTGAGCAAATGAGAGCAAATGAGCAAGAGCGCAAATGAGCAAATTAACAAATGAGCAAATGAGCAAATGAGCAAATGAGCAATTGAGCAAATGAGCAATTGAGCAAATGAGCAAATGAGAGCAAATGAGAGCAAATGAGAGCAAATAAGCAAATGAGCAAATGAGCAGATGAGCAAATGAGCAAATGAGCAAATAAGCAAATGCGCAAAAGAGCAAAAGAGCAAAAGAGCAAATGAGCAAATGAGCAAATGAGCAAATGAGCAAATGAGCAAATGAGCACATGAGCAAATGAACAAATGAGCAAATGAGCAAATGAGCAAATGAGCAAATGAGAGCAAATGAGAGCAAATGAGAGGAAATGAGAGCAAATAAGCAAATGAGCAAATGAGCAAATGAGAGCAAGTGAGAGCAAATGAGAGCAAATGAGAGCAAATGAGCAAATGAGCACATGATCACATGAGCAAATGAGCAAATGAGCAAATGAGCAAATGAGCAAATGAGCAAATGAGCAAATGAGCAAATGAGCAAATGAGCGCAAATGAGCAAATGAGCAAATGAGCAAATGAGCAAATGAGCAAATGAGCACATGAGCAAATGAGCAAATGACCAAATGACCAAATGAGCAAATAAGAGCACATGAGCAAATGAGCAAATGAGCAAATGAGCAAAAGAACAAATGAGAGCAAATGAGAGCAAATGAGAGCAAATGAAAGCAAATGAGCAAATGAGCAAATGAGCAAAATAACAAATGAGAGCAAATGAGAGCAAAAGAGAGCAAATGAAAGCAAATGAGCAAATGAGCAAATGAGCACATGAGCAAATGAGCAAATGAGCAAATGAGCAAATGTGAGCAAATGAGAGCAAATGAGCAAGAGAGCAAATGAGCAAATTAACAAATGAGCAAATGAGCAAATGAGCAAATGAGCAAATGAGCAAATGAGCAATTGAGCAAATGAGCAAATGAGCAAATGAGCAAATGAGAGCAAATGAGAGCAAATGAGAGCAAATAAGCAAATGAGCAAATGAGCAGATGAGCAAATGAGCAAATGAGCAAATAAGCAAATGCGCAAAAGAGCAAAAGAGCAAAAGAGCAAATGAGCAAATGAGCAAATGAGCAAATGAGCAAATGAGCAAATGAGCAAATGAGCAAATGAGCAAATGGCCAAATGGGCAATTGGGCAAATGAGCAAATGGGCAAATGAGCAAATGAGAGCAAATGAGCAAATGAGCAAATGAGCAAATGAGCAAATAAGCAAATGAGAAAATGAGCAAATGAGCAAATGAGCAAATGAGCAATTGAGCAAATGAGCAAATGAGCAAATTAGCAAATGAGCACATGAGCAAATGAGCAAATGAGCAAATGAGCAAATGAGCAAATGACAGCAAATGAGAGCAAATGAGAGCAAATGAGAGCAAATAAGCAAATGAGCAAATGAGCAAATGAGAACAAGTGAGAGCAAATGAGAGCAAATGAGAGCAAATGAGCAAATGAGCACATGAGCACATGAGCAAATGAGCAAATGAGCAAATGAGCAAATGAGCAAATGAGCAAATGAGCAAATGAGCAAAAGAGCAAAAGAGCAAAAGAGCAAAAAAGCAAATGAGCAAATGAGCAAATGAGCAAATGAGCAAATGAGCAAATGAGCAAATGAGCAAATGAGAGCAAATGAGAGCAAGTGAGAGCAAATGAGAGCAAATGAGAAAATGAGAAAATGAGCACATGAGCAAATGAGCAAATGAGCAAATGAGCAAATGAGCAAATGTGCAAATGAGCAAATGGGCAAATGGGCAAATGGGCAAATGAGCAAATGGGCAAATGAGCAAATGAGAGCAAATGAGCAAATGAGCAAATGAGCAAATGAGCAAATGAGCAAATGAGCAAATGAGAGCAAATGAGCAAATGAGCAAATGAGCATATTAGCAAATGAGCACATGAGCAAATGAGCAATTGAGCAAATGAGCAAATGAGCAAATGAGAGCAAATGAGAGCAAATGAGCAAATGAGAGCAAATGAGAGCAAATGAGCAAATGAGCAAATAAGCGCAAATGAGCCCAAATGAGCGCAAATGAGCGCAAATGAGAGCAAATTAGCAAATGAGCAAATGAGCAAATGAGCAAATGAACAAATGAGCAAATGAGCAAATGAGCAAATGAGAGCAAATGAGAGCAAATGAGAGCAAATGAGAGCAAATGAGAGCAAATGAGAGCAAATAAGCAAATGAGCAAATGAGCAAATGAGCAACTGAGCAAATGAGCAAATTAGCAAATGAGCAAATGAGCGCAAATGAGCGCAAATGAGCAAATGAGCAAATGAGCAAATGAGCAAATGAGCAAATGAGCAAATGAGCAAATGAGCAAATGGGCAAATGGGCAAATGAGCAAATGGGCAAATGAGCAAATGAGAGCAAATGAGCAAATGAGCGCAAATAAGCAAATGAGCAAATGAGCAAATGAGAGCAAATGAGCAAATGAGCAAATGAGCAAATGAGCGCAAATGAGCAAATGAGCAAATGAGCAAATGAGCACATGAGCAAATGAGCAAATGACCAAATGAGCAAATGAGCAAATAAGAGCAGATGAGCAAAAAATAGCAAATGAGCAAATGAGCACATGAGCACATGAGCACATGAGCAAATGAGCAAATGAGCAAAAGAACAAATGAGAGCAAATGAGAGCAGATGAGAGCAAATGAAAGCAAATGACCAAATGAGCAAATGAGCAAATTAACAAATGAGCAAATGAGCAAATGAGCAAATGAGCAAATGAGCAAATGAGCAAATGAGCAAATGAGCAAATGAGCAAATGAGCAAATGAGAGCAAATGAGAGCAAGTGAGAGCAAATGAGAGTAAATGAGAAAATGAGAAAATTAGCACATGAGCAAATGAGCAAATGAGCAAATGAGCAAATGAGCAATGAGCAAAAGAGCAAAAGAGCAAATGAGCAAATGAGCAAATGAGCAAATGAGCAAATGAGCAAATGAGCAATTGGGCAAATGGGCAAATGGGCAAATGAGCAAATGAGCAAATGAGAGCAAATGAGCAAATGAGCAAATGAGCAAATGAGCAAATGAGCAAATAAGAGCAAATGAACAAATGAGCAAATGAGCAAATGAGCAAATGAGCAAATGAGCACATGAGCAAATGAACAAATGAGCAAATGAGCAAATGAGAGCAAATGAGAGCAAATGAGAGCTGATCAAAGCAAATGAGCAAATGAGCAAATGAGCAAATGAGCAAATGAGCAAATGAGCAAATGACAGCAAATGAGAGCAAATGAGCAAATGAGCGCAAATGAGCACAAATGAGCGCAAATGAGCGCAAATGAGAGCAAATGAGCAAATGAGCAAATGAGCAAATGAGCAAATGAGCAAATGAACAAATGAGCAAATGAGCAAATGAGCAAATGAGAGCAAATGAGAGCAAATGAGCAAATGAGAGCAAATGAGAGCAAATGAGAGCAAATGAGAGCAAATGAGAAAGAGAGCAAATGAGCAAATTAACAAATGAGCAAATGAGCAAATGAGCAAATGAGCGCAAATGAGCGCAAATGAGCAAATGAGCAAATGAGCAAATGAGCAAATGAGCAAATGAGCAAATGAGCAAATGAGCAAATGAGCAAATGAGCAAATGAGCAAATGAGCAAATGAGAGCAAATGAGAGCAAGTGAGAGCAAATGAGAGCAAATGAGCAAATGAGCACATGAGCAAATGAGCAAATGAGCAAATGAGCAAATGAGCAAATGAGCAAAAGAGCAAAAGAGCAAAAGAGCAAATGAGCAAATGAGCAAATGAGCAAATGAGCAAATGAGCAAATGGGCAAATGAGCAAATGAGCGCAAATGAGCGCAAATGAGAGCAAATGAGAGCAAATGAGAGCAAATGAGAGCAAATGAGAGAAAATGAGAGCAAATAAGCAAATGAGCAAATGAGCAAATGAGAGCAAGTGAGAGCAAATGAGAGCAAATGAGAGCAAATGAGCAAATGAGCACATGAGCACATGAGCAAATGAGCAAATGAGCAAATGAGCAAATGAGCAAATGAGCAAATGAGCAAATGAGCAAATGAGCAAATGAGCAAATGGGCAAATGGGCAAATGAGCAAATGGGCAAATGAGAGCAAATGAGCAAATGAGCAAATGAGAGCAAATGAGCAAATGAGCAAATGAGCAAATGAGCAAATGAGCAAATGAGCAAATGAGCAAATGAGCGCAAATGAGCAAATGAGCAAATGAGCAAATGAGCAAATGAGCAAATGAGCACATGAGCAAATGAGCAAATGACCAAATGACCAAATGAGCAAATAAGAGCAGATGAGCAAATGAGCAAATGAGCAAATGAGCAAATGAGCACATGAGCACATGAGCAGATGAGCAAATGAGCAAATGAGCAAAAGAACAAATGAGAGCAAATGAGAGCAAATGAGAGCAAATGAAAGCAAATGAGCAAATGAGCAAATGAGCAAAAGAACAAATGAGAGCAAATGAGAGCAAATGAGAGCAAATGAAAGCAAATGAGCAAATGAGCAAATGAGCACATGAGCAAATGAGCAAATGAGCAAATGAGCAAATGTGAGCAAATGAGAGCAAATGAGCAAGAGAGCAAATGAGCAAATTAACAAATGAGCAAATGAGCAAATGAACAAATGAGCAATTGAGCAAATGAGCAAATGAGCAAATGAGCAAATGAGAGCAAATGAGAACAAATGAGAGCAAATGAGCAAATGAGCAGATGAGCAAATGAGCAAATGCGCAAATGAGCAAATGCGCAAAAGAGCAAAAGAGCAAAAGAGCAAATGAGGAAATGAGCAAATGAGCAAATGAGCAAATGAGCAAATGAGCAAATGAGCAAATGGGCAAATGGGCAATTGGGCAAATGAGCAAATGGGCAAATGAGCAAATGAGAGCAAATGAGCAAATGAGCAAATGAGCAAATGAGCAAATGAGCAAATGAGAAAATGAGCAAATGAGCAAATGAGCAAATGAGCAATTGAGCAAATGAGCAAATGAGCAAATTAGCAAATGAGCACATGAGCAAATGAGCAAATGAGCAAATGAGCAAATGAGAGCAAATGAGAGCAAATGAGAGCAAATGAGCAAATGAGCACATTAGCAAATGAGCAAATGAGCAAATGAGCAAATGAGCAAATGAGCAAATGAGAGCAAATGAGAGCAAATGAGAGCAAATGAGAGCAAATAAGCAAATGAGCAAATGAGCACATGAGCAAATGAGCAAATGAGCAAATGAGCAAATGAGCGCAAATAAGCGCAAATGAGAGCAAATGAGAGCAAATGAGAGCAAATGAGCAAATGAGCAAATGAGAGCAAATGAGAGCAAATGAGAGCAAATGAGAGAAAATGAGCAAGAGAGCAAATGAGCAAATTAACAAATGAGCAAATGAGCAAATGAGCAAATTAGCAATTGAGAAAATGAGCGCAAATGAGCGCAAATGAGCAAATGAGCAAATGAGCGCAAATGAGCAAATGAGCAAATGAGCAAATGAGCAAATGAGCAAATGAGCAAATGAGCAATTGAGCAAATGAGCAAATGAGCAAATGAGCAAATGAGAGCAAATGAGAGCAAATGAGAGCAAATGAGCACATGAGCAAATGAGCAAATGAGCAAATGAGCAAATGAGCAAATGAGCAAATGAGTAAATGAGCAAAAGAGCAAAAGAGCAAAAGAGAAAATGAGCAAATGAGCAAATGAGCAAATGAGCAAATGAGCAAATGAGCAAATGGGCAAATGGGCAATTGGGCAAATGAGCAAATGGGCAAATGAGCAAATGAGAGCAAATGAGCAAATGAGCAAATGAGCAAATGAGCAAATGAGCAAATGAGAAAATGAGCAAATGAGCAAATGAGCAAATGAGCAATTCAGCAAATGAGCAAATGAGCAAATAAGCAAATGAGCACATGAGCAAATGAGCAAATGAGCAAATGAGCAAATGAGCAAATGAGCAAATGAGAGCAAATGAGAGCAAATGAGAGCAAATGAGAGCAAATAAGCAAATGAGCAAATGAGCAAATGAGAGCAAGTGAGAGCAAATGAGAGCAAATGAGAGCAAATGAGCAAATGAGCAAATGAGCACATGAGCAAATGAGCAAATGAGCAAATGAGCAAATGAGCAAATGAGCAAATGAGAGCAAATGAGAGCAAATGAGAGCAAATGAGCAAATGAGCAAATGAGCAAATGAGCAAATGAGCAAATGAGCAAATGAGCAAATGAGCGCAAATAAGCGCAAATGAGAGCAAATGAGAGCAAATGAGAGCAAATGAGCAAATGAGCAAATGAGCGCAAATGAGCACAAATGAGCGCAAATGAGCGCAAATGAGCGCAAATGAGAGCAAATGAGCAAATGAGCAAATGAGCAAATGAGCAAATGAGCAAATGAGAGCAAATGAGAGCAAATGAGAGCAAATGAGAGCAAATGAGAGCAAATGAGAGCAAGTGAGAGCAAATGAGAGCAAATGAGAAAATGAGAAAATGAGCACATGAGCAAATGAGCAAATGAGCAAATGAGCAAATGAGCAAATGAGCAAATGGGCAAATGGGCAAATGGGCAAATGAGCAAATGGGGAAATGAGCAAATGAGCAAATGAGCAAATGAGCAAATGAGCAAATGAGCTAATGAGCAAATGAGCAAATGAGAGCAAATGAGAGCAAATGAGAGCAAATGAGCAAATGAGCAAATGAGCACATGAGCACATGAGCAAATGAGCAGATGAGCAAATGAGAGCAAATGAGAGCAAATGAGCAAATGAGCAAATGAGCAAATGAGCAAATGAGCAAATGAGCAAATAAGCAAATTAGCAAATGAGCAAATGAGCAAATGAGAGCAAATGAGAGCAAATGAGCAAATGAGCGCAAATGAGCGCAAATGAGCACAAATGAGCGCAAATGAGCGCAAATGAGCGCAAATGAGAGCAAATGAGCAAATGAGCAAATGAGCAAATGAGCAAATGAACAAATGAGCAAATGAGCAAATGAGCAAATGAGAGCAAATGAGAGCAAATGAGAGCAAATGAGAGCAAATGAGAGCAAATGAGAGCAAATGAGCAAGAGAGCAAATGAGCAAATTAACAAATGAGCAAATGAGCAAATGAGTAAATGAGCAAAAGAGCAAAAGAGCAAAAGAGAAAATGAGCAAATGAGCAAATGAGCAAATGAGCAAATGAGCAAATGAGCAAATGAGCAAATGGGCAAATGGGCAATTGGGCAAATGAGCAAATGGGCAAATGAGCAAATGAGAGCAAATGAGCAAATGAGCAAATGAGCAAATGAGAAAATGAGCAAATGAGCAAATGAGCAAATGAGCAATTGAGCAAATGAGCA